>CM077197.1:41813022-42413022 GCA_039654625.1 Rhinogobio ventralis | reverse complement strand
ACATCTTGATCATGTCATTATGACAGGTTATGATGGTAACAGGGTTGAATATTAATGATCATCCCCAACTGACACGGTTTACATCTTGATCATGTCATTATGACAGGTTATGATGGTAACAGGGTTGAATATTAAAGATAATCCCCAACTGACACGGTTTACATCTTGATCATGTCATTATGACAGGTTATGATGGTAACAGGGTTGAATATTAAAGATCATCCCCCAACTGACACGGTTTACATCTTGATCATGTCATTATGACAGGTTATGATGGTAACAGGGTTAAATATTAAAGATCATCCCCAACTGACACGGTTTACATCTTGATCATGTCATTATGACAGGTTATGATAGTAGTAGGGTTAAATATTAAAGATCATCCCCAACTGACACGGTTTACATCTTGATCATGTCATTATGACAGGTTATGATAGTAACAGGGTTGAATATTACAGATCATCCCCAACTGACACGGTTTACATCTTGATCATGTCATTATGACAGTTTATGATGGTAACAGGATTGAATATTAAAGATTATCCCCTACTGAGAGTTTACATCTTGATCATGTCATTATGACAAAGGTTATGATAGTAACAGGGTTGAATATTAAAGATCATCCCCAACTGACATGGTTTACATCTTGATCATGTCATTATGACAGGTTATGATGGTAACAGGGTTGAATATTCAAGATCATCCCCTACTGACACGGTTTACATCTTGATCATGTCATTATGACAGGTTATGATAGTAGCAGGGTTAAATATTAAAGATCATCCCCAACTGACACGGTTTACATCTTGATCATGGCATTATGACAGGTTATGATAGTAACAGGATTGAATATTAAAGATCATCCCCAACTGACACGGTTTACATCTTGATCATGGCATTATGACAGGTTATGATGGTAACAGGGTTGAATATTACAGATCATCCCCAACTGACACGGTTTACATCTTGATCATGTCATTATGACATTTTATGATGGTAACAGGATTGAATATTAAAGATTATCCCCTACTGAGAGTTTACATCTTGATCATGTCATTATGACAAAGGTTATGATGGTAACAGGGTTGAATATTAAAGATCATCCCCCAACTGACACGGTTTACATCTTGATCATGTCATTATGACAGGTTATGATGGTAACAGGGTTGAATATTAAAGATCATCCCCCAACTGACACGGTTTACATCTTGATCATGTCATTATGACATTTTATGATGGTAACAGGATTGAATATTAAAGATTATCCCCTACTGAGAGTTTACATCTTGATCATGTCATTATGACAAAGGTTATGATAGTAACAGGGTTGAATATTAAAGATCATCCCCAACTGACATGGTTTACATCTTGATCATGTCATTATGACAGGTTATGATGGTAACAGGGTTGAATAATCAAGATCATCCCCTACTGACACGGTTTACATCTTGATCATGTCATTATGACAGGTTATGATAGTAGCAGGGTTAAATATTAAAGATCATCCCCAACTGACACGGTTTACATCTTGATCATGGCATTATGACAGGTTATGATAGTAACAGGGTTGAATATTACAGATCATCCCCAACTGACACGGTTTACATCTTGATCATGTCATTATGACATTTTATGATGGTAACAGGATTGAATATTAAAGATTATCCCCTACTGAGAGTTTACATCTTGATCATGTCATTATGACAAAGGTTATGATGGTAACAGGGTTGAATATTAAAGATCATCCCCAACTGACACGGTTTACATCTTGATCATGTCATTATGACAGGTTATGATGGTAACAGGGTTGAAAATTCAAGATCATCCCCTACTGACACGGTTTACATCTTGATCATGTCATTATGACAGGTTATGATGGTAACAGGGTTGAATATTAATGATCATCCCCAACTGACACGGTTTACATCTTGATCATGTCATTATGACAGGTTATGATGGTAACAGGGTTGAATATTAAAGATAATCCCCAACTGACACGGTTTACATCTTGATCATGTCATTATGACAGGTTATGATGGTAACAGGGTTGAATATTAAAGATCATCCCCCAACTGACACGGTTTACATCTTGATCATGTCATTATGACAGGTTATGATGGTAACAGGGTTAAATATTAAAGATCATCCCCAACTGACACGGTTTACATCTTGATCATGTCATTATGACAGGTTATGATAGTAGTAGGGTTAAATATTAAAGATCATCCCCAACTGACACGGTTTACATCTTGATCATGTCATTATGACAGGTTATGATAGTAACAGGGTTGAATATTACAGATCATCCCCAACTGACACGGTTTACATCTTGATCATGTCATTATGACAGTTTATGATGGTAACAGGATTGAATATTAAAGATTATCCCCTACTGAGAGTTTACATCTTGATCATGTCATTATGACAAAGGTTATGATAGTAACAGGGTTGAATATTAAAGATCATCCCCAACTGACATGGTTTACATCTTGATCATGTCATTATGACAGGTTATGATGGTAACAGGGTTGAATATTCAAGATCATCCCCTACTGACACGGTTTACATCTTGATCATGTCATTATGACAGGTTATGATAGTAGCAGGGTTAAATATTAAAGATCATCCCCAACTGACACGGTTTACATCTTGATCATGGCATTATGACAGGTTATGATAGTAACAGGATTGAATATTAAAGATCATCCCCAACTGACACGGTTTACATCTTGATCATGGCATTATGACAGGTTATGATGGTAACAGGGTTGAATATTACAGATCATCCCCAACTGACACGGTTTACATCTTGATCATGTCATTATGACATTTTATGATGGTAACAGGATTGAATATTAAAGATTATCCCCTACTGAGAGTTTACATCTTGATCATGTCATTATGACAAAGGTTATGATGGTAACAGGGTTGAATATTAAAGATCATCCCCCAACTGACACGGTTTACATCTTGATCATGTCATTATGACAGGTTATGATGGTAACAGGGTTGAATATTAAAGATCATCCCCCAACTGACACGGTTTACATCTTGATCATGTCATTATGACATGTTATGATGGTAACAGGGTTGAATATTAAAGATCATCCCCAACTGACATGGTTTACATCTTGATCATGTCATTATGACAGGTTATGATGGTAACAAGGTTGAATATTAAAGATAATCCCCAACTGACATGGTTTACATCTTGATCATGTCATTATGACAGGTTATGATGGTAACAGGGTTGAATATTCAAGATCATCCCCAAATTACACGGTTTACATCTTGATCATGTCATTATGACAGGTTATGATGGTAACAGGGTTGAATATTAAAGATCATCCCCAAATGACACGGTTTACATCTTGATCATGTCATTATGACAGGTTATGATGGTAACAGGGTTGAATATTAAAGATCATCCCCAACTGACACGGTTTACATCTTGATCATGTCATTATGACAGGTTATGATGGTAACACGGTTGAATATTGAAGATCATCCCCCAACTGACACGGTTTACATCTTGATCATGTCATTATGACAGGTTATGATGGTAACAGGGTTGAATATTAAAGATCATCCCCCAACTGACACGGTTTACATCTTGATCATGTCATTATGACAGGTTATGATGGTAACACGGTTGAATATTGAAGATCATCCCCTACTGACACGGTTTACATCTTGATCATGTCATTATGACATGTTATGATGGTAACAGGGTTAAATATTAAAGATCATCCCCAACTGACACGGTTTACATGTTGATCATGTCATTATGACAGGTTATGATGGTAACAGGGTTGAATATTAAAGATCATCCCCAACTGACACGGTTTACATCTTGATCATTTCATTATGACAGGTTATGATGGTAACAGGGTTGAATATTACAGATCATCCCCAACTGACACGGTTTACATCTTGATCATATCATTATGACAGTTTATGATGGTAACAGGATTGAATATTAAAGATTATCCTCTACTGAGAGTTTACATCTTGACCATGTCATTATGACAAAGGTTATGATAGTAACAGGGTTGAATATTAAAGATCATCCCCAACTGACATGGTTTACATCTTGATCATGTCATTATGACAGGTTATGATGGTAACAGGGTTGAATATTCAAGATCATCCCCTACTGACACGGTTTACATCTTGATCATGTCATTATGACAGGTTATGATAGTAACAGGGTTGAATATTAAAGATCATCCCCAACTGACACGGTTTACATCTTGATCATGTCATTATGACAGGTTATGATGGTAACAAGGTTGAATATTAAAGATCATCCCCAACTGACATGGTTTACATCTTGATCATATCATTATGACAGGTTATGATAGTAGCAGGGTTAAATATTAATGATCATCCCCAACTGACACGGTTTACATCTTGATCATGTCATTATGACAGGTTATGATGGTAACAGGGTTGAATATTAAAGATCATCCCCCAACTGACACGGTTTACATCTTGATCATGTCATTATGACAGGTTATGATGATAACAGGGTTGAATATTAAAGATAATCCCCAACTGACACGGTTTACATCTTGATCATGTCATTATGACAGGTTATGATGGTAACAGGGTTGAATATTAAAGATCATCCCCCAACTGACACGGTTTACATCTTGATCATGTCATTATGACAGGTTATGATGGTAACAGGGTTAAATATTAAAGATCATCCCCAACTGACACGGTTTACATCTTGATCATGTCATTATGACAGGTTATGATAGTAGTAGGGTTAAATATTAAAGATCATCCCCAACTGACACGGTTTACATCTTGATCATGTCATTATGACAGGTTATGATAGTAACAGGGTTGAATATTACAGATCATCCCCAACTGACACGGTTTACATCTTGATCATGTCATTATGACAGTTTATGATGGTAACAGGATTGAATATTAAAGATTATCCCCTACTGAGAGTTTACATCTTGATCATGTCATTATGACAAAGGTTATGATAGTAACAGGGTTGAATATTAAAGATCATCCCCAACTGACATGGTTTACATCTTGATCATGTCATTATGACAGGTTATGATGGTAACAGGGTTGAATATTCAAGATCATCCCCTACTGACACGGTTTACATCTTGATCATGTCATTATGACAGGTTATGATAGTAGCAGGGTTAAATATTAAAGATCATCCCCAACTGACACGGTTTACATCTTGATCATGGCATTATGACAGGTTATGATAGTAACAGGATTGAATATTAAAGATCATCCCCAACTGACACGGTTTACATCTTGATCATGTCATTATGACATTTTATGATGGTAACAGGATTGAATATTAAAGATTATCCCCTACTGAGAGTTTACATCTTGATCATGTCATTATGACAAAGGTTATGATGGTAACAGGGTTGAATATTAAAGATCATCCCCCAACTGACACGGTTTACATCTTGATCATGTCATTATGACAGGTTATGATGGTAACAGGGTTGAATATTAAAGATCATCCCCAACTGACATGGTTTACATCTTGATCATGTCATTATGACAGGTTATGATGGTAACAAGGTTGAATATTAAAGATAATCCCCAACTGACATGGTTTACATCTTGATCATGTCATTATGACAGGTTATGATGGTAACAGGGTTGAATATTCAAGATCATCCCCAAATGACACGGTTTACATCTTGATCATGTCATTATGACAGGTTATGATGGTAACAGGGTTGAATATTAAAGATCATCCCCAAATGACACGGTTTACATCTTGATCATGTCATTATGACAGGTTATGATGGTAACAGGGTTGAATATTAAAGATCATCCCCAACTGACACGGTTTACATCTTGATCATGTCATTATGACAGGTTATGATGGTAACAGGGTTGAATATTAAAGATCATCCCCCAACTGACACGGTTTACATCTTGATCATGTCATTATGACAGGTTATGATGGTAACACGGTTGAATATTGAAGATCATCCCCTACTGACACGGTTTACATCTTGATCATGTCATTATGACATGTTATGATGGTAACAGGGTTAAATATTAAAGATCATCCCCAACTGACACGGTTTACATCTTGATCATGTCATTATGACAGGTTATGATGGTAACAGGGTTGAATATTAAAGATCATCCCCAACTGACACGGTTTACATCTTGATCATTTCATTATGACAGGTTATGATGGTAACAGGGTTGAATATTAAAGATCATCCCCAACTGACACGGTTTACATGTTGATCATGTCATTATGACAGGTTATGATGGTAACAGGGTTGAATATTAAAGATCATCCCCAACTGACACGGTTTACATCTTGATCATGTCATTATGACAGGTTATGATGGTAACAGGGTTAAATATTAAAGATCATCCCCAACTGACACGGTTTACATCTTGATCATGTCATTATGACAGGTTATGATGGTAACAGGGTTGAATATTAAAGATCATCCCCAACTGACACGGTTTACATCTTGATCATTTCATTATGACAGGTTATGATGGTAACAGGGTTGAATATTACAGATCATCCCCAACTGACACGGTTTACATCTTGATCATGTCATTATGACAGTTTATGATGGTAACAGGATTGAATATTAAAGATTATCCTCTACTGAGAGTTTACATCTTGACCATGTCATTATGACAAAGGTTATGATAGTAACAGGGTTGAATATTAAAGATCATCCCCAACTGACATGGTTTACATCTTGATCATGTCATTATGACAGGTTATGATGGTAACAGGGTTGAAAATTCAAGATCATCCCCTACTGACACGGTTTACATCTTGATCATGTCATTATGACAGGTTATGATGGTAACAGGGTTGAATATTAATGATCATCCCCAACTGACACGGTTTACATCTTGATCATGTCATTATGACAGGTTATGATAGTAACAGGGTTGAATATTAAAGATCATCCCCAACTGACATGGTTTACATCTTGATCATGTCATTATGACAGGTTATGATGGTAACAGGGTTGAATATTCAAGATCATCCCCTACTGACACGGTTTACATCTTGATCATGTCATTATGACAGGTTATGATAGTAGCAGGGTTAAATATTAAAGATCATCCCCAACTGACACGGTTTACATCTTGATCATGGCATTATGACAGGTTATGATAGTAACAGGATTGAATATTAAAGATCATCCCCAACTGACACGGTTTACATCTTGATCATGGCATTATGACAGGTTATGATGGTAACAGGGTTGAATATTACAGATCATCCCCAACTGACACGGTTTACATCTTGATCATGTCATTATGACATTTTATGATGGTAACAGGATTGAATATTAAAGATTATCCCCTACTGAGAGTTTACATCTTGATCATGTCATTATGACAAAGGTTATGATGGTAACAGGGTTGAATATTAAAGATCATCCCCCAACTGACACGGTTTACATCTTGATCATGTCATTATGACAGGTTATGATGGTAACAGGGTTGAATATTAAAGATCATCCCCCAACTGACACGGTTTACATCTTGATCATGTCATTATGACATGTTATGATGGTAACAGGGTTGAATATTAAAGATCATCCCCAACTGACATGGTTTACATCTTGATCATGTCATTATGACAGGTTATGATGGTAACAAGGTTGAATATTAAAGATAATCCCCAACTGACATGGTTTACATCTTGATCATGTCATTATGACAGGTTATGATGGTAACAGGGTTGAATATTCAAGATCATCCCCAAATGACACGGTTTACATCTTGATCATGTCATTATGACAGGTTATGATGGTAACAGGGTTGAATATTAAAGATCATCCCCAAATGACACGGTTTACATCTTGATCATGTCATTATGACAGGTTATGATGGTAACAGGGTTGAATATTAAAGATCATCCCCAACTGACACGGTTTACATCTTGATCATGTCATTATGACAGGTTATGATGGTAACAAGGTTGAATATTAAAGATCATCCCCCAACTGACACGGTTTACATCTTGATCATGTCATTATGACAGGTTATGATGGTAACACGGTTGAATATTGAAGATCATCCCCTACTGACACGGTTTACATCTTGATCATGTCATTATGACATGTTATGATGGTAACAGGGTTAAATATTAAAGATCATCCCCAACTGACACGGTTTACATGTTGATCATGTCATTATGACAGGTTATGATGGTAACAGGGTTGAATATTAAAGATCATCCCCAACTGACACGGTTTACATCTTGATCATTTCATTATGACAGGTTATGATGGTAACAGGGTTGAATATTACAGATCATCCCCAACTGACACGGTTTACATCTTGATCATGTCATTATGACAGTTTATGATGGTAACAGGATTGAATATTAAAGATTATCCTCTACTGAGAGTTTACATCTTGACCATGTCATTATGACAAAAGTTATGATAGTAACAGGGTTGAATATTAAAGATCATCCCCAACTGACATGGTTTACATCTTGATCATGTCATTATGACAGGTTATGATGGTAACAGGGTTGAATATTCAAGATCATCCCCTACTGACACGGTTTACATCTTGATCATGTCATTATGACAGGTTATGATAGTAACAGGGTTGAATATTAAAGATCATCCCCAACTGACACGGTTTACATCTTGATCATGTCATTATGACAGGTTATGATGGTAACAAGGTTGAATATTAAAGATCATCCCCAACTGACACGGTTTACATCTTGATCATATCATTATGACAGGTTATGATAGTAGCAGGGTTAAATATTAATGATCATCCCCTACTGACACGGTTTACATCTTGATCATGTCATTATGACAGGTTATGATGGTAACAGGGTTGAATATTAAAGATCATCCCCCAACTGACACGGTTTACATCTTGATCATGTCATTATGACAGGTTATGATGATAACAGGGTTGAATATTAAAGATAATCCCCAACTGACACGGTTTACATCTTGATCATGTCATTATGACAGGTTATGATGGTAACAGGGTTGAATATTAAAGATCATCCCCCAACTGACACGGTTTACATCTTGATCATGTCATTATGACAGGTTATGATGGTAACAGGGTTAAATATTAAAGATCATCCCCAACTGACACGGTTTACATCTTGATCATGTCATTATGACAGGTTATGATAGTAGTAGGGTTAAATATTAAAGATCATCCCCAACTGATACGGTTTACATCTTGATCATGTCATTATGACAGGTTATGATAGTAACAGGGTTGAATATTACAGATCATCCCCAACTGACACGGTTTACATCTTGATCATGTCATTATGACAGTTTATGATGGTAACAGGATTGAATATTAAAGATTATCCCCTACTGAGAGTTTACATCTTGATCATGTCATTATGACAAAGGTTATGATAGTAACAGGGTTGAATATTAAAGATCATCCCCAACTGACATGGTTTACATCTTGATCATGTCATTATGACAGGTTATGATGGTAACAGGGTTGAATATTCAAGATCATCCCCTACTGACACGGTTTACATCTTGATCATGTCATTATGACAGGTTATGATAGTAGCAGGGTTAAATATTAAAGATCATCCCCAACTGACACGGTTTACATCTTGATCATGGCATTATGACAGGTTATGATAGTAACAGGATTGAATATTAAAGATCATCCCCAACTGACACGGTTTACATCTTGATCATGGCATTATGACAGGTTATGATGGTAACAGGGTTGAATATTACAGATCATCCCCAACTGACACGGTTTACATCTTGATCATGTCATTATGACATTTTATGATGGTAACAGGATTGAATATTAAAGATTATCCCCTACTGAGAGTTTACATCTTGATCATGTCATTATGACAAAGGTTATGATGGTAACAGGGTTAAATATTAAAGATCATCCCCAACTGACACGGTTTACATCTTGATCATGTCATTATGACAGGTTATGATGGTAACAGGGTTGAATATTAAAGATCATCCCCAACTGACACGGTTTACATCTTGATCATTTCATTATGACAGGTTATGATGGTAACAGGGTTGAATATTACAGATCATCCCCAACTGACACGGTTTACATCTTGATCATGTCATTATGACAGTTTATGATGGTAACAGGATTGAATATTAAAGATTATCCTCTACTGAGAGTTTACATCTTGACCATGTCATTATGACAAAGGTTATGATAGTAACAGGGTTGAATATTAAAGATCATCCCCAACTGACATGGTTTACATCTTGATCATGTCATTATGACAGGTTATGATGGTAACAGGGTTGAAAATTCAAGATCATCCCCTACTGACACGGTTTACATCTTGATCATGTCATTATGACAGGTTATGATGGTAACAGGGTTGAATATTAATGATCATCCCCAACTGACACGGTTTACATCTTGATCATGTCATTATGACAGGTTATGATAGTAACAGGGTTGAATATTAAAGATCATCCCCAACTGACATGGTTTACATCTTGATCATGTCATTATGACAGGTTATGATGGTAACAGGGTTGAATATTCAAGATCATCCCCTACTGACACGGTTTACATCTTGATCATGTCATTATGACAGGTTATGATAGTAGCAGGGTTAAATATTAAAGATCATCCCCAACTGACACGGTTTACATCTTGATCATGGCATTATGACAGGTTATGATAGTAACAGGATTGAATATTAAAGATCATCCCCAACTGACACGGTTTACATCTTGATCATGGCATTATGACAGGTTATGATGGTAACAGGGTTGAATATTACAGATCATCCCCAACTGACACGGTTTACATCTTGATCATGTCATTATGACATTTTATGATGGTAACAGGATTGAATATTAAAGATTATCCCCTACTGAGAGTTTACATCTTGATCATGTCATTATGACAAAGGTTATGATGGTAACAGGGTTGAATATTAAAGATCATCCCCCAACTGACACGGTTTACATCTTGATCATGTCATTATGACAGGTTATGATGGTAACAGGGTTGAATATTAAAGATCATCCCCCAACTGACACGGTTTACATCTTGATCATGTCATTATGACATGTTATGATGGTAACAGGGTTGAATATTAAAGATCATCCCCAACTGACATGGTTTACATCTTGATCATGTCATTATGACAGGTTATGATGGTAACAAGGTTGAATATTAAAGATAATCCCCAACTGACATGGTTTACATCTTGATCATGTCATTATGACAGGTTATGATGGTAACAGGGTTGAATATTCAAGATCATCCCCAAATGACACGGTTTACATCTTGATCATGTCATTATGACAGGTTATGATGGTAACAGGGTTGAATATTAAAGATCATCCCCAAATGACACGGTTTACATCTTGATCATGTCATTATGACAGGTTATGATGGTAACAGGGTTGAATATTAAAGATCATCCCCAACTGACACGGTTTACATCTTGATCATGTCATTATGACAGGTTATGATGGTAACAAGGTTGAATATTAAAGATCATCCCCCAACTGACACGGTTTACATCTTGATCATGTCATTATGACAGGTTATGATGGTAACACGGTTGAATATTGAAGATCATCCCCTACTGACACGGTTTACATCTTGATCATGTCATTATGACATGTTATGATGGTAACAGGGTTAAATATTAAAGATCATCCCCAACTGACACGGTTTACATGTTGATCATGTCATTATGACAGGTTATGATGGTAACAGGGTTGAATATTAAAGATCATCCCCAACTGACACGGTTTACATCTTGATCATTTCATTATGACAGGTTATGATGGTAACAGGGTTGAATATTACAGATCATCCCCAACTGACACGGTTTACATCTTGATCATGTCATTATGACAGTTTATGATGGTAACAGGATTGAATATTAAAGATTATCCTCTACTGAGAGTTTACATCTTGACCATGTCATTATGACAAAAGTTATGATATTAACAGGGTTGAATATTAAAGATCATCCCCAACTGACATGGTTTACATCTTGATCATGTCATTATGACAGGTTATGATGGTAACAGGGTTGAATATTCAAGATCATCCCCTACTGACACGGTTTACATCTTGATCATGTCATTATGACAGGTTATGATAGTAACAGGGTTGAATATTAAAGATCATCCCCAACTGACACGGTTTACATCTTGATCATGTCATTATGACAGGTTATGATGGTAACAAGGTTGAATATTAAAGATCATCCCCAACTGACACGGTTTACATCTTGATCATATGATTATGACAGGTTATGATAGTAGCAGGGTTAAATATTAATGATCATCCCCTACTGACACGGTTTACATCTTGATCATGTCATTATGACAGGTTATGATGGTAACAGGGTTGAATATTAAAGATCATCCCCCAACTGACACGGTTTACATCTTGATCATGTCATTATGACAGGTTATGATGATAACAGGGTTGAATATTAAAGATAATCCCCAACTGACACGGTTTACATCTTGATCATGTCATTATGACAGGTTATGATGGTAACAGGGTTGAATATTAAAGATCATCCCCCAACTGACACGGTTTACATCTTGATCATGTCATTATGACAGGTTATGATGGTAACAGGGTTAAATATTAAAGATCATCCCCAACTGACACGGTTTACATCTTGATCATGTCATTATGACAGGTTATGATAGTAGTAGGGTTAAATATTAAAGATCATCCCCAACTGATACGGTTTACATCTTGATCATGTCATTATGACAGGTTATGATAGTAACAGGGTTGAATATTACAGATCATCCCCAACTGACACGGTTTACATCTTGATCATGTCATTATGACAGTTTATGATGGTAACAGGATTGAATATTAAAGATTATCCCCTACTGAGAGTTTACATCTTGATCATGTCATTATGACAAAGGTTATGATAGTAACAGGGTTGAATATTAAAGATCATCCCCAACTGACATGGTTTACATCTTGATCATGTCATTATGACAGGTTATGATGGTAACAGGGTTGAATATTCAAGATCATCCCCTACTGACACGGTTTACATCTTGATCATGTCATTATGACAGGTTATGATAGTAGCAGGGTTAAATATTAAAGATCATCCCCAACTGACACGGTTTACATCTTGATCATGGCATTATGACAGGTTATGATAGTAACAGGATTGAATATTAAAGATCATCCCCAACTGACACGGTTTACATCTTGATCATGGCATTATGACAGGTTATGATGGTAACAGGGTTGAATATTACAGATCATCCCCAACTGACACGGTTTACATCTTGATCATGTCATTATGACATTTTATGATGGTAACAGGATTGAATATTAAAGATTATCCCCTACTGAGAGTTTACATCTTGATCATGTCATTATGACAAAGGTTATGATGGTAACAGGGTTGAATATTAAAGATCATCCCCCAACTGACACGGTTTACATCTTGATCATGTCATTATGACAGGTTATGATGGTAACAGGGTTGAATATTAAAGATCATCCCCCAACTGACACGGTTTACATCTTGATCATGTCATTATGACAGGTTATGATGGTAACAGGGTTGAATATTAAAGATCATCCCCTACTGACACGGTTTACATCTTGATCATGTCATTATGACAGGTTATGATAGTAACAGGGTTGAATATTAAAGATCATCCCCAACTGACACGGTTTACATCTTGATCATGTCATTATGACAGGTTATGATGGTAACAAGGTTGAATATTAAAGATCATCCCCAACTGACATGGTTTACATCTTGATCATATCATTATGACAGGTTATGATAGTAGCAGGGTTAAATATTAATGATCATCCCCAACTGACACGGTTTACATCTTGATCATGTCATTATGACAGGTTATGATGGTAACAGGGTTGAATATTAAAGATCATCCCCCAACTGACACGGTTTACATCTTGATCATGTCATTATGACAGGTTATGATGATAACAGGGTTGAATATTAAAGATAATCCCCAACTGACACGGTTTACATCTTGATCATGTCATTATGACAGGTTATGATGGTAACAGGGTTGAATATTAAAGATCATCCCCCAACTGACACGGTTTACATCTTGATCATGTCATTATGACAGGTTATGATGGTAACAGGGTTAAATATTAAAGATCATCCCCAACTGACACGGTTTACATCTTGATCATGTCATTATGACAAAGGTTATGATAGTAACAGGGTTGAATATTAAAGATCATCCCCAACTGACATGGTTTACATCTTGATCATGTCATTATGACAGGTTATGATGGTAACAGGGTTGAATATTCAAGATCATCCCCTACTGACACGGTTTACATCTTGATCATGTCATTATGACAGGTTATGATAGTAGCAGGGTTAAATATTAAAGATCATCCCCAACTGACACGGTTTACATCTTGATCATGGCATTATGACAGGTTATGATAGTAACAGGATTGAATATTAAAGATCATCCCCAACTGACACGGTTTACATCTTGATCATTTCATTATGACAGGTTATGATGGTAACAGGGTTGAATATTACAGATCATCCCCAACTGACACGGTTTACATCTTGATCATGTCATTATGACATTTTATGATGGTAACAGGATTGAATATTAAAGATTATCCCCTACTGAGAGTTTACATCTTGATCATGTCATTATGACAAAGGTTATGATGGTAACAGGGTTGAATATTAAAGATCATCCCCCAACTGACACGGTTTACATCTTGATCATGTCATTATGACAGGTTATGATGGTAACAGGGTTGAATATTAAAGATCATCCCCAACTGACATGGTTTACATCTTGATCATGTCATTATGACAGGTTATGATGGTAACAAGGTTGAATATTAAAGATAATCCCCAACTGACATGGTTTACATCTTGATCATGTCATTATGACAGGTTATGATGGTAACAGGGTTGAATATTCAAGATCATCCCCAAATGACACGGTTTACATCTTGATCATGTCATTATGACAGGTTATGATGGTAACAGGGTTGAATATTAAAGATCATCCCCAAATGACACGGTTTACATCTTGATCATGTCATTATGACAGGTTATGATGGTAACAGGGTTGAATATTAAAGATCATCCCCAACTGACACGGTTTACATCTTGATCATGTCATTATGACAGGTTATGATGGTAACAGGGTTGAATATTAAAGATCATCCCCCAACTGACACGGTTTACATCTTGATCATGTCATTATGACAGGTTATGATGGTAACACGGTTGAATATTGAAGATCATCCCCTACTGACACGGTTTACATCTTGATCATGTCATTATGACATGTTATGATGGTAACAGGGTTAAATATTAAAGATCATCCCCAACTGACACGGTTTACATCTTGATCATGTCATTATGACAGGTTATGATGGTAACAGGGTTGAATATTAAAGATCATCCCCAACTGACACGGTTTACATCTTGATCATTTCATTATGACAGGTTATGATGGTAACAGGGTTGAATATTAAAGATCATCCCCAACTGACACGGTTTACATGTTGATCATGTCATTATGACAGGTTATGATGGTAACAGGGTTGAATATTAAAGATCATCCCCAACTGACACGGTTTACATCTTGATCATGTCATTATGACAGGTTATGATGGTAACAGGGTTAAATATTAAAGATCATCCCCAACTGACACGGTTTACATCTTGATCATGTCATTATGACAGGTTATGATGGTAACAGGGTTGAATATTAAAGATCATCCCCAACTGACACGGTTTACATCTTGATCATTTCATTATGACAGGTTATGATGGTAACAGGGTTGAATATTACAGATCATCCCCAACTGACACGGTTTACATCTTGATCATGTCATTATGACAGTTTATGATGGTAACAGGATTGAATATTAAAGATTATCCTCTACTGAGAGTTTACATCTTGACCATGTCATTATGACAAAGGTTATGATAGTAACAGGGTTGAATATTAAAGATCATCCCCAACTGACATGGTTTACATCTTGATCATGTCATTATGACAGGTTATGATGGTAACAGGGTTGAAAATTCAAGATCATCCCCTACTGACACGGTTTACATCTTGATCATGTCATTATGACAGGTTATGATGGTAACAGGGTTGAATATTAATGATCATCCCCAACTGACACGGTTTACATCTTGATCATGTCATTATGACAGGTTATGATAGTAACAGGGTTGAATATTAAAGATCATCCCCAACTGACATGGTTTACATCTTGATCATGTCATTATGACAGGTTATGATGGTAACAGGGTTGAATATTCAAGATCATCCCCTACTGACACGGTTTACATCTTGATCATGTCATTATGACAGGTTATGATAGTAGCAGGGTTAAATATTAAAGATCATCCCCAACTGACACGGTTTACATCTTGATCATGGCATTATGACAGGTTATGATAGTAACAGGATTGAATATTAAAGATCATCCCCAACTGACACGGTTTACATCTTGATCATGGCATTATGACAGGTTATGATGGTAACAGGGTTGAATATTACAGATCATCCCCAACTGACACGGTTTACATCTTGATCATGTCATTATGACATTTTATGATGGTAACAGGATTGAATATTAAAGATTATCCCCTACTGAGAGTTTACATCTTGATCATGTCATTATGACAAAGGTTATGATGGTAACAGGGTTGAATATTAAAGATCATCCCCCAACTGACACGGTTTACATCTTGATCATGTCATTATGACAGGTTATGATGGTAACAGGGTTGAATATTAAAGATCATCCCCCAACTGACACGGTTTACATCTTGATCATGTCATTATGACATGTTATGATGGTAACAGGGTTGAATATTAAAGATCATCCCCAACTGACATGGTTT
Source organism: Rhinogobio ventralis (assembly GCA_039654625.1). Classification (NCBI taxonomy): domain Eukaryota; kingdom Metazoa; phylum Chordata; class Actinopteri; order Cypriniformes; family Gobionidae; genus Rhinogobio; species Rhinogobio ventralis. The sequence continues at coordinate 42,396,110 of CM077197.1, read as the reverse complement.
ACATCTTGATCATGTCATTATGACAGGTTATGATGGTAACAAGGTTGAATATTAAAGATAATCCCCAACTGACATGGTTTACATCTTGATCATGTCATTATGACAGGTTATGATGGTAACAGGGTTGAATATTCAAGATCATCCCCAAATGACACGGTTTACATCTTGATCATGTCATTATGACAGGTTATGATGGTAACAGGGTTGAATATTAAAGATCATCCCCAAATGACACGGTTTACATCTTGATCATGTCATTATGACAGGTTATGATGGTAACAGGGTTGAATATTAAAGATCATCCCCAACTGACACGGTTTACATCTTGATCATGTCATTATGACAGGTTATGATGGTAACAAGGTTGAATATTAAAGATCATCCCCCAACTGACACGGTTTACATCTTGATCATGTCATTATGACAGGTTATGATGGTAACACGGTTGAATATTGAAGATCATCCCCTACTGACACGGTTTACATCTTGATCATGTCATTATGACATGTTATGATGGTAACAGGGTTAAATATTAAAGATCATCCCCAACTGACACGGTTTACATGTTGATCATGTCATTATGACAGGTTATGATGGTAACAGGGTTGAATATTAAAGATCATCCCCAACTGACACGGTTTACATCTTGATCATTTCATTATGACAGGTTATGATGGTAACAGGGTTGAATATTACAGATCATCCCCAACTGACACGGTTTACATCTTGATCATGTCATTATGACAGTTTATGATGGTAACAGGATTGAATATTAAAGATTATCCTCTACTGAGAGTTTACATCTTGACCATGTCATTATGACAAAAGTTATGATAGTAACAGGGTTGAATATTAAAGATCATCCCCAACTGACATGGTTTACATCTTGATCATGTCATTATGACAGGTTATGATGGTAACAGGGTTGAATATTCAAGATCATCCCCTACTGACACGGTTTACATCTTGATCATGTCATTATGACAGGTTATGATAGTAACAGGGTTGAATATTAAAGATCATCCCCAACTGACACGGTTTACATCTTGATCATGTCATTATGACAGGTTATGATGGTAACAAGGTTGAATATTACAGATCATCCCCAACTGACACGGTTTACATCTTGATCATGTCATTATGACAGTTTATGATGGTAACAGGATTGAATATTAAAGATTATCCTCTACTGAGAGTTTACATCTTGACCATGTCATTATGACAAAGGTTATGATAGTAACAGGGTTGAATATTAAAGATCATCCCCAACTGACATGGTTTACATCTTGATCATGTCATTATGACAGGTTATGATGGTAACAGGGTTGAAAATTCAAGATCATCCCCTACTGACACGGTTTACATCTTGATCATGTCATTATGACAGGTTATGATGGTAACAGGGTTGAATATTAATGATCATCCCCAACTGACACGGTTTACATCTTGATCATGTCATTATGACAGGTTATGATAGTAACAGGGTTGAATATTAAAGATCATCCCCAACTGACATGGTTTACATCTTGATCATGTCATTATGACAGGTTATGATGGTAACAGGGTTGAATATTCAAGATCATCCCCTACTGACACGGTTTACATCTTGATCATGTCATTATGACAGGTTATGATAGTAGCAGGGTTAAATATTAAAGATCATCCCCAACTGACACGGTTTACATCTTGATCATGGCATTATGACAGGTTATGATAGTAACAGGATTGAATATTAAAGATCATCCCCAACTGACACGGTTTACATCTTGATCATGGCATTATGACAGGTTATGATGGTAACAGGGTTGAATATTACAGATCATCCCCAACTGACACGGTTTACATCTTGATCATGTCATTATGACATTTTATGATGGTAACAGGATTGAATATTAAAGATTATCCCCTACTGAGAGTTTACATCTTGATCATGTCATTATGACAAAGGTTATGATGGTAACAGGGTTGAATATTAAAGATCATCCCCCAACTGACACGGTTTACATCTTGATCATGTCATTATGACAGGTTATGATGGTAACAGGGTTGAATATTAAAGATCATCCCCCAACTGACACGGTTTACATCTTGATCATGTCATTATGACATGTTATGATGGTAACAGGGTTGAATATTAAAGATCATCCCCAACTGACATGGTTTACATCTTGATCATGTCATTATGACAGGTTATGATGGTAACAAGGTTGAATATTAAAGATAATCCCCAACTGACATGGTTTACATCTTGATCATGTCATTATGACAGGTTATGATGGTAACAGGGTTGAATATTCAAGATCATCCCCAAATGACACGGTTTACATCTTGATCATGTCATTATGACAGGTTATGATGGTAACAGGGTTGAATATTAAAGATCATCCCCAAATGACACGGTTTACATCTTGATCATGTCATTATGACAGGTTATGATGGTAACACGGTTGAATATTGAAGATCATCCCCTACTGACACGGTTTACATCTTGATCATGTCATTATGACATGTTATGATGGTAACAGGGTTAAATATTAAAGATCATCCCCAACTGACACGGTTTACATGTTGATCATGTCATTATGACAGGTTATGATGGTAACAGGGTTGAATATTAAAGATCATCCCCAACTGACACGGTTTACATCTTGATCATTTCATTATGACAGGTTATGATGGTAACAGGGTTGAATATTACAGATCATCCCCAACTGACACGGTTTACATCTTGATCATGTCATTATGACAGTTTATGATGGTAACAGGATTGAATATTAAAGATTATCCTCTACTGAGAGTTTACATCTTGACCATGTCATTATGACAAAAGTTATGATAGTAACAGGGTTGAATATTAAAGATCATCCCCAACTGACATGGTTTACATCTTGATCATGTCATTATGACAGGTTATGATGGTAACAGGGTTGAATATTCAAGATCATCCCCTACTGACACGGTTTACATCTTGATCATGTCATTATGACAGGTTATGATAGTAACAGGGTTGAATATTAAAGATCATCCCCAACTGACACGGTTTACATCTTGATCATGTCATTATGACAGGTTATGATGGTAACAAGGTTGAATATTACAGATCATCCCCAACTGACACGGTTTACATCTTGATCATGTCATTATGACAGTTTATGATGGTAACAGGATTGAATATTAAAGATTATCCTCTACTGAGAGTTTACATCTTGACCATGTCATTATGACAAAGGTTATGATAGTAACAGGGTTGAATATTAAAGATCATCCCCAACTGACATGGTTTACATCTTGATCATGTCATTATGACAGGTTATGATGGTAACAGGGTTGAAAATTCAAGATCATCCCCTACTGACACGGTTTACATCTTGATCATGTCATTATGACAGGTTATGATGGTAACAGGGTTGAATATTAATGATCATCCCCAACTGACACGGTTTACATCTTGATCATGTCATTATGACAGGTTATGATAGTAACAGGGTTGAATATTAAAGATCATCCCCAACTGACATGGTTTACATCTTGATCATGTCATTATGACAGGTTATGATGGTAACAGGGTTGAATATTCAAGATCATCCCCTACTGACACGGTTTACATCTTGATCATGTCATTATGACAGGTTATGATAGTAGCAGGGTTAAATATTAAAGATCATCCCCAACTGACACGGTTTACATCTTGATCATGGCATTATGACAGGTTATGATAGTAACAGGATTGAATATTAAAGATCATCCCCAACTGACACGGTTTACATCTTGATCATGGCATTATGACAGGTTATGATGGTAACAGGGTTGAATATTACAGATCATCCCCAACTGACACGGTTTACATCTTGATCATGTCATTATGACATTTTATGATGGTAACAGGATTGAATATTAAAGATTATCCCCTACTGAGAGTTTACATCTTGATCATGTCATTATGACAAAGGTTATGATGGTAACAGGGTTGAATATTAAAGATCATCCCCCAACTGACACGGTTTACATCTTGATCATGTCATTATGACAGGTTATGATGGTAACAGGGTTGAATATTAAAGATCATCCCCCAACTGACACGGTTTACATCTTGATCATGTCATTATGACATGTTATGATGGTAACAGGGTTGAATATTAAAGATCATCCCCAACTGACATGGTTTACATCTTGATCATGTCATTATGACAGGTTATGATGGTAACAAGGTTGAATATTAAAGATAATCCCCAACTGACATGGTTTACATCTTGATCATGTCATTATGACAGGTTATGATGGTAACAGGGTTGAATATTCAAGATCATCCCCAAATGACACGGTTTACATCTTGATCATGTCATTATGACAGGTTATGATGGTAACAGGGTTGAATATTAAAGATCATCCCCAAATGACACGGTTTACATCTTGATCATGTCATTATGACAGGTTATGATGGTAACAGGGTTGAATATTAAAGATCATCCCCAACTGACACGGTTTACATCTTGATCATGTCATTATGACAGGTTATGATGGTAACAAGGTTGAATATTAAAGATCATCCCCCAACTGACACGGTTTACATCTTGATCATGTCATTATGACAGGTTATGATGGTAACACGGTTGAATATTGAAGATCATCCCCTACTGACACGGTTTACATCTTGATCATGTCATTATGACATGTTATGATGGTAACAGGGTTAAATATTAAAGATCATCCCCAACTGACACGGTTTACATGTTGATCATGTCATTATGACAGGTTATGATGGTAACAGGGTTGAATATTAAAGATCATCCCCAACTGACACGGTTTACATCTTGATCATTTCATTATGACAGGTTATGATGGTAACAGGGTTGAATATTACAGATCATCCCCAACTGACACGGTTTACATCTTGATCATGTCATTATGACAGTTTATGATGGTAACAGGATTGAATATTAAAGATTATCCTCTACTGAGAGTTTACATCTTGACCATGTCATTATGACAAAAGTTATGATAGTAACAGGGTTGAATATTAAAGATCATCCCCAACTGACATGGTTTACATCTTGATCATGTCATTATGACAGGTTATGATGGTAACAGGGTTGAATATTCAAGATCATCCCCTACTGACACGGTTTACATCTTGATCATGTCATTATGACAGGTTATGATAGTAACAGGGTTGAATATTAAAGATCATCCCCAACTGACACGGTTTACATCTTGATCATGTCATTATGACAGGTTATGATGGTAACAAGGTTGAATATTAAAGATCATCCCCAACTGACACGGTTTACATCTTGATCATATCATTATGACAGGTTATGATAGTAGCAGGGTTAAATATTAATGATCATCCCCTACTGACACGGTTTACATCTTGATCATGTCATTATGACAGGTTATGATGGTAACAGGGTTGAATATTAAAGATCATCCCCCAACTGACACGGTTTACATCTTGATCATGTCATTATGACAGGTTATGATGATAACAGGGTTGAATATTAAAGATAATCCCCAACTGACACGGTTTACATCTTGATCATGTCATTATGACAGGTTATGATGGTAACAGGGTTGAATATTAAAGATCTTCCCCCAACTGACACGGTTTACATCTTGATCATGTCATTATGACAGGTTATGATGGTAACAGGGTTAAATATTAAAGATCATCCCCAACTGACACGGTTTACATCTTGATCATGTCATTATGACAGGTTATGATAGTAGTAGGGTTAAATATTAAAGATCATCCCCAACTGATACGGTTTACATCTTGATCATGTCATTATGACAGGTTATGATAGTAACAGGGTTGAATATTACAGATCATCCCCAACTGACACGGTTTACATCTTGATCATGTCATTATGACAGTTTATGATGGTAACAGGATTGAATATTAAAGATTATCCCCTACTGAGAGTTTACATCTTGATCATGTCATTATGACAAAGGTTATGATAGTAACAGGGTTGAATATTAAAGATCATCCCCAACTGACATGGTTTACATCTTGATCATGTCATTATGACAGGTTATGATGGTAACAGGGTTGAATATTCAAGATCATCCCCTACTGACACGGTTTACATCTTGATCATGTCATTATGACAGGTTATGATAGTAGCAGGGTTAAATATTAAAGATCATCCCCAACTGACACGGTTTACATCTTGATCATGGCATTATGACAGGTTATGATAGTAACAGGATTGAATATTAAAGATCATCCCCAACTGACACGGTTTACATCTTGATCATGGCATTATGACAGGTTATGATGGTAACAGGGTTGAATATTACAGATCATCCCCAACTGACACGGTTTACATCTTGATCATGTCATTATGACATTTTATGATGGTAACAGGATTGAATATTAAAGATTATCCCCTACTGAGAGTTTACATCTTGATCATGTCATTATGACAAAGGTTATGATGGTAACAGGGTTGAATATTAAAGATCATCCCCCAACTGACACGGTTTACATCTTGATCATGTCATTATGACAGGTTATGATGGTAACAGGGTTGAATATTAAAGATCATCCCCCAACTGACACGGTTTACATCTTGATCATGTCATTATGATATGTTATGATGGTAACAGGGTTGAATATTAAAGATCATCCCCAACTGACATGGTTTACATCTTGATCATGTCATTATGACAGGTTATGATGGTAACAAGGTTGAATATTAAAGATAATCCCCAACTGACATGGTTTACATCTTGATCATGTCATTATGACAGGTTATGATGGTAACAGGGTTGAATATTCAAGATCATCCCCAAATGACACGGTTTACATCTTGATCATGTCATTATGACAGGTTATGATGGTAACAGGGTTGAATATTAAAGATCATCCCCAAATGACACGGTTTACATCTTGATCATGTCATTATGACAGGTTATGATGGTAACAGGGTTGAATATTAAAGATCATCCCCAACTGACACGGTTTACATCTTGATCATGTCATTATGACAGGTTATGATGGTAACAGGGTTGAATATTAAAGATCATCCCCCAACTGACACGGTTTACATCTTGATCATGTCATTATGACAGGTTATGATGGTAACACGGTTGAATATTGAAGATCATCCCCTACTGACACGGTTTACATCTTGATCATGTCATTATGACATGTTATGATGGTAACAGGGTTAAATATTAAAGATCATCCCCAACTGACACGGTTTACATGTTGATCATGTCATTATGACAGGTTATGATGGTAACAGGGTTGAATATTAAAGATCATCCCCAACTGACACGGTTTACATCTTGATCATTTCATTATGACAGGTTATGATGGTAACAGGGTTGAATATTACAGATCATCCCCAACTGACACGGTTTACATCTTGATCATGTCATTATGACAGTTTATGATGGTAACAGGATTGAATATTAAAGATTATCCTCTACTGAGAGTTTACATCTTGACCATGTCATTATGACAAAAGTTATGATAGTAACAGGGTTGAATATTAAAGATCATCCCCAACTGACATGGTTTACATCTTGATCATGTCATTATGACAGGTTATGATGGTAACAGGGTTGAATATTCAAGATCATCCCCTACTGACACGGTTTACATCTTGATCATGTCATTATGACAGGTTATGATAGTAACAGGGTTGAATATTAAAGATCATCCCCAACTGACACGGTTTACATCTTGATCATGTCATTATGACAGGTTATGATGGTAACAAGGTTGAATATTAAAGATCATCCCCAACTGACACGGTTTACATCTTGATCATATCATTATGACAGGTTATGATAGTAGCAGGGTTAAATATTAATGATCATCCCCTACTGACACGGTTTACATCTTGATCATGTCATTATGACAGGTTATGATGGTAACAGGGTTGAATATTAAAGATCATCCCCCAACTGACACGGTTTACATCTTGATCATGTCATTATGACAGGTTATGATGATAACAGGGTTGAATATTAAAGATAATCCCCAACTGACACGGTTTACATCTTGATCATGTCATTATGACAGGTTATGATGGTAACAGGGTTGAATATTAAAGATCTTCCCCCAACTGACACGGTTTACATCTTGATCATGTCATTATGACAGGTTATGATGGTAACAGGGTTAAATATTAAAGATCATCCCCAACTGACACGGTTTACATCTTGATCATGTCATTATGACAGGTTATGATAGTAGTAGGGTTAAATATTAAAGATCATCCCCAACTGATACGGTTTACATCTTGATCATGTCATTATGACAGGTTATGATAGTAACAGGGTTGAATATTACAGATCATCCCCAACTGACACGGTTTACATCTTGATCATGTCATTATGACAGTTTATGATGGTAACAGGATTGAATATTAAAGATTATCCCCTACTGAGAGTTTACATCTTGATCATGTCATTATGACAAAGGTTATGATAGTAACAGGGTTGAATATTAAAGATCATCCCCAACTGACATGGTTTACATCTTGATCATGTCATTATGACAGGTTATGATGGTAACAGGGTTGAATATTCAAGATCATCCCCTACTGACACGGTTTACATCTTGATCATGTCATTATGACAGGTTATGATAGTAGCAGGGTTAAATATTAAAGATCATCCCCAACTGACACGGTTTACATCTTGATCATGGCATTATGACAGGTTATGATAGTAACAGGATTGAATATTAAAGATCATCCCCAACTGACACGGTTTACATCTTGATCATGGCATTATGACAGGTTATGATGGTAACAGGGTTGAATATTACAGATCATCCCCAACTGACACGGTTTACATCTTGATCATGTCATTATGACATTTTATGATGGTAACAGGATTGAATATTAAAGATTATCCCCTACTGAGAGTTTACATCTTGATCATGTCATTATGACAAAGGTTATGATGGTAACAGGGTTGAATATTAAAGATCATCCCCCAACTGACACGGTTTACATCTTGATCATGTCATTATGACAGGTTATGATGGTAACAGGGTTGAATATTAAAGATCATCCCCCAACTGACACGGTTTACATCTTGATCATGTCATTATGATATGTTATGATGGTAACAGGGTTGAATATTAAAGATCATCCCCAACTGACATGGTTTACATCTTGATCATGTCATTATGACAGGTTATGATGGTAACAAGGTTGAATATTAAAGATAATCCCCAACTGACATGGTTTACATCTTGATCATGTCATTATGACAGGTTATGATGGTAACAGGGTTGAATATTCAAGATCATCCCCAAATGACACGGTTTACATCTTGATCATGTCATTATGACAGGTTATGATGGTAACAGGGTTGAATATTAAAGATCATCCCCAAATGACACGGTTTACATCTTGATCATGTCATTATGACAGGTTATGATGGTAACAGGGTTGAATATTAAAGATCATCCCCAACTGACACGGTTTACATCTTGATCATGTCATTATGACAGGTTATGATGGTAACAGGGTTGAATATTAAAGATCATCCCCCAACTGACACGGTTTACATCTTGATCATGTCATTATGACAGGTTATGATGGTAACACGGTTGAATATTGAAGATCATCCCCTACTGACACGGTTTACATCTTGATCATGTCATTATGACATGTTATGATGGTAACAGGGTTAAATATTAAAGATCATCCCCAACTGACACGGTTTACATCTTGATCATGTCATTATGACAGGTTATGATGGTAACAGGGTTGAATATTAAAGATCATCCCCAACTGACACGGTTTACATCTTGATCATTTCATTATGACAGGTTATGATGGTAACAGGGTTGAATATTAAAGATCATCCCCAACTGACACGGTTTACATGTTGATCATGTCATTATGACAGGTTATGATGGTAACAGGGTTGAATATTAAAGATCATCCCCAACTGACACGGTTTACATCTTGATCATGTCATTATGACAGGTTATGATGGTAACAGGGTTAAATATTAAAGATCATCCCCAACTGACACGGTTTACATCTTGATCATGTCATTATGACAGGTTATGATGGTAACAGGGTTGAATATTAAAGATCATCCCCAACTGACACGGTTTACATCTTGATCATGTCATTATGACAGGTTATGATGGTAACACGGTTGAATATTGAAGATCATCCCCCAACTGACACGGTTTACATCTTGATCATGTCATTATGACAGGTTATGATGGTAACAGGGTTGAATATTAAAGATCATCCCCCAACTGACACGGTTTACATCTTGATCATGTCATTATGACAGGTTATGATGGTAACACGGTTGAATATTGAAGATCATCCCCTACTGACACGGTTTACATCTTGATCATGTCATTATGACATGTTATGATGGTAACAGGGTCAAATATTAAAGATCATCCCCAACTGACACGGTTTACATGTTGATCATGTCATTATGACAGGTTATGATGGTAACAGGGTTGAATATTAAAGATCATCCCCAACTGACACGGTTTACATCTTGATCATTTCATTATGACAGGTTATGATGGTAACAGGGTTGAATATTACAGATCATCCCCAACTGACACGGTTTACATCTTGATCATATCATTATGACAGTTTATGATGGTAACAGGATTGAATATTAAAGATTATCCTCTACTGAGAGTTTACATCTTGACCATGTCATTATGACAAAGGTTATGATAGTAACAGGGTTGAATATTAAAGATCATCCCCAACTGACATGGTTTACATCTTGATCATGTCATTATGACAGGTTATGATGGTAACAGGGTTGAATATTCAAGATCATCCCCTACTGACACGGTTTACATCTTGATCATGTCATTATGACAGGTTATGATAGTAACAGGGTTGAATATTAAAGATCATCCCCAACTGACACGGTTTACATCTTGATCATGTCATTATGACAGGTTATGATGGTAACAAGGTTGAATATTAAAGATCATCCCCAACTGACACGGTTTACATCTTGATCATATCATTATGACAGGTTATGATAGTAGCAGGGTTAAATATTAATGATCATCCCCAACTGACACGGTTTACATCTTGATCATGTCATTATGACAGGTTATGATGGTAACAGGGTTGAATATTAAAGATCATCCCCCAACTGACACGGTTTACATCTTGATCATGTCATTATGACAGGTTATGATGATAACAGGGTTGAATATTAAAGATAATCCCCAACTGACACGGTTTACATCTTGATCATGTCATTATGACAGGTTATGATGGTAACAGGGTTGAATATTAAAGATCATCCCCCAACTGACACGGTTTACATCTTGATCATGTCATTATGACAGGTTATGATGGTAACAGGGTTAAATATTAAAGATCATCCCCAACTGACACGGTTTACATCTTGATCATGTCATTATGACAGGTTATGATAGTAGTAGGGTTAAATATTAAAGATCATCCCCAACTGACACGGTTTACATCTTGATCATGTCATTATGACAGGTTATGATAGTAACAGGGTTGAATATTACAGATCATCCCCAACTGACACGGTTTACATCTTGATCATGTCATTATGACAGTTTATGATGGTAACAGGATTGAATATTAAAGATTATCCCCTACTGAGAGTTTACATCTTGATCATGTCATTATGACAAAGGTTATGATAGTAACAGGGTTGAATATTAAAGATCATCCCCAACTGACATGGTTTACATCTTGATCATGTCATTATGACAGGTTATGATGGTAACAGGGTTGAATATTCAAGATCATCCCCTACTGACACGGTTTACATCTTGATCATGTCATTATGACAGGTTATGATAGTAGCAGGGTTAAATATTAAAGATCATCCCCAACTGACACGGTTTACATCTTGATCATGGCATTATGACAGGTTATGATAGTAACAGGATTGAATATTAAAGATCATCCCCAACTGACACGGTTTACATCTTGATCATGGCATTATGACAGGTTATGATGGTAACAGGGTTGAATATTACAGATCATCCCCAACTGACACGGTTTACATCTTGATCATGTCATTATGACATTTTATGATGGTAACAGGATTGAATATTAAAGATTATCCCCTACTGAGAGTTTACATCTTGATCATGTCATTATGACAAAGGTTATGATGGTAACAGGGTTGAATATTAAAGATCATCCCCCAACTGACACGGTTTACATCTTGATCATGTCATTATGACAGGTTATGATGGTAACAGGGTTGAATATTAAAGATCATCCCCCAACTGACACGGTTTACATCTTGATCATGTCATTATGATATGTTATGATGGTAACAGGGTTGAATATTAAAGATCATCCCCAACTGACATGGTTTACATCTTGATCATGTCATTATGACAGGTTATGATGGTAACAAGGTTGAATATTAAAGATAATCCCCAACTGACATGGTTTACATCTTGATCATGTCATTATGACAGGTTATGATGGTAACAGGGTTGAATATTCAAGATCATCCCCAAATGACACGGTTTACATCTTGATCATGTCATTATGACAGGTTATGATGGTAACAGGGTTGAATATTAAAGATCATCCCCAAATGACACGGTTTACATCTTGATCATGTCATTATGACAGGTTATGATGGTAACAGGGTTGAATATTAAAGATCATCCCCAACTGACACGGTTTACATCTTGATCATGTCATTATGACAGGTTATGATGGTAACAGGGTTGAATATTAAAGATCATCCCCCAACTGACACGGTTTACATCTTGATCATGTCATTATGACAGGTTATGATGGTAACACGGTTGAATATTGAAGATCATCCCCTACTGACACGGTTTACATCTTGATCATGTCATTATGACATGTTATGATGGTAACAGGGTTAAATATTAAAGATCATCCCCAACTGACACGGTTTACATCTTGATCATGTCATTATGACAGGTTATGATGGTAACAGGGTTGAATATTAAAGATCATCCCCAACTGACACGGTTTACATCTTGATCATTTCATTATGACAGGTTATGATGGTAACAGGGTTGAATATTAAAGATCATCCCCAACTGACACGGTTTACATGTTGATCATGTCATTATGACAGGTTATGATGGTAACAGGGTTGAATATTAAAGATCATCCCCAACTGACACGGTTTACATCTTGATCATGTCATTATGACAGGTTATGATGGTAACAGGGTTAAATATTAAAGATCATCCCCAACTGACACGGTTTACATCTTGATCATGTCATTATGACAGGTTATGATGGTAACAGGGTTGAATATTAAAGATCATCCCCAACTGACACGGTTTACATCTTGATCATTTCATTATGACAGGTTATGATGGTAACAGGGTTGAATATTACAGATCATCCCCAACTGACACGGTTTACATCTTGATCATGTCATTATGACAGTTTATGATGGTAACAGGATTGAATATTAAAGATTATCCTCTACTGAGAGTTTACATCTTGACCATGTCATTATGACAAAGGTTATGATAGTAACAGGGTTGAATATTAAAGATCATCCCCAACTGACATGGTTTACATCTTGATCATGTCATTATGACAGGTTATGATGGTAACAGGGTTGAATATTCAAGATCATCCCCTACTGACACGGTTTACATCTTGATCATGTCATTATGACAGGTTATGATAGTAACAGGGTTGAATATTAAAGATCATCCCCAACTGACACGGTTTACATCTTGATCATGTCATTATGACAGGTTATGATGATAACAGGGTTGAATATTAAAGATAATCCCCAACTGACACGGTTTACATCTTGATCATGTCATTATGACAGGTTATGATGGTAACAGGGTTGAATATTAAAGATCATCCCCCAACTGACACGGTTTACATCTTGATCATGTCATTATGACAGGTTATGATGGTAACAGGGTTAAATATTAAAGATCATCCCCAAATGACACGGTTTACATCTTGATCATGTCATTATGACAGGTTATGATAGTAGTAGGGTTAAATATTAAAGATCATCCCCAACTGACACGGTTTATATCTTGATCATGTCATTATGACAGGTTATGATGGTAACAGGGTTGAATATTAAAGATCATCCCCCAACTGACACGGTTATGACATCCCCCAATTATGACAGGTTATGATGGTAACAGGGTTAAATATTAAAGATCATCCCCAACTGACACGGTTTACATCTTGATCATGTCATTATGACAGGTTATGATAGTAGTAGGGTTAAATATTAAAGATCATCCCCAACTGACACGGTTTACATCTTGATCATGTCATTATGACAGGTTATGATGATAACAGGGTTGAATATTAAAGATAATCCCCAACTGACACGGTTTACATCTTGATCATGTCATTATGACAGGTTATGATGGTAACAGGGTTGAATATTAAAGATCATCCCCAACTGACACGGTTTACATCTTGATCATGTCATTATGACAGGTTATGATGGTAACAAGGTTGAATATTAAAGATCATCCCCCAACTGACACGGTTTACATCTTGATCATGTCATTATGACAGGTTATGATGGTAACACGGTTGAATATTGAAGATCATCCCCTACTGACACGGTTTACATCTTGATCATGTCATTATGACATGTTATGATGGTAACAGGGTTAAATATTAAAGATCATCCCCAACTGACACGGTTTACATGTTGATCATGTCATTATGACAGGTTATGATGGTAACAGGGTTGAATATTAAAGATCATCCCCAACTGACACGGTTTACATCTTGATCATTTCATTATGACAGGTTATGATGGTAACAGGGTTGAATATTACAGATCATCCCCAACTGACACGGTTTACATCTTGATCATGTCATTATGACAGTTTATGATGGTAACAGGATTGAATATTAAAGATTATCCTCTACTGAGAGTTTACATCTTGACCATGTCATTATGACAAAAGTTATGATAGTAACAGGGTTGAATATTAAAGATCATCCCCAACTGACATGGTTTACATCTTGATCATGTCATTATGACAGGTTATGATGGTAACAGGGTTGAATATTCAAGATCATCCCCTACTGACACGGTTTACATCTTGATCATGTCATTATGACAGGTTATGATAGTAACAGGGTTGAATATTAAAGATCATCCCCAACTGACACGGTTTACATCTTGATCATGTCATTATGACAGGTTATGATGGTAACAAGGTTGAATATTACAGATCATCCCCAACTGACACGGTTTACATCTTGATCATGTCATTATGACAGTTTATGATGGTAACAGGATTGAATATTAAAGATTATCCTCTACTGAGAGTTTACATCTTGACCATGTCATTATGACAAAGGTTATGATAGTAACAGGGTTGAATATTAAAGATCATCCCCAACTGACATGGTTTACATCTTGATCATGTCATTATGACAGGTTATGATGGTAACAGGGTTGAAAATTCAAGATCATCCCCTACTGACACGGTTTACATCTTGATCATGTCATTATGACAGGTTATGATGGTAACAGGGTTGAATATTAATGATCATCCCCAACTGACACGGTTTACATCTTGATCATGTCATTATGACAGGTTATGATAGTAACAGGGTTGAATATTAAAGATCATCCCCAACTGACATGGTTTACATCTTGATCATGTCATTATGACAGGTTATGATGGTAACAGGGTTGAATATTCAAGATCATCCCCTACTGACACGGTTTACATCTTGATCATGTCATTATGACAGGTTATGATAGTAGCAGGGTTAAATATTAAAGATCATCCCCAACTGACACGGTTTACATCTTGATCATGGCATTATGACAGGTTATGATAGTAACAGGATTGAATATTAAAGATCATCCCCAACTGACACGGTTTACATCTTGATCATGGCATTATGACAGGTTATGATGGTAACAGGGTTGAATATTACAGATCATCCCCAACTGACACGGTTTACATCTTGATCATGTCATTATGACATTTTATGATGGTAACAGGATTGAATATTAAAGATTATCCCCTACTGAGAGTTTACATCTTGATCATGTCATTATGACAAAGGTTATGATGGTAACAGGGTTGAATATTAAAGATCATCCCCCAACTGACACGGTTTACATCTTGATCATGTCATTATGACAGGTTATGATGGTAACAGGGTTGAATATTAAAGATCATCCCCCAACTGACACGGTTTACATCTTGATCATGTCATTATGACATGTTATGATGGTAACAGGGTTGAATATTAAAGATCATCCCCAACTGACATGGTTTACATCTTGATCATGTCATTATGACAGGTTATGATGGTAACAAGGTTGAATATTAAAGATAATCCCCAACTGACATGGTTTACATCTTGATCATGTCATTATGACAGGTTATGATGGTAACAGGGTTGAATATTCAAGATCATCCCCAAATGACACGGTTTACATCTTGATCATGTCATTATGACAGGTTATGATGGTAACAGGGTTGAATATTAAAGATCATCCCCAAATGACACGGTTTACATCTTGATCATGTCATTATGACAGGTTATGATGGTAACAGGGTTGAATATTAAAGATCATCCCCAACTGACACGGTTTACATCTTGATCATGTCATTATGACAGGTTATGATGGTAACAAGGTTGAATATTAAAGATCATCCCCCAACTGACACGGTTTACATCTTGATCATGTCATTATGACAGGTTATGATGGTAACACGGTTGAATATTGAAGATCATCCCCTACTGACACGGTTTACATCTTGATCATGTCATTATGACATGTTATGATGGTAACAGGGTTAAATATTAAAGATCATCCCCAACTGACACGGTTTACATGTTGATCATGTCATTATGACAGGTTATGATGGTAACAGGGTTGAATATTAAAGATCATCCCCAACTGACACGGTTTACATCTTGATCATTTCATTATGACAGGTTATGATGGTAACAGGGTTGAATATTACAGATCATCCCCAACTGACACGGTTTACATCTTGATCATGTCATTATGACAGTTTATGATGGTAACAGGATTGAATATTAAAGATTATCCTCTACTGAGAGTTTACATCTTGACCATGTCATTATGACAAAAGTTATGATAGTAACAGGGTTGAATATTAAAGATCATCCCCAACTGACATGGTTTACATCTTGATCATGTCATTATGACAGGTTATGATGGTAACAGGGTTGAATATTCAAGATCATCCCCTACTGACACGGTTTACATCTTGATCATGTCATTATGACAGGTTATGATAGTAACAGGGTTGAATATTAAAGATCATCCCCAACTGACACGGTTTACATCTTGATCATGTCATTATGACAGGTTATGATGGTAACAAGGTTGAATATTAAAGATCATCCCCAACTGACACGGTTTACATCTTGATCATATCATTATGACAGGTTATGATAGTAGCAGGGTTAAATATTAATGATCATCCCCTACTGACACGGTTTACATCTTGATCATGTCATTATGACAGGTTATGATGGTAACAGGGTTGAATATTAAAGATCATCCCCCAACTGACACGGTTTACATCTTGATCATGTCATTATGACAGGTTATGATGATAACAGGGTTGAATATTAAAGATAATCCCCAACTGACACGGTTTACATCTTGATCATGTCATTATGACAGGTTATGATGGTAACAGGGTTGAATATTAAAGATCTTCCCCCAACTGACACGGTTTACATCTTGATCATGTCATTATGACAGGTTATGATGGTAACAGGGTTAAATATTAAAGATCATCCCCAACTGACACGGTTTACATCTTGATCATGTCATTATGACAGGTTATGATAGTAGTAGGGTTAAATATTAAAGATCATCCCCAACTGATACGGTTTACATCTTGATCATGTCATTATGACAGGTTATGATAGTAACAGGGTTGAATATTACAGATCATCCCCAACTGACACGGTTTACATCTTGATCATGTCATTATGACAGTTTATGATGGTAACAGGATTGAATATTAAAGATTATCCCCTACTGAGAGTTTACATCTTGATCATGTCATTATGACAAAGGTTATGATAGTAACAGGGTTGAATATTAAAGATCATCCCCAACTGACATGGTTTACATCTTGATCATGTCATTATGACAGGTTATGATGGTAACAGGGTTGAATATTCAAGATCATCCCCTACTGACACGGTTTACATCTTGATCATGTCATTATGACAGGTTATGATAGTAGCAGGGTTAAATATTAAAGATCATCCCCAACTGACACGGTTTACATCTTGATCATGGCATTATGACAGGTTATGATAGTAACAGGATTGAATATTAAAGATCATCCCCAACTGACACGGTTTACATCTTGATCATGGCATTATGACAGGTTATGATGGTAACAGGGTTGAATATTACAGATCATCCCCAACTGACACGGTTTACATCTTGATCATGTCATTATGACATTTTATGATGGTAACAGGATTGAATATTAAAGATTATCCCCTACTGAGAGTTTACATCTTGATCATGTCATTATGACAAAGGTTATGATGGTAACAGGGTTGAATATTAAAGATCATCCCCCAACTGACACGGTTTACATCTTGATCATGTCATTATGACAGGTTATGATGGTAACAGGGTTGAATATTAAAGATCATCCCCCAACTGACACGGTTTACATCTTGATCATGTCATTATGATATGTTATGATGGTAACAGGGTTGAATATTAAAGATCATCCCCAACTGACATGGTTTACATCTTGATCATGTCATTATGACAGGTTATGATGGTAACAAGGTTGAATATTAAAGATAATCCCCAACTGACATGGTTTACATCTTGATCATGTCATTATGACAGGTTATGATGGTAACAGGGTTGAATATTCAAGATCATCCCCAAATGACACGGTTTACATCTTGATCATGTCATTATGACAGGTTATGATGGTAACAGGGTTGAATATTAAAGATCATCCCCAAATGACACGGTTTACATCTTGATCATGTCATTATGACAGGTTATGATGGTAACAGGGTTGAATATTAAAGATCATCCCCAACTGACACGGTTTACATCTTGATCATGTCATTATGACAGGTTATGATGGTAACAGGGTTGAATATTAAAGATCATCCCCCAACTGACACGGTTTACATCTTGATCATGTCATTATGACAGGTTATGATGGTAACACGGTTGAATATTGAAGATCATCCCCTACTGACACGGTTTACATCTTGATCATGTCATTATGACATGTTATGATGGTAACAGGGTTAAATATTAAAGATCATCCCCAACTGACACGGTTTACATCTTGATCATGTCATTATGACAGGTTATGATGGTAACAGGGTTGAATATTAAAGATCATCCCCAACTGACACGGTTTACATCTTGATCATTTCATTATGACAGGTTATGATGGTAACAGGGTTGAATATTAAAGATCATCCCCAACTGACACGGTTTACATGTTGATCATGTCATTATGACAGGTTATGATGGTAACAGGGTTGAATATTAAAGATCATCCCCAACTGACACGGTTTACATCTTGATCATGTCATTATGACAGGTTATGATGGTAACAGGGTTAAATATTAAAGATCATCCCCAACTGACACGGTTTACATCTTGATCATGTCATTATGACAGGTTATGATGGTAACAGGGTTGAATATTAAAGATCATCCCCAACTGACACGGTTTACATCTTGATCATGTCATTATGACAGGTTATGATGGTAACACGGTTGAATATTGAAGATCATCCCCCAACTGACACGGTTTACATCTTGATCATGTCATTATGACAGGTTATGATGGTAACAGGGTTGAATATTAAAGATCATCCCCCAACTGACACGGTTTACATCTTGATCATGTCATTATGACAGGTTATGATGGTAACACGGTTGAATATTGAAGATCATCCCCTACTGACACGGTTTACATCTTGATCATGTCATTATGACATGTTATGATGGTAACAGGGTCAAATATTAAAGATCATCCCCAACTGACACGGTTTACATGTTGATCATGTCATTATGACAGGTTATGATGGTAACAGGGTTGAATATTAAAGATCATCCCCAACTGACACGGTTTACATCTTGATCATTTCATTATGACAGGTTATGATGGTAACAGGGTTGAATATTACAGATCATCCCCAACTGACACGGTTTACATCTTGATCATATCATTATGACAGTTTATGATGGTAACAGGATTGAATATTAAAGATTATCCTCTACTGAGAGTTTACATCTTGACCATGTCATTATGACAAAGGTTATGATAGTAACAGGGTTGAATATTAAAGATCATCCCCAACTGACATGGTTTACA
The DNA here is from genome assembly GCA_039654625.1 of Rhinogobio ventralis. Classification (NCBI taxonomy): domain Eukaryota; kingdom Metazoa; phylum Chordata; class Actinopteri; order Cypriniformes; family Gobionidae; genus Rhinogobio; species Rhinogobio ventralis. Next base: position 42,375,755 of record CM077197.1, on the reverse strand, counting down.
TCTTGATCATGTCATTATGACAGGTTATGATGGTAACAGGGTTGAATATTCAAGATCATCCCCTACTGACACGGTTTACATCTTGATCATGTCATTATGACAGGTTATGATAGTAACAGGGTTGAATATTAAAGATCATCCCCAACTGACACGGTTTACATCTTGATCATGTCATTATGACAGGTTATGATGGTAACAAGGTTGAATATTAAAGATCATCCCCAACTGACACGGTTTACATCTTGATCATATCATTATGACAGGTTATGATAGTAGCAGGGTTAAATATTAATGATCATCCCCAACTGACACGGTTTACATCTTGATCATGTCATTATGACAGGTTATGATGGTAACAGGGTTGAATATTAAAGATCATCCCCCAACTGACACGGTTTACATCTTGATCATGTCATTATGACAGGTTATGATGATAACAGGGTTGAATATTAAAGATAATCCCCAACTGACACGGTTTACATCTTGATCATGTCATTATGACAGGTTATGATGGTAACAGGGTTGAATATTAAAGATCATCCCCCAACTGACACGGTTTACATCTTGATCATGTCATTATGACAGGTTATGATGGTAACAGGGTTAAATATTAAAGATCATCCCCAACTGACACGGTTTACATCTTGATCATGTCATTATGACAGGTTATGATAGTAGTAGGGTTAAATATTAAAGATCATCCCCAACTGACACGGTTTACATCTTGATCATGTCATTATGACAGGTTATGATAGTAACAGGGTTGAATATTACAGATCATCCCCAACTGACACGGTTTACATCTTGATCATGTCATTATGACAGTTTATGATGGTAACAGGATTGAATATTAAAGATTATCCCCTACTGAGAGTTTACATCTTGATCATGTCATTATGACAAAGGTTATGATAGTAACAGGGTTGAATATTAAAGATCATCCCCAACTGACATGGTTTACATCTTGATCATGTCATTATGACAGGTTATGATGGTAACAGGGTTGAATATTCAAGATCATCCCCTACTGACACGGTTTACATCTTGATCATGTCATTATGACAGGTTATGATAGTAGCAGGGTTAAATATTAAAGATCATCCCCAACTGACACGGTTTACATCTTGATCATGGCATTATGACAGGTTATGATAGTAACAGGATTGAATATTAAAGATCATCCCCAACTGACACGGTTTACATCTTGATCATGGCATTATGACAGGTTATGATGGTAACAGGGTTGAATATTACAGATCATCCCCAACTGACACGGTTTACATCTTGATCATGTCATTATGACATTTTATGATGGTAACAGGATTGAATATTAAAGATTATCCCCTACTGAGAGTTTACATCTTGATCATGTCATTATGACAAAGGTTATGATGGTAACAGGGTTGAATATTAAAGATCATCCCCCAACTGACACGGTTTACATCTTGATCATGTCATTATGACAGGTTATGATGGTAACAGGGTTGAATATTAAAGATCATCCCCCAACTGACACGGTTTACATCTTGATCATGTCATTATGATATGTTATGATGGTAACAGGGTTGAATATTAAAGATCATCCCCAACTGACATGGTTTACATCTTGATCATGTCATTATGACAGGTTATGATGGTAACAAGGTTGAATATTAAAGATAATCCCCAACTGACATGGTTTACATCTTGATCATGTCATTATGACAGGTTATGATGGTAACAGGGTTGAATATTCAAGATCATCCCCAAATGACACGGTTTACATCTTGATCATGTCATTATGACAGGTTATGATGGTAACAGGGTTGAATATTAAAGATCATCCCCAAATGACACGGTTTACATCTTGATCATGTCATTATGACAGGTTATGATGGTAACAGGGTTGAATATTAAAGATCATCCCCAACTGACACGGTTTACATCTTGATCATGTCATTATGACAGGTTATGATGGTAACAGGGTTGAATATTAAAGATCATCCCCCAACTGACACGGTTTACATCTTGATCATGTCATTATGACAGGTTATGATGGTAACACGGTTGAATATTGAAGATCATCCCCTACTGACACGGTTTACATCTTGATCATGTCATTATGACATGTTATGATGGTAACAGGGTTAAATATTAAAGATCATCCCCAACTGACACGGTTTACATCTTGATCATGTCATTATGACAGGTTATGATGGTAACAGGGTTGAATATTAAAGATCATCCCCAACTGACACGGTTTACATCTTGATCATTTCATTATGACAGGTTATGATGGTAACAGGGTTGAATATTAAAGATCATCCCCAACTGACACGGTTTACATGTTGATCATGTCATTATGACAGGTTATGATGGTAACAGGGTTGAATATTAAAGATCATCCCCAACTGACACGGTTTACATCTTGATCATGTCATTATGACAGGTTATGATGGTAACAGGGTTAAATATTAAAGATCATCCCCAACTGACACGGTTTACATCTTGATCATGTCATTATGACAGGTTATGATGGTAACAGGGTTGAATATTAAAGATCATCCCCAACTGACACGGTTTACATCTTGATCATTTCATTATGACAGGTTATGATGGTAACAGGGTTGAATATTACAGATCATCCCCAACTGACACGGTTTACATCTTGATCATGTCATTATGACAGTTTATGATGGTAACAGGATTGAATATTAAAGATTATCCTCTACTGAGAGTTTACATCTTGACCATGTCATTATGACAAAGGTTATGATAGTAACAGGGTTGAATATTAAAGATCATCCCCAACTGACATGGTTTACATCTTGATCATGTCATTATGACAGGTTATGATGGTAACAGGGTTGAATATTCAAGATCATCCCCTACTGACACGGTTTACATCTTGATCATGTCATTATGACAGGTTATGATAGTAACAGGGTTGAATATTAAAGATCATCCCCAACTGACACGGTTTACATCTTGATCATGTCATTATGACAGGTTATGATGATAACAGGGTTGAATATTAAAGATAATCCCCAACTGACACGGTTTACATCTTGATCATGTCATTATGACAGGTTATGATGGTAACAGGGTTGAATATTAAAGATCATCCCCCAACTGACACGGTTTACATCTTGATCATGTCATTATGACAGGTTATGATGGTAACAGGGTTAAATATTAAAGATCATCCCCAACTGACACGGTTTACATCTTGATCATGTCATTATGACAGGTTATGATAGTAGTAGGGTTAAATATTAAAGATCATCCCCAACTGACACGGTTTATATCTTGATCATGTCATTATGACAGGTTATGATGGTAACAGGGTTGAATATTAAAGATCATCCCCCAACTGACACGGTTATGACATCCCCCAATTATGACAGGTTATGATGGTAACAGGGTTAAATATTAAAGATCATCCCCAACTGACACGGTTTACATCTTGATCATGTCATTATGACAGGTTATGATAGTAGTAGGGTTAAATATTAAAGATCATCCCCAACTGACACGGTTTATATCTTGATCATGTCATTATGACAGGTTATGATAGTAACAGGGTTGAATATTACAGATCATCCCCAACTGACACGGTTTACATCTTGATCATGTCATTATGACAGTTTATGATGGTAACAGGATTGAATATTAAAGATTATCCCCTACTGAGAGTTTACATCTTGATCATGTCATTATGACAAAGGTTATGATAGTAACAGGGTTGAATATTAAAGATCATCCCCAACTGACATGGTTTACATCTTGATCATGTCATTATGACAGGTTATGATGGTAACAGGGTTGAATATTCAAGATCATCCCCTACTGACACGGTTTACATCTTGATCATGTCATTATGACAGGTTATGATAGTAGCAGGGTTAAATATTAAAGATCATCCCCAACTGACACGGTTTACATCTTGATCATGGCATTATGACAGGTTATGATAGTAACAGGATTGAATATTAAAGATCATCCCCAACTGACACGGTTTACATCTTGATCATGGCATTATGACAGGTTATGATGGTAACAGGGTTGAATATTACAGATCATCCCCAACTGACACGGTTTACATCTTGATCATGTCATTATGACATTTTATGATGGTAACAGGGTTGAATATTAAAGATCATCCCCAACTGACACGGTTTACATGTTGATCATGTCATTATGACAGGTTATGATGGTAACAGGGTTGAATATTAAAGATCATCCCCAACTGACACGGTTTACATCTTGATCATGTCATTATGACAGGTTATGATGGTAACAGGGTTAAATATTAAAGATCATCCCCAACTGACACGGTTTACATCTTGATCATGTCATTATGACAGGTTATGATGGTAACAGGGTTGAATATTAAAGATCATCCCCAACTGACACGGTTTACATCTTGATCATTTCATTATGACAGGTTATGATGGTAACAGGGTTGAATATTACAGATCATCCCCAACTGACACGGTTTACATCTTGATCATGTCATTATGACAGTTTATGATGGTAACAGGATTGAATATTAAAGATTATCCTCTACTGAGAGTTTACATCTTGACCATGTCATTATGACAAAGGTTATGATAGTAACAGGGTTGAATATTAAAGATCATCCCCAACTGACATGGTTTACATCTTGATCATGTCATTATGACAGGTTATGATGGTAACAGGGTTGAATATTCAAGATCATCCCCTACTGACACGGTTTACATCTTGATCATGTCATTATGACAGGTTATGATGGTAACAGGGTTGAATATTAAAGATCATCCCCAACTGACACGGTTTACATCTTGATCATGTCATTATGACAGGTTATGATAGTAGCAGGGTTAAATATTAAAGATCATCCTCAACTGACACGGTTTACATCTTGATCATGTCATTATGACAGGTTATGATAGTAACAAGATTGAATATTAAAGATTATCCCCTAATGAGAGTTTACATCTTGATCATGTCATTATGACAAAGGTTATGATAGTAACAGGGTTGAATATTAAAGATCATCCCCCACTGACATGGTTTACATCTTGATCATGTCATTATGACAGGTTATGATAGTAGCAGGGTTAAATATTAAAGATCATCCCCAACTGACACGGTTTACATCTTGATCATGTCATTATGACAGGTTATGATGGTAACAGGGTTAAATATTAAAGATCATCCCCAACTGACACGGTTTACATCTTGATCATGTCATTATGACAGTTTATGATGGTAACAGGATTGAATATTAAAGATTATCCCCTACTGAGAGTTTACATCTTGATCATGTCATTATGACAAAAGTTATGATGGTAACAGGGTTGAATATTAAAGATCATCCCCCAACTGACACGGTTTACATCTTGATCATGTCATTGTGACAGGTTATGATGGTAACAGGGTTGAATATTTAAGATCATCCCCCAACTGACACGGTTTACATCTTGATCATGTCATTATGACAGGTTCAAGATCATGAACCTGTTACCAGGGTTGAATATTAAAGATCATCCCCAACTGACATGCTTTACATCTTGATCATGTCATTATGACAGGTTATGATGGTAACAGGGTTGAATATTAAAAATCATCCCCAACTGACACGGTTTACATCTTGATCATGTCATTATGACAGGTTATGATAGTAGCAGGTTTAAATATTAAAGATCATCCCCAACTGACACGGTTTACATCTTGATCATGTCATTATGACAGGTTATGATGGTAACAGGGTTAAATATTAAAGATCATCCCCAACTGACACGGTTTACATCTTGATCATGTCATTATGACAGTTTATGATGGTAACAGGATTGAATATTAAAGATTATCCCCTACTGAGAGTTTACATCTTGATCATGTCATTATGACAAAAGTTATGATGGTAACAGGGTTGAATATTAAAGATCATCCCCCAACTGACACGGTTTACATCTTGATCATGTCATTATGACAGGTTATGATGGTAACAGGGTTGAATATTTAAGATCATCCCCCAACTGACACGGTTTACATCTTGATCATGTCATTATGACAGGTTATGATGGTAACAGGGTTGAATATTAAAGATCATCCCCAACTGACATGGTTTACATCTTGATCATGTCATTATGACAGGTTATGATGGTAACAGGGTTGAATATTAAAGATCATCGCTAACTGACACGGTTTACATCTTGATCATGTCATTATGACAGGTTATGATGGTAACAGGATTGAATAATAAAGATTATCCCCTACTGACAGTTTACATCTTGATCATGTCATTATGACAGGTTATGATGGTAACAGGGTTGAATATTAAAGATCATCCCCCAACTGACAGTTTACATCTTGATCATGTCATTATGACAAAGGTTATGATAGTAACAGGGTTGAATATTAAAGATCATCCCCCAACTGACAGTTTACATCTTGATCATGTCATTATGACAGGCTATGATGGTAACAGGGTTGAATATTCAAGATCATCCCCTACTGACATGGTTTAGATCTTGATCATGTCATTATGACGAAGGTTATGATGGTAACAGGATTAAATATTATAGATTATCCCCTACTGACAGTTTACATATTGATCATGTCATTATGACAGGTTATGATGGTAACAGGGTTGAATATTAAAGATCATCCCCAACTGACACGGTTTACATCTTGATCATGTCATTATGACAGGTTATGATGGTAACAGGGTTGAAAATTACAGATCATCCCCAACTGACACGGTTTACATCTTGATCATGTCATTATGACAGGTTATGATGGTAACAGGGTTGAATATTAAAGATCATCCCCCAACTGACACGGTTTACATCTTGATCATGTCATTATGACAGGTTATGATGGTAACAGGATTGAATATTAAAGATTATCCCCTACTGACAGTTTACATCTTGATCATGTCATTATGACGAAGGTTATGATGGTAACAGGATTGAATATTAAAGATTATCCCCTACTGACTGTTTACATCTTGATCATGTCATTATGACAGGTTATGATGGTAACAGGGTTGAATATTAAAGATCATCCCCAACTGACACGGTTTACATCTTGATCATGTCATTATGACAGGTTATGATGGTAACAGGGTTGAATATTCAAGATCATCCCCTACTGACATGGTTTACATCTTGATCATGTCATTATGACGAAGGTTATGATGGTAACAGGATTAAATATTATAGATTATCCCCTACTGACAGTTTACATCTTGATCATGTCATTATGACAGGTTATGATGGTAACAGGGTTGAATATTAAAGATCATCCCCAACTGACACGGTTTACATCTTGATCATGTCATTATGACAGGTTATGATGGTAACAGGGTTGAATATTAAAGATCATCCCCAACTGACACGGTTTACATCTTAATCATGTCATTATGACGAAGGTTATGATGGTAACAGGATTGAATATTAAAGATTATCCCCTACTGACAGTTTACATCTTGATCATGTCATTGTGACAGGTTATGATGGTAACAGGATTGAATATTAAAGATTATCCCCTACTGACAGTTTACATCTTGATCATGTCATTATGACGAAGGTTATGATGGTAACAGGATTGAATATTAAAGATTATCCCCTACTGACAGTTTACATCTTGATCATGTCATTATGACAGGTTATGATGGTAACAGGGTTGAATATTCAAGATCATCCCCTACTGACATGGTTTACATCTTGATCATGTCATTATGACGAAGGTTATGATGGTAACAGGGTTGAATATTAAAGATCATCCCCTACTGATAGTTTACATCTTGATCATGTCATTATGACAAAGGTTATGATGGTAACAGGGTTGAATATTAAAGATTATCCCCTACTGACAGTTTACACCTTGATCATGTCATTATGACAAAGGTTATGATAGTAACAGGGTTGAATATTAAAGATCATCCCCAACTGACACGGTTTACATCTTGATCATGTCATTATGACAGGTTATGATAGTAACAGGGTTGAATATTAAAGATCATCCCCTACTGACACGGTTTACATCTTGATCATGTCATTATGACAGGTTATGATGGTAACAGGGTTGAATATTAAAGATCATCCCCAACTGACACGGTTTACATCTTGATCATGTCATTATGACAGGTTATGATGGTAACAGGGTTGAATATTAAAGATCATCCCCAACTGACACGGTTTACATGTTGATCATGTCATTATGACAGGTTATGATGGTAACAGGGTTGAATATTAAAGATCATCCCCAACTGACACGGTTTACATCTTGATCATGTCATTATGACAGGTTATGATGGTAACAGGGTTGAATATTAAAGATCATCCCCAACTGACACGGTTTTCATCTTGATCATGTCATTATGACAGGTTATGATGGTAACAGGGTTGAATATTAAAGATCATCCCCAACTGACACGATTTACATCTTGATCATGTCATTATGACAGGTTATGATGGTAACATGGTTGAATATTAAAGATAATCCCCAACTGACATGGTTTACATCTTGATCATGTCATTATGACAGGTTATGATGGTAACAGGGTTGAATATTCAAGATCATGCCCAACTGACACGGTTTACATCTTGATCATGTCATTATGACAGGTTATGATGGTAACAGGGTTGAATATTAAAGATCATCCCCAACTGACACGGTTTACATCTTGATCATGTCATTATGACAGGTTATGATGGTAACAGGGTTGAATATTAAAGATCATCCCCAACTGACACGGTTTACATCTTGATCATGTCATTATGACAGGTTACGATAGTAGCAGGGTTAAATATTAAAGATCATCCCCAACTGACACGGTTTACATCTTGATCATGTCATTATGACAGGTTATGATAGTAACAGGGTTGAATATTACAGATCATCCCCAACTGACACGGTTTACATCTTGATCATGTCATTATGACAGTTTATGATGGTAACAGGATTGAATATTAAAGATTATCCTCTACTGAGAGTTTACATCTTGACCATGTCATTATGACAAAGGTTATGATAGTAACAGGGTTGAATATTAAAGATCATCCCCAACTGACATGGTTTACATCTTGATCATGTCATTATGACAGGTTATGATGGTAACAGGGTTGAATATTCAAGATCATCCCCTACTGACACGGTTTACATCTTGATCATGTCATTATGACAGGTTATGATGGTAACAGGGTTGAATATTAAAGATCATCCCCAACTGACACGGTTTACATCTTGATCATGTCATTATGACAGGTTATGATAGTAGCAGGGTTAAATATTAAAGATCATCCCCAACTGACACGGTTTACATCTTGATCATGTCATTATGACAGGTTATGATAGTAACAGGGTTGAATATTACAGATCATCCCCAACTGACACTGTTTACATCTTGATCATGTCATTATGACAGTTTATGATGGTAACAGGATTGAATATTAAAGATTATCCCCTACTGAGAGTTTACATCTTGATCATGTCATTATGACAAAGGTTATGATGGTAACAGGGTTGAATATTAAAGATCATCCCCCAACTGACATGGTTTACATCTTGATCATGTCATTATGACAGGTTATGATGGTAACAGGGTTGAATATTAAAGATCATGCCCCAACTGACACGGTTTACATCTTGATCATGTCATTATGACAGGTTATGATGCTAACAGGGTTGAATATTAAAGATCATCCCCCAACTGACACGGTTTACATCTTGATCATGTCATTATGACAGGTTATGATGGTAACAGGGTTGAATATTAAAGATCATCCCCAACTGACATGGTTTACATCTTGATCATGTCATTATGACAGGTTATGATGGTAACAGGGTTGAATATTAAAGATCATCCCCAACTGACATGGTTTACATCTTGATCATGTCATTATGACAGATTATGATGGTAACAGGGTTGAATATTAAAGATCATCCCCAACTGACACGGTTTACATCTTGATCATGTCATTATGACAGGTTATGATGGTAACAGGGTTGAATATTAAAGATCATCCCCAACTGACACGGTTTACATCTTGATCATGTCATTATGACAGGTTATGATGGTAACAGGGTTGAATATTAAAGATCATCCCCAACTGACACGGTTTACATCTTGATCATGTCATTATGACAGGTTATGATGGTAACAGGGTTGAATATTAAAGATCATCCCCAACTGACACGGTTTACATCTTGATCATGTCATTATGACAGGTTATGATGGTAACAGGGTTGAATATTAAAGATCATCCCCCAACTGACACGGTTTACATCTTGATCATGTCATTATGACAGGTTATGATGGTAACAGGGTTGAATATTAAAGATCATCCCCAACTGACATGGTTTACATCTTGATCATGTCATTATGACATGTTATGATGGTAACAGGGTTAAATATTAAAGATCATCCCCAACTGACACGGTTTACATCTTGATCATGTCATTATGACAGGTTATGATGGTAACAGGGTTGAATATTAAAGATCATCCCCAACTGACACGGTTTACATCTTGATCATGTCATTATGACAGGTTATGATGGTAACAGGGTCGAATATTAAAGATCATCCCCAACTGACACGGTTTACATCTTGATCATGTCATTATGACAGGTTATGATGGTAACAGGGTTGAATATTAAAGATCATCCCCAACTGACACGGTTTACATTTTGATCATGTCATTATCACAGGTTATGATGGTAACAGGGTTGAATATTAAAGATCATCCCCAACTGACACGGTTTACATCTTGATCATGTCATTATGACAGGTTATGATGGTAACAGGGTTGAATATTAAAGATAATCCCCAACTGACATGGTTTACAACTTGATCATGTCATTATGACAGGTTATGATGGTAACAGGGTTGAATATTCAAGATCATGCCCAACTGACACGGTTTACATCTTGATCATGTCATTATGACAGGTTATGATGGTAACAGGGTTGAATATAAAAGATCATCCCCAACTGACACGGTTTACATCTTGATCATGTCATTATGACAGGTTATGATGGTAACAGGGTTGAATATTAAAGATCATCCCCAACTGACACGGTTTACATCTTGATCATGTCATTATGACAGGCTATGATGGTAACAGGGTTGAATATTCAAGATCATCCCCTACTGACATGGTTTAGATCTTGATCATGTCATTATGACGAAGGTTATGATGGTAACAGGATTAAATATTATAGATTATCCCCTACTGACAGTTTACATATTGATCATGTCATTATGACAGGTTATGATGGTAACAGGGTTGAATATTAAAGATCATCCCCAACTGACACGGTTTACATCTTGATCATGTCATTATGACAGGTTATGATGGTAACAGGGTTGAAAATTACAGATCATCCCCAACTGACACGGTTTACATCTTGATCATGTCATTATGACAGGTTATGATGGTAACAGGGTTGAATATTAAAGATCATCCCCCAACTGACACGGTTTACATCTTGATCATGTCATTATGACAGGTTATGATGGTAACAGGATTGAATATTAAAGATTATCCCCTACTGACAGTTTACATCTTGATCATGTCATTATGACGAAGGTTATGATGGTAACAGGATTGAATATTAAAGATTATCCCCTACTGACTGTTTACATCTTGATCATGTCATTATGACAGGTTATGATGGTAACAGGGTTGAATATTAAAGATCATCCCCAACTGACACGGTTTACATCTTGATCATGTCATTATGACAGGTTATGATGGTAACAGGGTTGAAAATTACAGATCATCCCCAACTGACACGGTTTACATGTTAATCATGTCATTATGACGAAGGTTATGATGGTAACAGGATTGAATATTAAAGATTATCCCCTACTGACAGTTTACATCTTGATCATGTCATTATGACAGGTTATGATGGTAACAGGATTGAATATTAAAGATTATCCCCTACTGACAGTTTACATCTTGATCATGTCATTATGACGAAGGTTATGATGGTAACAGGATTGAATATTAAAGATTATCCCCAACTGACACGGTTTACATCTTGATCATGTCATTATGACAGGTTATGATAGTAGCAGGGTTAAATATTAAAGATCATCCCCAACTGACACGGTTTACATCTTGATCATGTCATTATGACAGGTTATGATAGTAACAGGGTTGAATATTACAGATCATCCCCAACTGACACTGTTTACATCTTGATCATGTCATTATGACAGTTTATGATGGTAACAGGATTGAATATTAAAGATTATCCCCTACTGAGAGTTTACATCTTGATCATGTCATTATGACAAAGGTTATGATGGTAACAGGGTTGAATATTAAAGATCATCCCCCAACTGACATGGTTTACATCTTGATCATGTCATTATGACAGGTTATGATGGTAACAGGGTTGAATATTAAAGATCATGCCCCAACTGACACGGTTTACATCTTGATCATGTCATTATGACAGGTTATGATGCTAACAGGGTTGAATATTAAAGATCATCCCCCAACTGACACGGTTTACATCTTGATCATGTCATTATGACAGGTTATGATGGTAACAGGGTTGAATATTAAAGATCATCCCCAACTGACATGGTTTACATCTTGATCATGTCATTATGACAGGTTATGATGGTAACAGGGTTGAATATTAAAGATCATCCCCAACTGACATGGTTTACATCTTGATCATGTCATTATGACAGATTATGATGGTAACAGGGTTGAATATTAAAGATCATCCCCAACTGACACGGTTTACATCTTGATCATGTCATTATGACAGGTTATGATGGTAACAGGGTTGAATATTAAAGATCATCCCCAACTGACACGGTTTACATCTTGATCATGTCATTATGACAGGTTATGATGGTAACAGGGTTGAATATTAAAGATCATCCCCAACTGACACGGTTTACATCTTGATCATGTCATTATGACAGGTTATGATGGTAACAGGGTTGAATATTAAAGATCATCCCCAACTGACACGGTTTACATCTTGATCATGTCATTATGACAGGTTATGATGGTAACAGGGTTGAATATTAAAGATCATCCCCCAACTGACACGGTTTACATCTTGATCATGTCATTATGACAGGTTATGATGGTAACAGGGTTGAATATTAAAGATCATCCCCAACTGACATGGTTTACATCTTGATCATGTCATTATGACATGTTATGATGGTAACAGGGTTAAATATTAAAGATCATCCCCAACTGACACGGTTTACATCTTGATCATGTCATTATGACAGGTTATGATGGTAACAGGGTTGAATATTAAAGATCATCCCCAACTGACACGGTTTACATCTTGATCATGTCATTATGACAGGTTATGATGGTAACAGGGTCGAATATTAAAGATCATCCCCAACTGACACGGTTTACATCTTGATCATGTCATTATGACAGGTTATGATGGTAACAGGGTTGAATATTAAAGATCATCCCCAACTGACACGGTTTACATTTTGATCATGTCATTATCACAGGTTATGATGGTAACAGGGTTGAATATTAAAGATCATCCCCAACTGACACGGTTTACATCTTGATCATGTCATTATGACAGGTTATGATGGTAACAGGGTTGAATATTAAAGATAATCCCCAACTGACATGGTTTACAACTTGATCATGTCATTATGACAGGTTATGATGGTAACAGGGTTGAATATTCAAGATCATGCCCAACTGACACGGTTTACATCTTGATCATGTCATTATGACAGGTTATGATGGTAACAGGGTTGAATATAAAAGATCATCCCCAACTGACACGGTTTACATCTTGATCATGTCATTATGACAGGTTATGATGGTAACAGGGTTGAATATTAAAGATCATCCCCAACTGACACGGTTTACATCTTGATCATGTCATTATGACAGGCTATGATGGTAACAGGGTTGAATATTCAAGATCATCCCCTACTGACATGGTTTAGATCTTGATCATGTCATTATGACGAAGGTTATGATGGTAACAGGATTAAATATTATAGATTATCCCCTACTGACAGTTTACATATTGATCATGTCATTATGACAGGTTATGATGGTAACAGGGTTGAATATTAAAGATCATCCCCAACTGACACGGTTTACATCTTGATCATGTCATTATGACAGGTTATGATGGTAACAGGGTTGAAAATTACAGATCATCCCCAACTGACACGGTTTACATCTTGATCATGTCATTATGACAGGTTATGATGGTAACAGGGTTGAATATTAAAGATCATCCCCCAACTGACACGGTTTACATCTTGATCATGTCATTATGACAGGTTATGATGGTAACAGGATTGAATATTAAAGATTATCCCCTACTGACAGTTTACATCTTGATCATGTCATTATGACGAAGGTTATGATGGTAACAGGATTGAATATTAAAGATTATCCCCTACTGACTGTTTACATCTTGATCATGTCATTATGACAGGTTATGATGGTAACAGGGTTGAATATTAAAGATCATCCCCAACTGACACGGTTTACATCTTGATCATGTCATTATGACAGGTTATGATGGTAACAGGGTTGAAAATTACAGATCATCCCCAACTGACACGGTTTACATGTTAATCATGTCATTATGACGAAGGTTATGATGGTAACAGGATTGAATATTAAAGATTATCCCCTACTGACAGTTTACATCTTGATCATGTCATTATGACAGGTTATGATGGTAACAGGATTGAATATTAAAGATTATCCCCTACTGACAGTTTACATCTTGATCATGTCATTATGACGAAGGTTATGATGGTAACAGGATTGAATATTAAAGATTATCCCCTACTGACAGTTTACATCTTGATCATGTCATTATGACAGGTTATGATGGTAACAGGGTTGAATATTCAAGATCATCCCCTACTGACATGGTTTACATCTTGATCATGTCATTATGACGAAGGTTATGATGGTAACAGGATTAAATATTATAGATTATCCCCTACTGACAGTTTACATCTTGATCATGTCATTATGACAGGTTATGATGGTAACAGGGTTGAATATTAAAGATCATCCCCAACTGACACGGTTTACATCTTGATCATGTCATTATGACAGGTTATGATGGTAACAGGGTTGAATATTAAAGATCATCCCCAACTGACACGGTTTACATCTTAATCATGTCATTATGACGAAGGTTATGATGGTAACAGGATTGAATATTAAAGATTATCCCCTACTGACAGTTTACATCTTGATCATGTCATTGTGACAGGTTATGATGGTAACAGGATTGAATATTAAAGATTATCCCCTACTGACAGTTTACATCTTGATCATGTCATTATGACGAAGGTTATGATGGTAACAGGATTGAATATTAAAGATTATCCCCTACTGACAGTTTACATCTTGATCATGTCATTATGACAGGTTATGATGGTAACAGGGTTGAATATTCAAGATCATCCCCTACTGACATGGTTTACATCTTGATCATGTCATTATGACGAAGGTTATGATGGTAACAGGGTTGAATATTAAAGATCATCCCCTACTGATAGTTTACATCTTGATCATGTCATTATGACAAAGGTTATGATGGTAACAGGGTTGAATATTAAAGATTATCCCCTACTGACAGTTTACACCTTGATCATGTCATTATGACAAAGGTTATGATAGTAACAGGGTTGAATATTAAAGATCATCCCCAACTGACACGGTTTACATCTTGATCATGTCATTATGACAGGTTATGATAGTAACAGGGTTGAATATTAAAGATCATCCCCTACTGACACGGTTTACATCTTGATCATGTCATTATGACAGGTTATGATGGTAACAGGGTTGAATATTAAAGATCATCCCCAACTGACACGGTTTACATCTTGATCATGTCATTATGACAGGTTATGATGGTAACAGGGTTGAATATTAAAGATCATCCCCAACTGACACGGTTTACATGTTGATCATGTCATTATGACAGGTTATGATGGTAACAGGGTTGAATATTAAAGATCATCCCCAACTGACACGGTTTACATCTTGATCATGTCATTATGACAGGTTATGATGGTAACAGGGTTGAATATTAAAGATCATCCCCAACTGACACGGTTTTCATCTTGATCATGTCATTATGACAGGTTATGATGGTAACAGGGTTGAATATTAAAGATCATCCCCAACTGACACGATTTACATCTTGATCATGTCATTATGACAGGTTATGATGGTAACATGGTTGAATATTAAAGATAATCCCCAACTGACATGGTTTACATCTTGATCATGTCATTATGACAGGTTATGATGGTAACAGGGTTGAATATTCAAGATCATGCCCAACTGACACGGTTTACATCTTGATCATGTCATTATGACAGGTTATGATGGTAACAGGGTTGAATATTAAAGATCATCCCCAACTGACACGGTTTACATCTTGATCATGTCATTATGACAGGTTATGATGGTAACAGGGTTGAATATTAAAGATCATCCCCAACTGACACGGTTTACATCTTGATCATGTCATTATGACAGGTTACGATAGTAGCAGGGTTAAATATTAAAGATCATCCCCAACTGACACGGTTTACATCTTGATCATGTCATTATGACAGGTTATGATAGTAACAGGGTTGAATATTACAGATCATCCCCAACTGACACGGTTTACATCTTGATCATGTCATTATGACAGTTTATGATGGTAACAGGATTGAATATTAAAGATTATCCTCTACTGAGAGTTTACATCTTGACCATGTCATTATGACAAAGGTTATGATAGTAACAGGGTTGAATATTAAAGATCATCCCCAACTGACATGGTTTACATCTTGATCATGTCATTATGACAGGTTATGATGGTAACAGGGTTGAATATTCAAGATCATCCCCTACTGACACGGTTTACATCTTGATCATGTCATTATGACAGGTTATGATGGTAACAGGGTTGAATATTAAAGATCATCCCCAACTGACACGGTTTACATCTTGATCATGTCATTATGACAGTTTATGATGGTAACAGGATTGAATATTAAAGATTATCCCCTACTGAGAGTTTACATCTTGATCATGTCATTATGACAAAGGTTATGATGGTAACAGGGTTGAATATTAAAGATCATCCCCCAACTGACATGGTTTACATCTTGATCATGTCATTATGACAGGTTATGATGGTAACAGGGTTGAATATTAAAGATCATGCCCCAACTGACACGGTTTACATCTTGATCATGTCATTATGACAGATTATGATGGTAACAGGGTTGAATATTAAAGATCATCCCCAACTGACACGGTTTACATCTTGATCATGTCATTATGACAGGTTATGATGGTAACAGGGTTGAATATTAAAGATCATCCCCAACTGACACGGTTTACATCTTGATCATGTCATTATGACAGGTTATGATGGTAACAGGGTTGAATATTAAAGATCATCCCCAACTGACACGGTTTACATCTTGATCATGTCATTATGACAGGTTATGATGGTAACAGGGTTGAATATTAAAGATCATCCCCAACTGACACGGTTTACATCTTGATCATGTCATTATGACAGGTTATGATGGTAACAGGGTTGAATATTAAAGATCATCCCCCAACTGACACGGTTTACATCTTGATCATGTCATTATGACAGGTTATGATGGTAACAGGGTTGAATATTAAAGATCATCCCCAACTGACATGGTTTACATCTTGATCATGTCATTATGACATGTTATGATGGTAACAGGGTTAAATATTAAAGATCATCCCCAACTGACACGGTTTACATCTTGATCATGTCATTATGACAGGTTATGATGGTAACAGGGTTGAATATTAAAGATCATCCCCAACTGACACGGTTTACATCTTGATCATGTCATTATGACAGGTTATGATGGTAACAGGGTCGAATATTAAAGATCATCCCCAACTGACACGGTTTACATCTTGATCATGTCATTATGACAGGTTATGATGGTAACAGGGTTGAATATTAAAGATCATCCCCAACTGACACGGTTTACATTTTGATCATGTCATTATCACAGGTTATGATGGTAACAGGGTTGAATATTAAAGATCATCCCCAACTGACACGGTTTACATCTTGATCATGTCATTATGACAGGTTATGATGGTAACAGGGTTGAATATTAAAGATAATCCCCAACTGACATGGTTTACAACTTGATCATGTCATTATGACAGGTTATGATGGTAACAGGGTTGAATATTCAAGATCATGCCCAACTGACACGGTTTACATCTTGATCATGTCATTATGACAGGTTATGATGGTAACAGGGTTGAATATAAAAGATCATCCCCAACTGACACGGTTTACATCTTGATCATGTCATTATGACAGGTTATGATGGTAACAGGGTTGAATATTAAAGATCATCCCCAACTGACACGGTTTACATCTTGATCATGTCATTATGACAGGCTATGATGGTAACAGGGTTGAATATTCAAGATCATCCCCTACTGACATGGTTTAGATCTTGATCATGTCATTATGACGAAGGTTATGATGGTAACAGGATTAAATATTATAGATTATCCCCTACTGACAGTTTACATATTGATCATGTCATTATGACAGGTTATGATGGTAACAGGGTTGAATATTAAAGATCATCCCCAACTGACACGGTTTACATCTTGATCATGTCATTATGACAGGTTATGATGGTAACAGGGTTGAATATTAAAGATCATCCCCAACTGACACGGTTTACATCTTGATCATGTCATTATGACAGGTTATGATGGTAACAGGGTTGAATATTAAAGATCATCCCCAACTGACACGGTTTACATCTTGATCATGTCATTATGACAGGTTATGATGGTAACAGGGTTGAATATTAAAGATCATCCCCCAACTGACACGGTTTACATCTTGATCATGTCATTATGACAGGTTATGATGGTAACAGGGTTGAATATTAAAGATCATCCCCAACTGACATGGTTTACATCTTGATCATGTCATTATGACATGTTATGATGGTAACAGGGTTAAATATTAAAGATCATCCCCAACTGACACGGTTTACATCTTGATCATGTCATTATGACAGGTTATGATGGTAACAGGGTTGAATATTAAAGATCATCCCCAACTGACACGGTTTACATCTTGATCATGTCATTATGACAGGTTATGATGGTAACAGGGTCGAATATTAAAGATCATCCCCAACTGACACGGTTTACATCTTGATCATGTCATTATGACAGGTTATGATGGTAACAGGGTTGAATATTAAAGATCATCCCCAACTGACACGGTTTACATTTTGATCATGTCATTATCACAGGTTATGATGGTAACAGGGTTGAATATTAAAGATCATCCCCAACTGACACGGTTTACATCTTGATCATGTCATTATGACAGGTTATGATGGTAACAGGGTTGAATATTAAAGATAATCCCCAACTGACATGGTTTACAACTTGATCATGTCATTATGACAGGTTATGATGGTAACAGGGTTGAATATTCAAGATCATGCCCAACTGACACGGTTTACATCTTGATCATGTCATTATGACAGGTTATGATGGTAACAGGGTTGAATATAAAAGATCATCCCCAACTGACACGGTTTACATCTTGATCATGTCATTATGACAGGTTATGATGGTAACAGGGTTGAATATTAAAGATCATCCCCAACTGACACGGTTTACATCTTGATCATGTCATTATGACAGGCTATGATGGTAACAGGGTTGAATATTCAAGATCATCCCCTACTGACATGGTTTAGATCTTGATCATGTCATTATGACGAAGGTTATGATGGTAACAGGATTAAATATTATAGATTATCCCCTACTGACAGTTTACATATTGATCATGTCATTATGACAGGTTATGATGGTAACAGGGTTGAATATTAAAGATCATCCCCAACTGACACGGTTTACATCTTGATCATGTCATTATGACAGGTTATGATGGTAACAGGGTTGAAAATTACAGATCATCCCCAACTGACACGGTTTACATCTTGATCATGTCATTATGACAGGTTATGATGGTAACAGGGTTGAATATTAAAGATCATCCCCCAACTGACACGGTTTACATCTTGATCATGTCATTATGACAGGTTATGATGGTAACAGGATTGAATATTAAAGATTATCCCCTACTGACAGTTTACATATTGATCATGTCATTATGACGAAGGTTATGATGGTAACAGGATTGAATATTAAAGATTATCCCCTACTGACTGTTTACATCTTGATCATGTCATTATGACAGGTTATGATGGTAACAGGGTTGAATATTAAAGATCATCCCCAACTGACACGGTTTACATCTTGATCATGTCATTATGACAGGTTATGATGGTAACAGGGTTGAAAATTACAGATCATCCCCAACTGACACGGTTTACATGTTAATCATGTCATTATGACGAAGGTTATGATGGTAACAGGATTGAATATTAAAGATTATCCCCTACTGACAGTTTACATCTTGATCATGTCATTATGACAGGTTATGATGGTAACAGGATTGAATATTAAAGATTATCCCCTACTGACAGTTTACATCTTGATCATGTCATTATGACGAAGGTTATGATGGTAACAGGATTGAATATTAAAGATTATCCCCTACTGACAGTTTACATCTTGATCATGTCATTATGACAGGTTATGATGGTAACAGGGTTGAATATTCAAGATCATCCCCTACTGACATGGTTTACATCTTGATCATGTCATTATGACGAAGGTTATGATGGTAACAGGATTAAATATTATAGATTATCCCCTACTGACAGTTTACATCTTGATCATGTCATTATGACAGGTTATGATGGTAACAGGGTTGAATATTAAAGATCATCCCCAACTGACACGGTTTACATCTTGATCATGTCATTATGACAGGTTATGATGGTAACAGGGTTGAATATTAAAGATCATCCCCAACTGACACGGTTTACATCTTAATCATGTCATTATGACGAAGGTTATGATGGTAACAGGATTGAATATTAAAGATTATCCCCTACTGACAGTTTACATCTTGATCATGTCATTGTGACAGGTTATGATGGTAACAGGATTGAATATTAAAGATTATCCCCTACTGACAGTTTACATCTTGATCATGTCATTATGACGAAGGTTATGATGGTAACAGGATTGAATATTAAAGATTATCCCCTACTGACAGTTTACATCTTGATCATGTCATTATGACAGGTTATGATGGTAACAGGGTTGAATATTCAAGATCATCCCCTACTGACATGGTTTACATCTTGATCATGTCATTATGACGAAGGTTATGATGGTAACAGGGTTGAATATTAAAGATCATCCCCTACTGATAGTTTACATCTTGATCATGTCATTATGACAAAGGTTATGATGGTAACAGGGTTGAATATTAAAGATTATCCCCTACTGACAGTTTACACCTTGATCATGTCATTATGACAAAGGTTATGATAGTAACAGGGTTGAATATTAAAGATCATCCCCAACTGACACGGTTTACATCTTGATCATGTCATTATGACAGGTTATGATAGTAACAGGGTTGAATATTAAAGATCATCCCCTACTGACACGGTTTACATCTTGATCATGTCATTATGACAGGTTATGATGGTAACAGGGTTGAATATTAAAGATCATCCCCAACTGACACGGTTTACATCTTGATCATGTCATTATGACAGGTTATGATGGTAACAGGGTTGAATATTAAAGATCATCCCCAACTGACACGGTTTACATGTTGATCATGTCATTATGACAGGTTATGATGGTAACAGGGTTGAATATTAAAGATCATCCCCAACTGACACGGTTTACATCTTGATCATGTCATTATGACAGGTTATGATGGTAACAGGGTTGAATATTAAAGATCATCCCCAACTGACACGGTTTTCATCTTGATCATGTCATTATGACAGGTTATGATGGTAACAGGGTTGAATATTAAAGATCATCCCCAACTGACACGATTTACATCTTGATCATGTCATTATGACAGGTTATGATGGTAACATGGTTGAATATTAAAGATAATCCCCAACTGACATGGTTTACATCTTGATCATGTCATTATGACAGGTTATGATGGTAACAGGGTTGAATATTCAAGATCATGCCCAACTGACACGGTTTACATCTTGATCATGTCATTATGACAGGTTATGATGGTAACAGGGTTGAATATTAAAGATCATCCCCAACTGACACGGTTTACATCTTGATCATGTCATTATGACAGGTTATGATGGTAACAGGGTTGAATATTAAAGATCATCCCCAACTGACACGGTTTACATCTTGATCATGTCATTATGACAGGTTACGATAGTAGCAGGGTTAAATATTAAAGATCATCCCCAACTGACACGGTTTACATCTTGATCATGTCATTATGACAGGTTATGATAGTAACAGGGTTGAATATTACAGATCATCCCCAACTGACACGGTTTACATCTTGATCATGTCATTATGACAGTTTATGATGGTAACAGGATTGAATATTAAAGATTATCCTCTACTGAGAGTTTACATCTTGACCATGTCATTATGACAAAGGTTATGATAGTAACAGGGTTGAATATTAAAGATCATCCCCAACTGACATGGTTTACATCTTGATCATGTCATTATGACAGGTTATGATGGTAACAGGGTTGAATATTCAAGATCATCCCCTACTGACACGGTTTACATCTTGATCATGTCATTATGACAGGTTATGATGGTAACAGGGTTGAATATTAAAGATCATCCCCAACTGACACGGTTTACATCTTGATCATGTCATTATGACAGGTTATGATAGTAGCAGGGTTAAATATTAAAGATCATCCCCAACTGACACGGTTTACATCTTGATCATGTCATTATGACAGGTTATGATAGTAACAGGGTTGAATATTACAGATCATCCCCAACTGACACTGTTTACATCTTGATCATGTCATTATGACAGTTTATGATGGTAACAGGATTGAATATTAAAGATTATCCCCTACTGAGAGTTTACATCTTGATCATGTCATTATGACAAAGGTTATGATGGTAACAGGGTTGAATATTAAAGATCATCCCCCAACTGACATGGTTTACATCTTGATCATGTCATTATGACAGGTTATGATGGTAACAGGGTTGAATATTAAAGATCATGCCCCAACTGACACGGTTTACATCTTGATCATGTCATTATGACAGGTTATGATGCTAACAGGGTTGAATATTAAAGATCATCCCCCAACTGACACGGTTTACATCTTGATCATGTCATTATGACAGGTTATGATGGTAACAGGGTTGAATATTAAAGATCATCCCCAACTGACATGGTTTACATCTTGATCATGTCATTATGACAGGTTATGATGGTAACAGGGTTGAATATTAAAGATCATCCCCAACTGACATGGTTTACATCTTGATCATGTCATTATGACAGATTATGATGGTAACAGGGTTGAATATTAAAGATCATCCCCAACTGACACGGTTTACATCTTGATCATGTCATTATGACAGGTTATGATGGTAACAGGGTTGAATATTAAAGATCATCCCCAACTGACACGGTTTACATCTTGATCATGTCATTATGACAGGTTATGATGGTAACAGGGTTGAATATTAAAGATCATCCCCAACTGACACGGTTTACATCTTGATCATGTCATTATGACAGGTTATGATGGTAACAGGGTTGAATATTAAAGATCATCCCCAACTGACACGGTTTACATCTTGATCATGTCATTATGACAGGTTATGATGGTAACAGGGTTGAATATTAAAGATCATCCCCCAACTGACACGGTTTACATCTTGATCATGTCATTATGACAGGTTATGATGGTAACAGGGTTGAATATTAAAGATCATCCCCAACTGACATGGTTTACATCTTGATCATGTCATTATGACATGTTATGATGGTAACAGGGTTAAATATTAAAGATCATCCCCAACTGACACGGTTTACATCTTGATCATGTCATTATGACAGGTTATGATGGTAACAGGGTTGAATATTAAAGATCATCCCCAACTGACACGGTTTACATCTTGATCATGTCATTATGACAGGTTATGATGGTAACAGGGTCGAATATTAAAGATCATCCCCAACTGACACGGTTTACATCTTGATCATGTCATTATGACAGGTTATGATGGTAACAGGGTTGAATATTAAAGATCATCCCCAACTGACACGGTTTACATTTTGATCATGTCATTATCACAGGTTATGATGGTAACAGGGTTGAATATTAAAGATCATCCCCAACTGACACGGTTTACATCTTGATCATGTCATTATGACAGGTTATGATGGTAACAGGGTTGAATATTAAAGATAATCCCCAACTGACATGGTTTACAACTTGATCATGTCATTATGACAGGTTATGATGGTAACAGGGTTGAATATTCAAGATCATGCCCAACTGACACGGTTTACATCTTGATCATGTCATTATGACAGGTTATGATGGTAACAGGGTTGAATATAAAAGATCATCCCCAACTGACACGGTTTACATCTTGATCATGTCATTATGACAGGTTATGATGGTAACAGGGTTGAATATTAAAGATCATCCCCAACTGACACGGTTTACATCTTGATCATGTCATTATGACAGGTTATGATGGTAACAGGGTTGAATATTAAAGATCATCCCCAACTGACACGGTTTACATCTTGATCATGTCATTATGACAGGTTATGATGGTAACAGGGTTGAATATTAAAGATCATCCCCAACTGACACGGTTTTCATCTTGATCATGTCATTATGACAGGTTATGATGGTAACAGGGTTGAATATTAAAGATCATCCCCAACTGACACGGTTTACATCTTGATCATGTCATTATGACAGGTTATGATGGTAACATGGTTGAATATTAAAGATAATCCCCAACTGACATGGTTTACATCTTGATCATGTCATTATGACAGGTTATGATGGTAACAGGGTTGAATATTCAAGATCATGCCCAACTGACACGGTTTACATCTTGATCATGTCATTATGACAGGTTATGATGGTAACAGGGTTGAATATTAAAGATCATCCCCAACTGACACGGTTTACATCTTGATCATGTCATTATGACAGGTTATGATGGTAACAGGGTTGAATATTAAAGATCATCCCCAACTGACACGGTTTACATCTTGATCATGTCATTATGACAGGTTACGATAGTAGCAGGGTTAAATATTAAAGATCATCCCCAACTGACACGGTTTACATCTTGATCATGTCATTATGACAGGTTATGATAGTAACAGGGTTGAATATTACAGATCATCCCCAACTGACACGGTTTACATCTTGATCATGTCATTATGACAGTTTATGATGGTAACAGGATTGAATATTAAAGATTATCCTCTACTGAGAGTTTACATCTTGACCATGTCATTATGACAAAGGTTATGATAGTAACAGGGTTGAATATTAAAGATCATCCCCAACTGACATGGTTTACATCTTGATCATGTCATTATGACAGGTTATGATGGTAACAGGGTTGAATATTAAAGATCATCCCCAACTGACACGGTTTACATCTTGATCATGTCATTATGACAGGTTATGATGGTAACAGGGTTGAATATTAAAGATCATCCCCAACTGACACGGTTTACATCTTGATCATGTCATTATGACAGGTTATGATGGTAACAGGGTTGAATATTAAAGATCATCCCCAACTGACACGGTTTACATCTTGATCATGTCATTATGACAGGTTATGATGGTAACAGGGTTGAATATTAAAGATCATCCCCCAACTGACACGGTTTACATCTTGATCATGTCATTATGACAGGTTATGATGGTAACAGGGTTGAATATTAAAGATCATCCCCAACTGACATGGTTTACATCTTGATCATGTCATTATGACATGTTATGATGGTAACAGGGTTAAATATTAAAGATCATCCCCAACTGACACGGTTTACATCTTGATCATGTCATTATGACAGGTTATGATGGTAACAGGGTTGAATATTAAAGATCATCCCCAACTGACACGGTTTACATCTTGATCATGTCATTATGACAGGTTATGATGGTAACAGGGTTGAATATTAAAGATCATCCCCAACTGACACGGTTTACATCTTGATCATGTCATTATGACAGGTTATGATGGTAACAGGGTTGAATATTAAAGATCATCCCCAACTGACATGGTTTACATCTTGATCATGTCATTATGACAGGTTATGATGGTAACAGGGTTGAATATTAAAGATCATCCCCAACTGACACGGTTTACATCTTGATCATGTCATTATGACAGGTTACGATAGTAGCAGGGTTAAATATTAAAGATCATCCCCAACTGACACGGTTTACATCTTGATCATGTCATTATGACAGGTTATGATAGTAACAGGGTTGAATATTACAGATCATCCCCAACTGACACGGTTTACATCTTGATCATGTCATTATGACAGTTTATGATGGTAACAGGATTGAATATTAAAGATTATCCTCTACTGAGAGTTTAAATCTTGACCATGTCATTATGACAAAGGTTATGATAGTAACAGGGTTGAATATTAAAGATCATCCCCAACTGACATGGTTTACATCTTGATCATGTCATTATGACAGGTTATGATGGTAACAGGGTTGAATATTAAAGATCATCCCCAACTGACACGGTTTACATCTTGATCATGTCATTATGACAGGTTATGATGGTAACAGGGTTGAATATTAAAGATCATCCCCAACTGACACGGTTTACATCTTGATCATGTCATTATGACAGGTTATGATGGTAACAGGGTTGAATATTAAAGATCATCCCCAACTGACACGGTTTACATCTTGATCATGTCATTATGACAGGTTATGATGGTAACAGGGTTGAATATTAAAGATCATCCCCCAACTGACACGGTTTACATCTTGATCATGTCATTATGACAGGTTATGATGGTAACAGGGTTGAATATTAAAGATCATCCCCAACTGACATGGTTTACATCTTGATCATGTCATTATGACATGTTATGATGGTAACAGGGTTAAATATTAAAGATCATCCCCAACTGACACGGTTTACATCTTGATCATGTCATTATGACAGGTTATGATGGTAACAGGGTCGAATATTAAAGATCATCCCCAACTGACACGGTTTACATCTTGATCATGTCATTATGACAGGTTATGATGGTAACAGGGTTGAATATTAAAGATAATCCCCAACTGACACGGTTTACATCTTGATCATGTCATTATGACAGGTTATGATGGTAACAGGGTTGAATATTAAAGATCATCCCCAACTGACACGGTTTACATTTTGATCATGTCATTATCACAGGTTATGATGGTAACAGGGTTGAATATTAAAGATCATCCCCAACTGACACGGTTTACATCTTGATCATGTCATTATGACAGGTTATGATGGTAACAGGGTTGAATATTAAAGATAATCCCCAACTGACATGGTTTACAACTTGATCATGTCATTATGACAGGTTATGATGGTAACAGGGTTGAATATTCAAGATCATGCCCAACTGACACGGTTTACATCTTGATCATGTCATTATGACAGGTTATGATGGTAACAGGGTTGAATATAAAAGATCATCCCCAACTGACACGGTTTACATCTTGATCATGTCATTATGACAGGTTATGATGGTAACAGGGTTGAATATTAAAGATCATCCCCAACTGACACGGTTTACATCTTGATCATGTCATTATGACAGGTTATGATGGTAACAGGGTTGAATATTAAAGATCATCCCCAACTGACACGGTTTACATCTTGATCATGTCATTATGACAGGTTATGATGGTAACAGGGTTGAATATTAAAGATCATCCCCAACTGACACGGTTTTCATCTTGATCATGTCATTATGACAGGTTATGATGGTAACAGGGTTGAATATTAAAGATCATCCCCAACTGACACGGTTTACATCTTGATCATGTCATTATGACAGGTTATGATGGTAACATGGTTGAATATTAAAGATAATCCCCAACTGACATGGTTTACAACTTGATCATGTCATTATGACAGGTTATGATGGTAACAGGGTTGAATATTCAAGATCATCCCCAACTGACACGGTTTACATCTTGATCATGTCATTATGACAGGTTATGATGGTAACAGGGTTGAATATTAAAGATCATCCCCAACTGACACGGTTTACATCTTGATCATGTCATTATGACAGGTTACGATAGTAGCAGGGTTAAATATTAAAGATCATCCCCAACTGACACGGTTTACATCTTGATCATGTCATTATGACAGGTTATGATAGTAACAGGGTTGAATATTACAGATCATCCCCAACTGACACGGTTTACATCTTGATCATGTCATTATGACAGTTTATGATGGTAACAGGATTGAATATTAAAGATTATCCTCTACTGAGAGTTTACATCTTGACCATGTCATTATGACAAAGGTTATGATAGTAACAGGGTTGAATATTAAAGATCATCCCCAACTGACATGGTTTACATCTTGATCATGTCATTATGACAGGTTATGATGGTAACAGGGTTGAATATTAAAGATCATGCCCCAACTGACACGGTTTACATCTTGATCATGTCATTATGACAGGTTATGATGCTAACAGGGTTGAATATTAAAGATCATCCCCCAACTGACACGGTTTACATCTTGATCATGTCATTATGACAGGTTATGATGGTAACAGGGTTGAATATTAAAGATCATCCCCAACTGACATGGTTTACATCTTGATCATGTCATTATGACAGGTTATGATGGTAACAGGGTTGAATATTAAAGATCATCCCCAACTGATATGGTTTACATCTTGATCATGTCATTATGACAGGTTATGATGGTAACAGGGTTGAATATTAAAGATCATCCCCAACTGACACGGTTTACATTTTGATCATGTCATTATCACAGGTTATGATGGTAACAGGGTTGAATATTAAAGATCATCCCCAACTGACACGGTTTACATCTTGATCATGTCATTATGACAGGTTATGATGGTAACAGGGTTGAATATTAAAGATAATCCCCAACTGACATGGTTTACAACTTGATCATGTCATTATGACAGGTTATGATGGTAACAGGGTTGAATATTCAAGATCATGCCCAACTGACACGGTTTACATCTTGATCATGTCATTATGACAGGTTATGATGGTAACAGGGTTGAATATAAAAGATCATCCCCAACTGACACGGTTTACATCTTGATCATGTCATTATGACAGGTTATGATGGTAACAGGGTTGAATATTAAAGATCATCCCCAACTGACACGGTTTACATCTTGATCATGTCATTATGACAGGTTATGATGGTAACAGGGTTGAATATTAAAGATCATCCCCAACTGACACGGTTTACATCTTGATCATGTCATTATGACAGGTTATGATGGTAACAGGGTTGAATATTAAAGATCATCCCCAACTGACACGGTTTTCATCTTGATCATGTCATTATGACAGGTTATGATGGTAACAGGGTTGAATATTAAAGATCATCCCCAACTGACACGGTTTACATCTTGATCATGTCATTATCACAGGTTATGATGGTAACAGGGTTGAATATTAAAGATAATCCCCAACTGACATGGTTTACAACTTGATCATGTCATTATGACAGGTTATGATGGTAACAGGGTTGAATATTCAAGATCATGCCCAACTGACACGGTTTACATCTTGATCATGTCATTATGACAGGTTATGATGGTAACAGGGTTGAATATAAAAGATCATCCCCAACTGACACGGTTTACATCTTGATCATGTCATTATGACAGGTTATGATGGTAACAGGGTTGAATATTAAAGATCATCCCCAACTGACACGGTTTACATCTTGATCATGTCATTATGACAGGTTATGATGGTAACAGGGTTGAATATTAAAGATCATCCCCAACTGACACGGTTTACATCTTGATCATGTCATTATGACAGGTTATGATGGTAACAGGGTTGAATATTAAAGATCATCCCCAACTGACACGGTTTTCATCTTGATCATGTCATTATGACAGGTTATGATGGTAACAGGGTTGAATATTAAAGATCATCCCCAACTGACACGGTTTACATCTTGATCATGTCATTATGACAGGTTATGATGGTAACATGGTTGAATATTAAAGATAATCCCCAACTGACATGGTTTACATCTTGATCATGTCATTATGACAGGTTATGATGGTAACAGGGTTGAATATTCAAGATCATCCCCAACTGACACGGTTTACATCTTGATCATGTCATTATGACAGGTTATGATGGTAACAGGGTTGAATATTAAAGATCATCCCCAACTGACACGGTTTACATCTTGATCATGTCATTATGACAGGTTATGATGGTAACAGTGTTGAATATTAAAGATCATCCCCAACTGACACGGTTTACATCTTGATCATGTCATTATGACAGGTTACGATAGTAGCAGGGTTAAATATTAAAGATCATCCCCAACTGACATGGTTTACATCTTGATCATGTCATTATGACAGGTTATGATAGTAACAGGGTTGAATATTACAGATCATCCCCAACTGACACGGTTTACATCTTGATCATGTCATTATGACAGTTTATGATGGTAACAGGATTGAATATTAAAGATTATCCTCTACTGAGAGTTTACATCTTGACCATGTCATTATGACAAAGGTTATGATAGTAACAGGGTTGAATATTAAAGATCATCCCCAACTGACATGGTTTACATCTTGATCATGTCATTATGACAGGTTATGATGGTAACAGGGTTGAATATTCAAGATCATCCCCTACTGACACGGTTTACATCTTGATCATGTCATTATGACAGGTTATGATGGTAACAGGGTTGAATATTAAAGATCATCCCCAACTGACACGGTTTACATCTTGATCATGTCATTATGACAGGTTATGATAGTAACAGGGTTGAATATTACAGATCATCCCCAACTGACACTGTTTACATCTTGATCATGTCATTATGACAGTTTATGATGGTAACAGGATTGAATATTAAAGATTATCCCCTACTGAGAGTTTACATCTTGATCATGTCATTATGACAAAGGTTATGATGGTAACAGGGTTGAATATTAAAGATCATCCCCCAACTGACATGGTTTACATCTTGATCATGTCATTATGACAGGTTATGATGGTAACAGGGTTGAATATTAAAGATCATGCCCCAACTGACACGGTTTACATCTTGATCATGTCATTATGACAGGTTATGATGCTAACAGGGTTGAATATTAAAGATCATCCCCCAACTGACACGGTTTACATCTTGATCATGTCATTATGACAGGTTATGATGGTAACAGGGTTGAATATTAAAGATCATCCCCAACTGACATGGTTTACATCTTGATCATGTCATTATGACAGGTTATGATGGTAACAGGGTTGAATATTAAAGATCATCCCCAACTGACATGGTTTACATCTTGATCATGTCATTATGACAGATTATGATGGTAACAGGGTTGAATATTAAAGATCATCCCCAACTGACACGGTTTACATCTTGATCATGTCATTATGACAGGTTATGATGGTAACAGGGTTGAATATTAAAGATCATCCCCAACTGACACGGTTTACATCTTGATCATGTCATTATGACAGGTTATGATGGTAACAGGGTTGAATATTAAAGATCATCCCCAACTGACACGGTTTACATCTTGATCATGTCATTATGACAGGTTATGATGGTAACAGGGTTGAATATTAAAGATCATCCCCAACTGACACGGTTTACATCTTGATCATGTCATTATGACAGGTTATGATGGTAACAGGGTTGAATATTAAAGATCATCCCCAACTGACACGGTTTACATCTTGATCATGTCATTATGACAGGTTATGATGGTAACAGGGTTGAATATTAAAGATCATCCCCCAACTGACACGGTTTACATCTTGATCATGTCATTATGACAGGTTATGATGGTAACAGGGTTGAATATTAAAGATCATCCCCAACTGACATGGTTTACATCTTGATCATGTCATTATGACATGTTATGATGGTAACAGGGTTAAATATTAAAGATCATCCCCAACTGACACGGTTTACATCTTGATCATGTCATTATGACAGGTTATGATGGTAACAGGGTTGAATATTAAAGATCATCCCCAACTGACACGGTTTACATCTTGATCATGTCATTATGACAGGTTATGATGGTAACAGGGTCGAATATTAAAGATCATCCCCAACTGACACGGTTTACATCTTGATCATGTCATTATGACAGGTTATGATGGTAACAGGGTTGAATATTAAAGATAATCCCCAACTGACATGGTTTACATCTTGATCATGTCATTATGACAGGTTATGATGGTAACAGGGTTGAATATTAAAGATCATCCCCAACTGACACGGTTTACATTTTGATCATGTCATTATCACAGGTTATGATGGTAACAGGGTTGAATATTAAAGATCATCCCCAACTGACACGGTTTACATCTTGATCATGTCATTATGACAGGTTATGATGGTAACAGGGTTGAATATTAAAGATAATCCCCAACTGACATGGTTTACAACTTGATCATGTCATTATGACAGGTTATGATGGTAACAGGGTTGAATATTCAAGATCATGCCCAACTGACACGGTTTACATCTTGATCATGTCATTATGACAGGTTATGATGGTAACAGGGTTGAATATAAAAGATCATCCCCAACTGACACGGTTTACATCTTGATCATGTCATTATGACAGGTTATGATGGTAACAGGGTTGAATATTAAAGATCATCCCCAACTGACACGGTTTACATCTTGATCATGTCATTATGACAGGTTATGATGGTAACAGGGTTGAATATTAAAGATCATCCCCAACTGACACGGTTTACATCTTGATCATGTCATTATGACAGGTTATGATGGTAACAGGGTTGAATATTAAAGATCATCCCCAACTGACACGGTTTTCATCTTGATCATGTCATTATGACAGGTTATGATGGTAACAGGGTTGAATATTAAAGATCATCCCCAACTGACACGGTTTACATCTTGATCATGTCATTATGACAGGTTATGATGGTAACATGGTTGAATATTAAAGATAATCCCCAACTGACATGGTTTACATCTTGATCATGTCATTATGACAGGTTATGATGGTAACAGGGTTGAATATTCAAGATCATGCCCAACTGACACGGTTTACATCTTGATCATGTCATTATGACAGGTTATGATGGTAACAGGGTTGAATATTAAAGATCATCCCCAACTGACACGGTTTACATCTTGATCATGTCATTATGACAGGTTATGATGGTAACAGGGTTGAATATTAAAGATCATCCCCAACTGACACGGTTTACATCTTGATCATGTCATTATGACAGGTTACGATAGTAGCAGGGTTAAATATTAAAGATCATCCCCAACTGACACGGTTTACATCTTGATCATGTCATTATGACAGGTTATGATAGTAACAGGGTTGAATATTACAGATCATCCCCAACTGACACGGTTTACATCTTGATCATGTCATTATGACAGTTTATGATGGTAACAGGATTGAATATTAAAGATTATCCTCTACTGAGAGTTTACATCTTGACCATGTCATTATGACAAAGGTTATGATAGTAACAGGGTTGAATATTAAAGATCATCCCCAACTGACATGGTTTACATCTTGATCATGTCATTATGACAGGTTATGATGGTAACAGGGTTGAATATTCAAGATCATCCCCTACTGACACGGTTTACATCTTGATCATGTCATTATGACAGGTTATGATGGTAACAGGGTTGAATATTAAAGATCATCCCCAACTGACACGGTTTACATCTTGATCATGTCATTATGACAGGTTATGATAGTAACAGGGTTGAATATTACAGATCATCCCCAACTGACACTGTTTACATCTTGATCATGTCATTATGACAGTTTATGATGGTAACAGGATTGAATATTAAAGATTATCCCCTACTGAGAGTTTACATCTTGATCATGTCATTATGACAAAGGTTATGATGGTAACAGGGTTGAATATTAAAGATCATCCCCCAACTGACATGGTTTACATCTTGATCATGTCATTATGACAGGTTATGATGGTAACAGGGTTGAATATTAAAGATCATGCCCCAACTGACACGGTTTACATCTTGATCATGTCATTATGACAGGTTATGATGCTAACAGGGTTGAATATTAAAGATCATCCCCCAACTGACACGGTTTACATCTTGATCATGTCATTATGACAGGTTATGATGGTAACAGGGTTGAATATTAAAGATCATCCCCAACTGACATGGTTTACATCTTGATCATGTCATTATGACAGGTTATGATGGTAACAAGGTTGAATATTAAAGATCATCCCCAACTGACATGGTTTACATCTTGATCATGTCATTATGACAGATTATGATGGTAACAGGGTTGAATATTAAAGATCATCCCCAACTGACACGGTTTACATCTTGATCATGTCATTATGACAGGTTATGATGGTAACAGGGTTGAATATTAAAGATCATCCCCAACTGACACGGTTTACATCTTGATCATGTCATTATGACAGGTTATGATGGTAACAGGGTTGAATATTAAAGATCATCCCCAACTGACACGGTTTACATCTTGATCATGTCATTATGACAGGTTATGATGGTAACAGGGTTGAATATTAAAGATCATCCCCAACTGACACGGTTTACATCTTGATCATGTCATTATGACAGGTTATGATGGTAACAGGGTTGAATATTAAAGATCATCCCCCAACTGACACGGTTTACATCTTGATCATGTCATTATGACAGGTTATGATGGTAACAGGGTTGAATATTAAAGATCATCCCCAACTGACATGGTTTACATCTTGATCATGTCATTATGACATGTTATGATGGTAACAGGGTTAAATATTAAAGATCATCCCCAACTGACACGGTTTACATCTTGATCATGTCATTATGACAGGTTATGATGGTAACAGGGTTGAATATTAAAGATCATCCCCAACTGACACGGTTTACATCTTGATCATGTCATTATGACAGGTTATGATGGTAACAGGGTCGAATATTAAAGATCATCCCCAACTGACACGGTTTACATCTTGATCATGTCATTATGACAGGTTATGATGGTAACAGGGTCGAATATTAAAGATCATCCCCAACTGACACGGTTTACATCTTGATCATGTCATTATGACAGGTTATGATGGTAACAGGGTCGAATATTAAAGATCATCCCCAACTGACACGGTTTACATCTTGATCATGTCATTATGACAGGTTATGATGGTAACAGGGTTGAATATTAAAGATCATCCCCAACTGACACGGTTTACATTTTGATCATGTCATTATCACAGGTTATGATGGTAACAGGGTTGAATATTAAAGATCATCCCCAACTGACACGGTTTACATCTTGATCATGTCATTATGACAGGTTATGATGGTAACAGGGTTGAATATTAAAGATAATCCCCAACTGACATGGTTTACATCTTGATCATGTCATTATGACAGGTTATGATGGTAACAGGGTTGAATATTCAAGATCATGCCCAACTGACACGGTTTACATCTTGATCATGTCATTATGACAGGTTATGATGGTAACAGGGTTGAATATAAAAGATCATCCCCAACTGACACGGTTTACATCTTGATCATGTCATTATGACAGGTTATGATGGTAACAGGGTTGAATATTAAAGATCATCCCCAACTGACACGGTTTACATCTTGATCATGTCATTATGACAGGTTATGATAGTAGCAGGGTTAAATATTAAAGATCATCCTCAACTGACACGGTTTACATCTTGATCATGTCATTATGACAGGTTATGATAGTAACAGGGTTGAATATTACAGATCATCCCCAACTGACACGGTTTACATCTTGATCATGTCATTATGACAGTTTATGATGGTAACAAGATTGAATATTAAAGATTATCCCCTACTGACAGTTTACACCTTGATCATGTCATTATGACGAAGGTTATGATAGTAACAGGGTTGAATATTAAAGATCATCCCCCAACTGACACGGTTTACATCTTGATCATGTCATTATGACAGGTTATGATGGTAACAGGGTTGAATATTAAAGATCATCCCCAACTGACATGGTTTACATCTTGATCATGTCATTATGACATGTTATGATGGTAACAGGGTTAAATATTAAAGATCATCCCCAACTGACACGGTTTACATCTTGATCATGTCATTATGACAGGTTATGATGGTAACAGGGTTGAATATTAAAGATCATCCCCAACTGACACGGTTTACATCTTGATCATGTCATTATGACAGGTTATGATGGTAACAGGGTCGAATATTAAAGATCATCCCCAACTGACACGGTTTACATCTTGATCATGTCATTATGACAGGTTATGATGGTAACAGGGTCGAATATTAAAGATCATCCCCAACTGACACGGTTTACATCTTGATCATGTCATTATGACAGGTTATGATGGTAACAGGGTCGAATATTAAAGATCATCCCCAACTGACACGGTTTACATCTTGATCATGTCATTATGACAGGTTATGATGGTAACAGGGTTGAATATTAAAGATCATCCCCAACTGACACGGTTTACATTTTGATCATGTCATTATCACAGGTTATGATGGTAACAGGGTTGAATATTAAAGATCATCCCCAACTGACACGGTTTACATCTTGATCATGTCATTATGACAGGTTATGATGGTAACAGGGTTGAATATTAAAGATAATCCCCAACTGACATGGTTTACATCTTGATCATGTCATTATGACAGGTTATGATGGTAACAGGGTTGAATATTCAAGATCATGCCCAACTGACACGGTTTACATCTTGATCATGTCATTATGACAGGTTATGATGGTAACAGGGTTGAATATAAAAGATCATCCCCAACTGACACGGTTTACATCTTGATCATGTCATTATGACAGGTTATGATGGTAACAGGGTTGAATATTAAAGATCATCCCCAACTGACACGGTTTACATCTTGATCATGTCATTATGACAGGTTATGATAGTAGCAGGGTTAAATATTAAAGATCATCCTCAACTGACACGGTTTACATCTTGATCATGTCATTATGACAGGTTATGATAGTAACAGGGTTGAATATTACAGATCATCCCCAACTGACACGGTTTACATCTTGATAATGTCATTATGACAGTTTATGATGGTAACAAGATTGAATATTAAAGATTATCCCCTACTGACAGTTTACACCTTGATCATGTCATTATGACAAAGGTTATGATAGTAACAGGGTTGAATATTAAAGATCATCCCCCAACTGACAGTTTACATCTTGATCATGTCATTATGACAGGTTATGATAGTAACAGGGTTGAATATTAAAGATCATCCCCTACTGATAGTTTACATCTTGATCATGTCATTATGACAGGTTATGATGGTAACAGGGTTGAATATTCAAGATCATCCCCTACTGACATGGTTTACATCTTGATCATGTCATTATGACAGGTTATGATGGTAACAGGGTTGAATATTCAAGATCATCCCCTACTGACACGGTTTACATCTTGATCATGTCATTATGACAGGTTATGATAGTAACAGGGTTGAATATTAAAGATCATCCCCTACTGATAGTTTACATCTTGATCATGTCATTATGACAGGTTATGATGGTAACAGGGTTGAATATTCAAGATCATCCCCTACTGACATGGTTTACATCTTGATCATGTCATTATGACAGGTTATGATGGTAACAGGGTTGAATATTCAAGATCATCCCCTACTGACACGGTTTACATCTTGATCATGTCATTATGACAGGTTATGATAGTAACAGGGTTGAATATTAAAGATCATCCCCCAACTGACAGTTTACATCTTGATCATGTCATTATGACAGGTTATGATGGTAACAGGGTTGAATATTCAAGATCATCCCCTACTGACATGGTTTACATCTTGATCATGTCATTATGACGAAGGTTATGATGGTAACAGGATTGAATATTAAAGATTATCCCCTACTGACAGTTTACATCTTGATCATGTCATTATGACAGGTTATGATGGTAACAGGGTTGAATATTAAAGATCATCCCCAACTGACACGGTTTACATCTTGATCATGTCATTATGACAGGTTATGATAGTAACAGGGTTGAATATTAAAGATCATCCCCTACTGACACAGTTTACATCTTGATCATGTCATTATGACAGGTTATGATGGTAACAGGATTGAATATTCAAGATCATCCCCTACTGACATGGTTTACATCTTGATCATGTCATTATGACAGGTTATGATGGTAACAGGGTTGAATATTCAAGATCATCCCCCAACTGACAGTTTACATCTTGATCATGTCATTATGACAGGTTATGATGGTAACAGGGTTGAATATTAAAGATCATCCCCTACTGACACGGTTTACATCTTGATCATGTCATTATGACAGTTTATGATGGTAACAGGATTGAATATTAAAGATTATCCTCTACTGAGAGTTTACATCTTGACCATGTCATTATGACAAAGGTTATGATAGTAACAGGGTTGAATATTAAAGATCATCCCCAACTGACATGGTTTACATCTTGATCATGTCATTATGACAGGTTATGATGGTAACAGGGTTGAATATTCAAGATCATCCCCTACTGACACGGTTTACATCTTGATCATGTCATTATGACAGGTTATGATGGTAACAGGGTTGAATATTAAAGATAATCCCCAACTGACATGGTTTACATCTTGATCATGTCATTATGACAGGTTATGATGGTAACAGGGTTGAATATTCAAGATCATGCCCAACTGACACGGTTTACATCTTGATCATGTCATTATGACAGGTTATGATGGTAACAGGGTTGAATATAAAAGATCATCCCCAACTGACACGGTTTACATCTTGATCATGTCATTATGACAGGTTATGATGGTAACAGGGTTGAATATTAAAGATCATCCCCAACTGACACGGTTTACATCTTGATCATGTCATTATGACAGGTTATGATAGTAGCAGGGTTAAATATTAAAGATCATCCTCAACTGACACGGTTTACATCTTGATCATGTCATTATGACAGGTTATGATAGTAACAGGGTTGAATATTACAGATCATCCCCAACTGACACGGTTTACATCTTGATCATGTCATTATGACAGTTTATGATGGTAACAAGATTGAATATTAAAGATTATCCCCTACTGACAGTTTACACCTTGATCATGTCATTATGACAGGTTATGATGGTAACAGGGTTGAATATTAAAGATCATCCCCTACTGACACGGTTTACATCTTGATCATGTCATTATGACAGTTTATGATGGTAACAGGATTGAATATTAAAGATTATCCTCTACTGAGAGTTTACATCTTGACCATGTCATTATGACAAAGGTTATGATAGTAACAGGGTTGAATATTAAAGATCATCCCCAACTGACATGGTTTACATCTTGATCATGTCATTATGACAGGT
This sequence comes from Rhinogobio ventralis, assembly GCA_039654625.1. Classification (NCBI taxonomy): domain Eukaryota; kingdom Metazoa; phylum Chordata; class Actinopteri; order Cypriniformes; family Gobionidae; genus Rhinogobio; species Rhinogobio ventralis. The sequence continues at coordinate 42,336,103 of CM077197.1, read as the reverse complement.
TATGATGGTAACAGGGTTGAATATTCAAGATCATCCCCTACTGACACGGTTTACATCTTGATCATGTCATTATGACAGGTTATGATGGTAACAGGGTTGAATATTAAAGATCATCCCCAACTGACACGGTTTACATCTTGATCATGTCATTATGACAGGTTATGATAGTAACAGGGTTGAATATTACAGATCATCCCCAACTGACACTGTTTACATCTTGATCATGTCATTATGACAGTTTATGATGGTAACAGGATTGAATATTAAAGATTATCCCCTACTGAGAGTTTACATCTTGATCATGTCATTATGACAAAGGTTATGATGGTAACAGGGTTGAATATTAAAGATCATCCCCCAACTGACATGGTTTACATCTTGATCATGTCATTATGACAGGTTATGATGGTAACAGGGTTGAATATTAAAGATCATGCCCCAACTGACACGGTTTACATCTTGATCATGTCATTATGACAGGTTATGATGCTAACAGGGTTGAATATTAAAGATCATCCCCCAACTGACACGGTTTACATCTTGATCATGTCATTATGACAGGTTATGATGGTAACAGGGTTGAATATTAAAGATCATCCCCAACTGACATGGTTTACATCTTGATCATGTCATTATGACAGGTTATGATGGTAACAGGGTTGAATATTAAAGATCATCCCCAACTGACATGGTTTACATCTTGATCATGTCATTATGACAGGTTATGATGGTAACAGGGTTGAATATTAAAGATCATCCCCAACTGACACGGTTTACATCTTGATCATGTCATTATGACAGGTTATGATAGTAACAGGGTTGAATATTAAAGATCATCCCCAACTGACATGGTTTACATCTTGATCATGTCATTATGACAGATTATGATGGTAACAGGGTTGAATATTAAAGATCATCCCCAACTGACACGGTTTACATCTTGATCATGTCATTATGACAGGTTATGATGGTAACAGGGTTGAATATTAAAGATCATCCCCAACTGACACGGTTTACATCTTGATCATGTCATTATGACAGGTTATGATGGTAACAGGGTTGAATATTAAAGATCATCCCCAACTGACACGGTTTACATCTTGATCATGTCATTATGACAGGTTATGATGGTAACAGGGTTGAATATTAAAGATCATCCCCAACTGACACGGTTTACATCTTGATCATGTCATTATGACAGGTTATGATGGTAACAGGGTTGAATATTAAAGATCATCCCCCAACTGACACGGTTTACATCTTGATCATGTCATTATGACAGGTTATGATGGTAACAGGGTTGAATATTAAAGATCATCCCCAACTGACATGGTTTACATCTTGATCATGTCATTATGACATGTTATGATGGTAACAGGGTTAAATATTAAAAATCATCCCCAACTGACACGGTTTACATCTTGATCATGTCATTATGACAGGTTATGATGGTAACAGGGTTGAATATTAAAGATCATCCCCAACTGACACGGTTTACATCTTGATCATGTCATTATGACAGGTTATGATGGTAACAGGGTCGAATATTAAAGATCATCCCCAACTGACACGGTTTACATCTTGATCATGTCATTATGACATTTTATGATGGTAACAGGATTGAATATTAAAGATTATCCCCTACTGAGAGTTTACATCTTGATCATGTCATTATGACAAAGGTTATGATGGTAACAGGGTTGAATATTAAAGATCATCCCCCAACTGACACGGTTTACATCTTGATCATGTCATTATGACAGGTTATGATGGTAACAGGGTTGAATATTAAAGATCATCCCCCAACTGACACGGTTTACATCTTGATCATGTCATTATGATATGTTATGATGGTAACAGGGTTGAATATTAAAGATCATCCCCAACTGACATGGTTTACATCTTGATCATGTCATTATGACAGGTTATGATGGTAACAAGGTTGAATATTAAAGATAATCCCCAACTGACATGGTTTACATCTTGATCATGTCATTATGACAGGTTATGATGGTAACAGGGTTGAATATTCAAGATCATCCCCAAATGACACGGTTTACATCTTGATCATGTCATTATGACAGGTTATGATGGTAACAGGGTTGAATATTAAAGATCATCCCCAAATGACACGGTTTACATCTTGATCATGTCATTATGACAGGTTATGATGGTAACAGGGTTGAATATTAAAGATCATCCCCAACTGACACGGTTTACATCTTGATCATGTCATTATGACAGGTTATGATGGTAACAGGGTTGAATATTAAAGATCATCCCCCAACTGACACGGTTTACATCTTGATCATGTCATTATGACAGGTTATGATGGTAACACGGTTGAATATTGAAGATCATCCCCTACTGACACGGTTTACATCTTGATCATGTCATTATGACATGTTATGATGGTAACAGGGTTAAATATTAAAGATCATCCCCAACTGACACGGTTTACATCTTGATCATGTCATTATGACAGGTTATGATGGTAACAGGGTTGAATATTAAAGATCATCCCCAACTGACACGGTTTACATCTTGATCATTTCATTATGACAGGTTATGATGGTAACAGGGTTGAATATTAAAGATCATCCCCAACTGACACGGTTTACATGTTGATCATGTCATTATGACAGGTTATGATGGTAACAGGGTTGAATATTAAAGATCATCCCCAACTGACACGGTTTACATCTTGATCATGTCATTATGACAGGTTATGATGGTAACAGGGTTAAATATTAAAGATCATCCCCAACTGACACGGTTTACATCTTGATCATGTCATTATGACAGGTTATGATGGTAACAGGGTTGAATATTAAAGATCATCCCCAACTGACACGGTTTACATCTTGATCATTTCATTATGACAGGTTATGATGGTAACAGGGTTGAATATTACAGATCATCCCCAACTGACACGGTTTACATCTTGATCATGTCATTATGACAGTTTATGATGGTAACAGGATTGAATATTAAAGATTATCCTCTACTGAGAGTTTACATCTTGACCATGTCATTATGACAAAGGTTATGATAGTAACAGGGTTGAATATTAAAGATCATCCCCAACTGACATGGTTTACATCTTGATCATGTCATTATGACAGGTTATGATGGTAACAGGGTTGAATATTCAAGATCATCCCCTACTGACACGGTTTACATCTTGATCATGTCATTATGACAGGTTATGATAGTAACAGGGTTGAATATTAAAGATCATCCCCAACTGACACGGTTTACATCTTGATCATGTCATTATGACAGGTTATGATGATAACAGGGTTGAATATTAAAGATAATCCCCAACTGACACGGTTTACATCTTGATCATGTCATTATGACAGGTTATGATGGTAACAGGGTTGAATATTAAAGATCATCCCCCAACTGACACGGTTTACATCTTGATCATGTCATTATGACAGGTTATGATAGTAGTAGGGTTAAATATTAAAGATCATCCCCAACTGACACGGTTTATATCTTGATCATGTCATTATGACAGGTTATGATAGTAGTAGGGTTAAATATTAAAGATCATCCCCAACTGACACGGTTTATATCTTGATCATGTCATTATGACAGGTTATGATAGTAACAGGGTTGAATATTACAGATCATCCCCAACTGACACGGTTTACATCTTGATCATGTCATTATGACAGTTTATGATGGTAACAGGATTGAATATTAAAGATTATCCCCTACTGAGAGTTTACATCTTGATCATGTCATTATGACAAAGGTTATGATAGTAACAGGGTTGAATATTAAAGATCATCCCCAACTGACATGGTTTACATCTTGATCATGTCATTATGACAGGTTATGATAGTAACAGGGTTGAATATTACAGATCATCCCCAACTGACACTGTTTACATCTTGATCATGTCATTATGACAGTTTATGATGGTAACAGGATTGAATATTAAAGATTATCCCCTACTGAGAGTTTACATCTTGATCATGTCATTATGACAAAGGTTATGATGGTAACAGGGTTGAATATTAAAGATCATCCCCCAACTGACATGGTTTACATCTTGATCATGTCATTATGACAGGTTATGATGGTAACAGGGTTGAATATTAAAGATCATGCCCCAACTGACACGGTTTACATCTTGATCATGTCATTATGACAGGTTATGATGCTAACAGGGTTGAATATTAAAGATCATCCCCCAACTGACACGGTTTACATCTTGATCATGTCATTATGACAGGTTATGATGGTAACAGGGTTGAATATTAAAGATCATCCCCAACTGACATGGTTTACATCTTGATCATGTCATTATGACAGGTTATGATGGTAACAGGGTTGAATATTAAAGATCATCCCCAACTGACATGGTTTACATCTTGATCATGTCATTATGACAGATTATGATGGTAACAGGGTTGAATATTAAAGATCATCCCCAACTGACACGGTTTACATCTTGATCATGTCATTATGACAGGTTATGATGGTAACAGGGTTGAATATTAAAGATCATCCCCAACTGACACGGTTTACATCTTGATCATGTCATTATGACAGGTTATGATAGTAACAGGGTTGAATATTAAAGATCATCCCCTACTGACACAGTTTACATCTTGATCATGTCATTATGACAGGTTATGATGGTAACAGGATTGAATATTCAAGATCATCCCCTACTGACATGGTTTACATCTTGATCATGTCATTATGACAGGTTATGATGGTAACAGGGTTGAATATTCAAGATCATCCCCCAACTGACAGTTTACATCTTGATCATGTCATTATGACAGGTTATGATGGTAACAGGGTTGAATATTAAAGATCATCCCCTACTGACACGGTTTACATCTTGATCATGTCATTATGACAGTTTATGATGGTAACAGGATTGAATATTAAAGATTATCCTCTACTGAGAGTTTACATCTTGACCATGTCATTATGACAAAGGTTATGATAGTAACAGGGTTGAATATTAAAGATCATCCCCAACTGACATGGTTTACATCTTGATCATGTCATTATGACAGGTTATGATGGTAACAGGGTTGAATATTCAAGATCATCCCCTACTGACACGGTTTACATCTTGATCATGTCATTATGACAGGTTATGATGGTAACAGGGTTGAATATTAAAGATCATCCCCAACTGACACGGTTTACATCTTGATCATGTCATTATGACAGGTTATGATAGTAACAGGGTTGAATATTACAGATCATCCCCAACTGACACTGTTTACATCTTGATCATGTCATTATGACAGTTTATGATGGTAACAGGATTGAATATTAAAGATTATCCCCTACTGAGAGTTTACATCTTGATCATGTCATTATGACAAAGGTTATGATGGTAACAGGGTTGAATATTAAAGATCATCCCCCAACTGACATGGTTTACATCTTGATCATGTCATTATGACAGGTTATGATGGTAACAGGGTTGAATATTAAAGATCATGCCCCAACTGACACGGTTTACATCTTGATCATGTCATTATGACAGGTTATGATGCTAACAGGGTTGAATATTAAAGATCATCCCCCAACTGACACGGTTTACATCTTGATCATGTCATTATGACAGGTTATGATGGTAACAGGGTTGAATATTAAAGATCATCCCCAACTGACATGGTTTACATCTTGATCATGTCATTATGACAGGTTATGATGGTAACAGGGTTGAATATTAAAGATCATCCCCAACTGACATGGTTTACATCTTGATCATGTCATTATGACAGGTTATGATGGTAACAGGGTTGAATATTAAAGATCATCCCCAACTGACACGGTTTACATCTTGATCATGTCATTATGACAGGTTATGATAGTAACAGGGTTGAATATTAAAGATCATCCCCAACTGACATGGTTTACATCTTGATCATGTCATTATGACAGATTATGATGGTAACAGGGTTGAATATTAAAGATCATCCCCAACTGACACGGTTTACATCTTGATCATGTCATTATGACAGGTTATGATGGTAACAGGGTTGAATATTAAAGATCATCCCCAACTGACACGGTTTACATCTTGATCATGTCATTATGACAGGTTATGATGGTAACAGGGTTGAATATTAAAGATCATCCCCAACTGACACGGTTTACATCTTGATCATGTCATTATGACAGGTTATGATGGTAACAGGGTTGAATATTAAAGATCATCCCCAACTGACACGGTTTACATCTTGATCATGTCATTATGACAGGTTATGATGGTAACAGGGTTGAATATTAAAGATCATCCCCCAACTGACACGGTTTACATCTTGATCATGTCATTATGACAGGTTATGATGGTAACAGGGTTGAATATTAAAGATCATCCCCAACTGACATGGTTTACATCTTGATCATGTCATTATGACATGTTATGATGGTAACAGGGTTAAATATTAAAGATCATCCCCAACTGACACGGTTTACATCTTGATCATGTCATTATGACAGGTTATGATGGTAACAGGGTTGAATATTAAAGATCATCCCCAACTGACACGGTTTACATCTTGATCATGTCATTATGACAGGTTATGATGGTAACAGGGTCGAATATTAAAGATCATCCCCAACTGACACGGTTTACATCTTGATCATGTCATTATGACATTTTATGATGGTAACAGGATTGAATATTAAAGATTATCCCCTACTGAGAGTTTACATCTTGATCATGTCATTATGACAAAGGTTATGATGGTAACAGGGTTGAATATTAAAGATCATCCCCCAACTGACACGGTTTACATCTTGATCATGTCATTATGACAGGTTATGATGGTAACAGGGTTGAATATTAAAGATCATCCCCCAACTGACACGGTTTACATCTTGATCATGTCATTATGATATGTTATGATGGTAACAGGGTTGAATATTAAAGATCATCCCCAACTGACATGGTTTACATCTTGATCATGTCATTATGACAGGTTATGATGGTAACAAGGTTGAATATTAAAGATAATCCCCAACTGACATGGTTTACATCTTGATCATGTCATTATGACAGGTTATGATGGTAACAGGGTTGAATATTCAAGATCATCCCCAAATGACACGGTTTACATCTTGATCATGTCATTATGACAGGTTATGATGGTAACAGGGTTGAATATTAAAGATCATCCCCAAATGACACGGTTTACATCTTGATCATGTCATTATGACAGGTTATGATGGTAACAGGGTTGAATATTAAAGATCATCCCCAACTGACACGGTTTACATCTTGATCATGTCATTATGACAGGTTATGATGGTAACAGGGTTGAATATTAAAGATCATCCCCCAACTGACACGGTTTACATCTTGATCATGTCATTAGGACAGGTTATGATGGTAACACGGTTGAATATTGAAGATCATCCCCTACTGACACGGTTTACATCTTGATCATGTCATTATGACATGTTATGATGGTAACAGGGTTAAATATTAAAGATCATCCCCAACTGACACGGTTTACATCTTGATCATGTCATTATGACAGGTTATGATGGTAACAGGGTTGAATATTAAAGATCATCCCCAACTGACACGGTTTACATCTTGATCATTTCATTATGACAGGTTATGATGGTAACAGGGTTGAATATTAAAGATCATCCCCAACTGACACGGTTTACATGTTGATCATGTCATTATGACAGGTTATGATGGTAACAGGGTTGAATATTAAAGATCATCCCCAACTGACACGGTTTACATCTTGATCATGTCATTATGACAGGTTATGATGGTAACAGGGTTAAATATTAAAGATCATCCCCAACTGACACGGTTTACATCTTGATCATGTCATTATGACAGGTTATGATGGTAACAGGGTTGAATATTAAAGGTCATCCCCAACTGACACGGTTTACATCTTGATCATTTCATTATGACAGGTTATGATGGTAACAGGGTTGAATATTACAGATCATCCCCAACTGACACGGTTTACATCTTGATCATGTCATTATGACAGTTTATGATGGTAACAGGATTGAATATTAAAGATTATCCTCTACTGAGAGTTTACATCTTGACCATGTCATTATGACAAAGGTTATGATAGTAACAGGGTTGAATATTAAAGATCATCCCCAACTGACATGGTTTACATCTTGATCATGTCATTATGACAGGTTATGATGGTAACAGGGTTGAATATTCAAGATCATCCCCTACTGACACGGTTTACATCTTGATCATGTCATTATGACAGGTTATGATAGTAACAGGGTTGAATATTAAAGATCATCCCCAACTGACACGGTTTACATCTTGATCATGTCATTATGACAGGTTATGATGATAACAGGGTTGAATATTAAAGATAATCCCCAACTGACACGGTTTACATCTTGATCATGTCATTATGACAGGTTATGATGGTAACAGGGTTGAATATTAAAGATCATCCCCCAACTGACACGGTTTACATCTTGATCATGTCATTATGACAGGTTATGATAGTAGTAGGGTTAAATATTAAAGATCATCCCCAACTGACACGGTTTATATCTTGATCATGTCATTATGACAGGTTATGATAGTAGTAGGGTTAAATATTAAAGATCATCCCCAACTGACACGGTTTATATCTTGATCATGTCATTATGACAGGTTATGATAGTAACAGGGTTGAATATTACAGATCATCCCCAACTGACACGGTTTACATCTTGATCATGTCATTATGACAGTTTATGATGGTAACAGGATTGAATATTAAAGATTATCCCCTACTGAGAGTTTACATCTTGATCATGTCATTATGACAAAGGTTATGATAGTAACAGGGTTGAATATTAAAGATCATCCCCAACTGACATGGTTTACATCTTGATCATGTCATTATGACAGGTTATGATAGTAACAGGGTTGAATATTACAGATCATCCCCAACTGACACTGTTTACATCTTGATCATGTCATTATGACAGTTTATGATGGTAACAGGATTGAATATTAAAGATTATCCCCTACTGAGAGTTTACATCTTGATCATGTCATTATGACAAAGGTTATGATGGTAACAGGGTTGAATATTAAAGATCATCCCCCAACTGACATGGTTTACATCTTGATCATGTCATTATGACAGGTTATGATGGTAACAGGGTTGAATATTAAAGATCATGCCCCAACTGACACGGTTTACATCTTGATCATGTCATTATGACAGGTTATGATGCTAACAGGGTTGAATATTAAAGATCATCCCCCAACTGACACGGTTTACATCTTGATCATGTCATTATGACAGGTTATGATGGTAACAGGGTTGAATATTAAAGATCATCCCCAACTGACATGGTTTACATCTTGATCATGTCATTATGACAGGTTATGATGGTAACAGGGTTGAATATTAAAGATCATCCCCAACTGACATGGTTTACATCTTGATCATGTCATTATGACAGATTATGATGGTAACAGGGTTGAATATTAAAGATCATCCCCAACTGACACGGTTTACATCTTGATCATGTCATTATGACAGGTTATGATGGTAACAGGGTTGAATATTAAAGATCATCCCCAACTGACACGGTTTACATCTTGATCATGTCATTATGACAGGTTATGATGGTAACAGGGTTGAATATTAAAGATCATCCCCAACTGACACGGTTTACATCTTGATCATGTCATTATGACAGGTTATGATGGTAACAGGGTTGAATATTAAAGATCATCCCCAACTGACACGGTTTACATCTTGATCATGTCATTATGACAGGTTATGATGGTAACAGGGTTGAATATTAAAGATCATCCCCCAACTGACACGGTTTACATCTTGATCATGTCATTATGACAGGTTATGATGGTAACAGGGTTGAATATTAAAGATCATCCCCCAACTGACACGGTTTACATCTTGATCATGTCATTATGACAGGTTATGATGGTAACAGGGTCGAATATTAAAGATCATCCCCAACTGACACGGTTTACATCTTGATCATGTCATTATGACATTTTATGATGGTAACAGGATTGAATATTAAAGATTATCCCCTACTGAGAGTTTACATCTTGATCATGTCATTATGACAAAGGTTATGATGGTAACAGGGTTGAATATTAAAGATCATCCCCCAACTGACACGGTTTACATCTTGATCATGTCATTATGACAGGTTATGATGGTAACAGGGTTGAATATTAAAGATCATCCCCCAACTGACACGGTTTACATCTTGATCATGTCATTATGATATGTTATGATGGTAACAGGGTTGAATATTAAAGATCATCCCCAACTGACATGGTTTACATCTTGATCATGTCATTATGACAGGTTATGATGGTAACAAGGTTGAATATTAAAGATAATCCCCAACTGACATGGTTTACATCTTGATCATGTCATTATGACAGGTTATGATGGTAACAGGGTTGAATATTCAAGATCATCCCCAAATGACACGGTTTACATCTTGATCATGTCATTATGACAGGTTATGATGGTAACAGGGTTGAATATTAAAGATCATCCCCAAATGACACGGTTTACATCTTGATCATGTCATTATGACAGGTTATGATGGTAACAGGGTTGAATATTAAAGATCATCCCCAACTGACACGGTTTACATCTTGATCATGTCATTATGACAGGTTATGATGGTAACAGGGTTGAATATTAAAGATCATCCCCCAACTGACACGGTTTACATCTTGATCATGTCATTATGACAGGTTATGATGGTAACACGGTTGAATATTGAAGATCATCCCCTACTGACACGGTTTACATCTTGATCATGTCATTATGACATGTTATGATTGTAACAGGGTTAAATATTAAAGATCATCCCCAACTGACACGGTTTACATCTTGATCATGTCATTATGACAGGTTATGATGGTAACAGGGTTGAATATTAAAGATCATCCCCAACTGACACGGTTTACATCTTGATCATTTCATTATGACAGGTTATGATGGTAACAGGGTTGAATATTAAAGATCATCCCCAACTGACACGGTTTACATGTTGATCATGTCATTATGACAGGTTATGATGGTAACAGGGTTGAATATTAAAGATCATCCCCAACTGACACGGTTTACATCTTGATCATGTCATTATGACAGGTTATGATGGTAACAGGGTTAAATATTAAAGATCATCCCCAACTGACACGGTTTACATCTTGATCATGTCATTATGACAGGTTATGATGGTAACAGGGTTGAATATTAAAGGTCATCCCCAACTGACACGGTTTACATCTTGATCATTTCATTATGACAGGTTATGATGGTAACAGGGTTGAATATTACAGATCATCCCCAACTGACACGGTTTACATCTTGATCATGTCATTATGACAGTTTATGATGGTAACAGGATTGAATATTAAAGATTATCCTCTACTGAGAGTTTACATCTTGACCATGTCATTATGACAAAGGTTATGAAAGTAACAGGGTTGAATATTAAAGATCATCCCCAACTGACATGGTTTACATCTTGATCATGTCATTATGACAGGTTATGATGGTAACAGGGTTGAATATTCAAGATCATCCCCTACTGACACGGTTTACATCTTGATCATGTCATTATGACAGGTTATGATAGTAACAGGGTTGAATATTAAAGATCATCCCCAACTGACACGGTTTACATCTTGATCATGTCATTATGACAGGTTATGATGATAACAGGGTTGAATATTAAAGATAATCCCCAACTGACACGGTTTACATCTTGATCATGTCATTATGACAGGTTATGATGGTAACAGGGTTGAATATTAAAGATCATCCCCCAACTGACACGGTTTACATCTTGATCATGTCATTATGACAGGTTATGATAGTAGTAGGGTTAAATATTAAAGATCATCCCCAACTGACACGGTTTATATCTTGATCATGTCATTATGACAGGTTATGATAGTAGTAGGGTTAAATATTAAAGATCATCCCCAACTGACACGGTTTATATCTTGATCATGTCATTATGACAGGTTATGATAGTAACAGGGTTGAATATTACAGATCATCCCCAACTGACACGGTTTACATCTTGATCATGTCATTATGACAGTTTATGATGGTAACAGGATTGAATATTAAAGATTATCCCCTACTGAGAGTTTACATCTTGATCATGTCATTATGACAAAGGTTATGATAGTAACAGGGTTGAATATTAAAGATCATCCCCAACTGACATGGTTTACATCTTGATCATGTCATTATGACAGGTTATGATGGTAACAGGGTTGAATATTCAAGATCTTCCCCTACTGACACGGTTTACATCTTGATCATGTCATTATGACAGGTTATGATAGTAGCAGGGTTAAATATTAAAGATCATCCCCAACTGACACGGTTTACATCTTGATCATGGCATTATGACAGGTTATGATGGTAACAGGGTTGAATATTACAGATCATCCCCAACTGACACGGTTTACATCTTGATCATGTCATTATGACATTTTATGATGGTAACAGGATTGAATATTAAAGATTATCCCCTACTGAGAGTTTACATCTTGATCATGTCATTATGACAAAGGTTATGATGGTAACAGGGTTGAATATTAAAGATCATCCCCCAACTGACACGGTTTACATCTTGATCATGTCATTATGACAGGTTATGATGGTAACAGGGTTGAATATTAAAGATCATCCCCCAACTGACACGGTTTACATCTTGATCATGTCATTATGACATGTTATGATGGTAACAGGGTTGAATATTAAAGATCATCCCCAACTGACATGGTTTACATCTTGATCATGTCATTATGACAGGTTATGATGGCAACAAGGTTGAATATTAAAGATAATCCCCAACTGACACGGTTTACATCTTGATCATGTCATTATGACAGGTTATGATGGTAACAGGGTTGAATATTCAAGATCATCCCCAAATGACACGGTTTACATCTTGATCATGTCATTATGACAGGTTATGATGGTAACAGGGTTGAATATTAAAGATCATCCCCAAATGACACGGTTTACATCTTGATCATGTCATTATGACAGGTTATGATGGTAACAGGGTTGAATATTAAAGATCATCCCCAACTGACACGGTTTACATCTTGATCATGTCATTATGACAGGTTATGATGGTAACAGGGTTGAATATTAAAGATCATCCCCCAACTGACACGGTTTACATCTTGATCATGTCATTATGACAGGTTATGATGGTAACACGGTTGAATATTGAAGATCATCCCCTACTGACACGGTTTACATCTTGATCATGTCATTATGACATGTTATGATGGTAACAGGGTTAAATATTAAAGATCATCCCCAACTGACACGGTTTACATCTTGATCATGTCATTATGACAGGTTATGATGGTAACAGGGTTGAATATTAAAGATCATCCCCAGCTGACACGGTTTACATCTTGATCATGTCATTATGACAGGTTATGATGGTAACAGGGTTAAATATTAAAGATCATCCCCAACTGACACGGTTTACATCTTGATCATGTCATTATGACAGGTTATGATGGTAACAGGGTTGAATATTAAAGATCATCCCCAACTGACACGGTTTACATCTTGATCATTTCATTATGACAGGTTATGATGGTAACAGGCTTGAATATTACAGATCATCCCCAACTGACACGGTTTACATCTTGATCATGTCATTATGACAGTTTATGATGGTAACAGGATTGAATATTAAAGATTATCCTCTACTGAGAGTTTACATCTTGACCATGTCATTATGACAAAGGTTATGATAGTAACAGGGTTGAATATTAAAGATCATCCCCAACTGACATGGTTTACATCTTGATCATGTCATTATGACAGGTTATGATGGTAACAGGGTTGAATATTCAAGATCATCCCCTACTGACACGGTTTACATCTTGATCATGTCATTATGACAGGTTATGATGGTAACAGGGTTGAATATTAAAGATCATCCCCAACTGACACGGTTTACATCTTGATCATGTCATTATGACAGGTTATGATAGTAGCAGGGTTAAATATTAAAGATCATCCTCAACTGACACGGTTTACATCTTGATCATGTCATTATGACAGGTTATGATAGTAACAAGATTGAATATTAAAGATTATCCCCTAATGAGAGTTTACATCTTGATCATGTCATTATGACAAAGGTTATGATACTAACAGGGTTGAATATTAAAGATCATCCCCCACTGACATGGTTTACATCTTGATCATGTCATTATGACAGGTTATGATAGTAGCAGGGTTAAATATTAAAGATCATCCCCAACTGACACGGTTTACATCTTGATCATGTCATTATGACAGGTTATGATGGTAACAGGGTTAAATATTAAAGATCATCCCCAACTGACACGGTTTACATCTTGATCATGTCATTATGACAGTTTATGATGGTAACAGGATTGAATATTAAAGATTATCCCCTACTGAGAGTTTACATCTTGATCATGTCATTATGACAAAAGTTATGATGGTAACAGGGTTGAATATTAAAGATCATCCCCAACTGACATGGTTTACATCTTGATCATGTCATTATGACAGGTTATGATGGTAACAGGGTTGAATATTAAAGATCATCCCCAACTGACATGGTTTACATCTTGATCATGTCATTATGACAGATTATGATGGTAACAGGGTTGAATATTAAAGATCATCCCCAACTGACACGGTTTACATCTTGATCATGTCATTATGACAGGTTATGATGGTAACAGGGTTGAATATTAAAGATCATCCCCAACTGACACGGTTTACATCTTGATCATGTCATTATGACAGGTTATGATGGTAACAGGGTTGAATATTAAAGATCATCCCCAACTGACACGGTTTACATCTTGATCATGTCATTATGACAGGTTATGATGGTAACAGGGTTGAATATTAAAGATCATCCCCAACTGACACGGTTTACATCTTGATCATGTCATTATGACAGGTTATGATGGTAACAGGGTTGAATATTAAAGATCATCCCCCAACTGACACGGTTTACATCTTGATCATGTCATTATGACAGGTTATGATGGTAACAGGGTTGAATATTAAAGATCATCCCCAACTGACATGGTTTACATCTTGATCATGTCATTATGACATGTTATGATGGTAACAGGGTTAAATATTAAAGATCATCCCCAACTGACACGGTTTACATCTTGATCATGTCATTATGACAGGTTATGATGGTAACAGGGTTGAATATTAAAGATCATCCCCAACTGACACGGTTTACATCTTGATCATGTCATTATGACAGGTTATGATGGTAACAGGGTCGAATATTAAAGATCATCCCCAACTGACACGGTTTACATCTTGATCATGTCATTATGACATTTTATGATGGTAACAGGATTGAATATTAAAGATTATCCCCTACTGAGAGTTTACATCTTGATCATGTCATTATGACAAAGGTTATGATGGTAACAGGGTTGAATATTAAAGATCATCCCCCAACTGACACGGTTTACATCTTGATCATGTCATTATGACAGGTTATGATGGTAACAGGGTTGAATATTAAAGATCATCCCCCAACTGACACGGTTTACATCTTGATCATGTCATTATGATATGTTATGATGGTAACAGGGTTGAATATTAAAGATCATCCCCAACTGACATGGTTTACATCTTGATCATGTCATTATGACAGGTTATGATGGTAACAAGGTTGAATATTAAAGATAATCCCCAACTGACATGGTTTACATCTTGATCATGTCATTATGACAGGTTATGATGGTAACAGGGTTGAATATTCAAGATCATCCCCAAATGACACGGTTTACATCTTGATCATGTCATTATGACAGGTTATGATGGTAACAGGGTTGAATATTAAAGATCATCCCCAAATGACACGGTTTACATCTTGATCATGTCATTATGACAGGTTATGATGGTAACAGGGTTGAATATTAAAGATCATCCCCAACTGACACGGTTTACATCTTGATCATGTCATTATGACAGGTTATGATGGTAACAGGGTTGAATATTAAAGATCATCCCCCAACTGACACGGTTTACATCTTGATCATGTCATTATGACAGGTTATGATGGTAACACGGTTGAATATTGAAGATCATCCCCTACTGACACGGTTTACATCTTGATCATGTCATTATGACATGTTATGATGGTAACAGGGTTAAATATTAAAGATCATCCCCAACTGACACGGTTTACATCTTGATCATGTCATTATGACAGGTTATGATGGTAACAGGGTTGAATATTAAAGATCATCCCCAACTGACACGGTTTACATCTTGATCATTTCATTATGACAGGTTATGATGGTAACAGGGTTGAATATTAAAGATCATCCCCAACTGACACGGTTTACATGTTGATCATGTCATTATGACAGGTTATGATGGTAACAGGGTTGAATATTAAAGATCATCCCCAACTGACACGGTTTACATCTTGATCATGTCATTATGACAGGTTATGATGGTAACAGGGTTAAATATTAAAGATCATCCCCAACTGACACGGTTTACATCTTGATCATGTCATTATGACAGGTTATGATGGTAACAGGGTTGAATATTAAAGGTCATCCCCAACTGACACGGTTTACATCTTGATCATTTCATTATGACAGGTTATGATGGTAACAGGGTTGAATATTACAGATCATCCCCAACTGACACGGTTTACATCTAGATCATGTCATTATGACAGTTTATGATGGTAACAGGATTGAATATTAAAGATTATCCTCTACTGAGAGTTTACATCTTGACCATGTCATTATGACAAAGGTTATGATAGTAACAGGGTTGAATATTAAAGATCATCCCCAACTGACATGGTTTACATCTTGATCATGTCATTATGACAGGTTATGATGGTAACAGGGTTGAATATTCAAGATCATCCCCTACTGACACGGTTTACATCTTGATCATGTCATTATGACAGGTTATGATAGTAACAGGGTTGAATATTAAAGATCATCCCCAACTGACACGGTTTACATCTTGATCATGTCATTATGACAGGTTATGATGATAACAGGGTTGAATATTAAAGATAATCCCCAACTGACACGGTTTACATCTTGATCATGTCATTATGACAGGTTATGATGGTAACAGGGTTGAATATTAAAGATCATCCCCCAACTGACACGGTTTACATCTTGATCATGTCATTATGACAGGTTATGATAGTAGTAGGGTTAAATATTAAAGATCATCCCCAACTGACACGGTTTATATCTTGATCATGTCATTATGACAGGTTATGATAGTAGTAGGGTTAAATATTAAAGATCATCCCCAACTGACACGGTTTATATCTTGATCATGTCATTATGACAGGTTATGATAGTAACAGGGTTGAATATTACAGATCATCCCCAACTGACACGGTTTACATCTTGATCATGTCATTATGACAGTTTATGATGGTAACAGGATTGAATATTAAAGATTATCCCCTACTGAGAGTTTACATCTTGATCATGTCATTATGACAAAGGTTATGATAGTAACAGGGTTGAATATTAAAGATCATCCCCAACTGACATGGTTTACATCTTGATCATGTCATTATGACAGGTTATGATGGTAACAGGGTTGAATATTCAAGATCTTCCCCTACTGACACGGTTTACATCTTGATCATGTCATTATGACAGGTTATGATAGTAGCAGGGTTAAATATTAAAGATCATCCCCAACTGACACGGTTTACATCTTGATCATGGCATTATGACAGGTTATGATAGTAACAGGATTGAATATTAAAGATCATCCCCAACTGACACGGTTTACATCTTGATCATGGCATTATGACAGGTTATGATGGTAACAGGGTTGAATATTACAGATCATCCCCAACTGACACGGTTTACATCTTGATCATGTCATTATGACATTTTATGATGGTAACAGGATTGAATATTAAAGATTATCCCCTACTGAGAGTTTACATCTTGATCATGTCATTATGACAAAGGTTATGATGGTAACAGGGTTGAATATTAAAGATCATCCCCCAACTGACACGGTTTACATCTTGATCATGTCATTATGACAGGTTATGATGGTAACAGGGTTGAATATTAAAGATCATCCCCCAACTGACACGGTTTACATCTTGATCATGTCATTATGACATGTTATGATGGTAACAGGGTTGAATATTAAAGATCATCCCCAACTGACATGGTTTACATCTTGATCATGTCATTATGACAGGTTATGATGGTAACAAGGTTGAATATTAAAGATAATCCCCAACTGACACGGTTTACATCTTGATCATGTCATTATGACAGGTTATGATGGTAACAGGGTTGAATATTCAAGATCATCCCCAAATGACACGGTTTACATCTTGATCATGTCATTATGACAGGTTATGATGGTAACAGGGTTGAATATTAAAGATCATCCCCAAATGACACGGTTTACATCTTGATCATGTCATTATGACAGGTTATGATGGTAACAGGGTTGAATATTAAAGATCATCCCCAACTGACACGGTTTACATCTTGATCATGTCATTATGACAGGTTATGATGGTAACAGGGTTGAATATTAAAGATCATCCCCCAACTGACACGGTTTACATCTTGATCATGTCATTATGTCAGGTTATGATGGTAACACGGTTGAATATTGAAGATCATCCCCTACTGACACGGTTTACATCTTGATCATGTCATTATGACATGTTATGATGGTAACAGGGTTAAATATTAAAGATCATCCCCAACTGACACGGTTTACATCTTGATCATGTCATTATGACAGGTTATGATGGTAACAGGGTTGAATATTAAAGATCATCCCCAGCTGACACGGTTTACATCTTGATCATGTCATTATGACAGGTTATGATGGTAACAGGGTTAAATATTAAAGATCATCCCCAACTGACACGGTTTACATCTTGATCATGTCATTATGACAGGTTATGATGGTAACAGGGTTGAATATTAAAGATCATCCCCAACTGACACGGTTTACATCTTGATCATTTCATTATGACAGGTTATGATGGTAACAGGGTTGAATATTACAGATCATCCCCAACTGACACGGTTTACATCTTGATCATGTCATTATGACAGTTTATGATGGTAACAGGATTGAATATTAAAGATTATCCTCTACTGAGAGTTTACATCTTGACCATGTCATTATGACAAAGGTTATGATAGTAACAGGGTTGAATATTAAAGATCATCCCCAACTGACATGGTTTACATCTTGATCATGTCATTATGACAGGTTATGATGGTAACAGGGTTGAATATTCAAGATCATCCCCTACTGACACGGTTTACATCTTGATCATGTCATTATGACAGGTTATGATGGTAACAGGGTTGAATATTAAAGATCATCCCCAACTGACACGGTTTACATCTTGATCATGTCATTATGACAGGTTATGATAGTAGCAGGGTTAAATATTAAAGATCATCCTCAACTGACACGGTTTACATCTTGATCATGTCATTATGACAGGTTATGATAGTAACAAGATTGAATATTAAAGATTATCCCCTAATGAGAGTTTACATCTTGATCATGTCATTATGACAAAGGTTATGATAGTAACAGGGTTGAATATTAAAGATCATCCCCCACTGACATGGTTTACATCTTGATCATGTCATTATGACAGGTTATGATAGTAGCAGGGTTAAATATTAAAGATCATCCCCAACTGACACGGTTTACATCTTGATCATGTCATTATGACAGGTTATGATGGTAACAGGGTTAAATATTAAAGATCATCCCCAACTGACACGGTTTACATCTTGATCATGTCATTATGACAGTTTATGATGGTAACAGGATTGAATATTAAAGATTATCCCCTACTGAGAGTTTACATCTTGATCATGTCATTATGACAAAAGTTATGATGGTAACAGGGTTGAATATTAAAGATCATCCCCCAACTGACACGGTTTACATCTTGATCATGTCATTATGACAGGTTATGATGGTAACAGGGTTGAATATTTAAGATCATCCCCCAACTGACACGGTTTACATCTTGATCATGTCATTATGACAGGTTCAAGATCATGAACCTGTTACCAGGGTTGAATATTAAAGATCATCCCCAACTGACATGCTTTACATCTTGATCATGTCATTATGACAGGTTATGATGGTAACAGGGTTGAATATTAAAAATCATCCCCAACTGACACGGTTTACATCTTGATCATGTCATTATGACAGGTTATGATAGTAGCAGGTTTAAATATTAAAGATCATCCCCAACTGACACGGTTTACATCTTGATCATGTCATTATGACAGGTTATGATGGTAACAGGGTTAAATATTAAAGATCATCCCCAACTGACACGGTTTACATCTTGATCATGTCATTATGACAGTTTATGATGGTAACAGGATTGAATATTAAAGATTATCCCCTACTGAGAGTTTACATCTTGATCATGTCATTATGACAAAAGTTATGATGGTAACAGGGTTGAATATTAAAGATCATCCCCCAACTGACACGGTTTACATCTTGATCATGTCATTATGACAGGTTATGATGGTAACAGGGTTGAATATTTAAGATCATCCCCCAACTGACACGGTTTACATCTTGATCATGTCATTATGACAGGTTATGATGGTAACAGGGTTGAATATTAAAGATCATCCCCAACTGACATGGTTTACATCTTGATCATGTCATTATGACAGGTTATGATGGTAACAGGGTTGAATATTAAAGATCATCCCTAACTGACACGGTTTACATCTTGATCATGTCATTATGACAGGTTATGATGGTAACAGGGTTGAATATTCAAGATCATCCCCTACTGACACGGTTTACATCTTGATCATGTCATTATGACAGGTTATGATGGTAACAGGATTGAATAATAAAGATTATCCCCTACTGACAGTTTACATCTTGATCATGTCATTATGACAGGTTATGATGGTAACAGGGTTGAATATTAAAGATCATCCCCCAACTGACAGTTTACATCTTGATCATGTCATTATGACAAAGGTTATGATAGTAACAGGGTTGAATATTAAAGATCATCCCCCAACTGACAGTTTACATCTTGATCATGTCATTATGACAGGCTATGATGGTAACAGGGTTGAATATTCAAGATCATCCCCTACTGACATGGTTTAGGTCTTGATCATGTCATTATGACGAAGGTTATGATGGTAACAGGATTAAATATTATAGATTATCCCCTACTGACAGTTTACATATTGATCATGTCATTATGACGAAGGTTATGATGGTAACAGGGTTGAATATTAAAGATCATCCCCAACTGACACGGTTTACATCTTGATCATGTCATTATGACAGGTTATGATGGTAACAGGGTTGAAAATTACAGATCATCCCCACCTGACACGGTTTACATGTTAATCATGTCATTATGACGAAGGTTATGATGGTAACAGGATTGAATATTAAAGATTATCCCCTACTGACAGTTTACATCTTGATCATGTCATTATGACAGGTTATGATGGTAACAGGATTGAATATTAAAGATTATCCCCTACTGACAGTTTACATCTTGATCATGTCATTATGACGAAGGTTATGATGGTAACAGGATTGAATATTAAAGATTATCCCCTACTGACTGTTTACATCTTGATCATGTCATTATGACAGGTTATGATGGTAACAGGGTTGAATATTAAAGATCATCCCCAACTGACACGGTTTACATCTTGATCATGTCATTATGACAGGTTATGATGGTAACAGGGTTGAAAATTACAGATCATCCCCAACTGACACGGTTTACATGTTAATCATGTCATTATGACGAAGGTTATGATGGTAACAGGATTGAATATTAAAGATTATCCCCTACTGACAGTTTACATCTTGATCATGTCATTATGACAGGTTATGATGGTAACAGGATTGAATATTAAAGATTATCCCCTACTGACAGTTTACATCTTGATCATGTCATTATGACGAAGGTTATGATGGTAACAGGATTGAATATTAAAGATTATCCCCTACTGACAGTTTACATCTTGATCATGTCATTATGACAGGTTATGATGGTAACAGGGTTGAATATTCAAGATCATCCCCTACTGACATGGTTTACATCTTGATCATGTCATTATGACGAAGGTTATGATGGTAACAGGATTAAATATTATAGATTATCCCCTACTGACAGTTTACATCTTGATCATGTCATTATGACAGGTTATGATGGTAACAGGGTTGAATATTAAAGATCATCCCCAACTGACACGGTTTACATCTTGATCATGTCATTATGACAGGTTATGATGGTAACAGGGTTGAATATTAAAGACCATCCCCAACTGACACGGTTTACATCTTAATCATGTCATTATGACGAAGGTTATGATGGTAACAGGATTGAATATTAAAGATTATCCCCTACTGACAGTTTACATCTTGATCATGTCATTGTGACAGGTTATGATGGTAACAGGATTGAATATTAAAGATTATCCCCTACTGACAGTTTACATCTTGATCATGTCATTATGACGAAGGTTATGATGGTAACAGGATTGAATATTAAAGATTATCCTCTACTGACAGTTTACATCTTGATCATGTCATTATGACAGGTTATGATGGTAACAGGGTTGAATATTCAAGATCATCCCCTACTGACATGGTTTACATCTTGATCATGTCATTATGACGAAGGTTATGATGGTAACAGGGTTGAATATTAAAGATCATCCCCTACTGATAGTTTACATCTTGATCATGTCATTATGACAAAGGTTATGATGGTAACAGGGTTGAATATTAAAGATTATCCCCTACTGACAGTTTACACCTTGATCATGTCATTATGACAAAGGTTATGATAGTAACAGGGTTGAATATTAAAGATCATCCCCAACTGACACGGTTTACATCTTGATCATGTCATTATGACAGGTTATGATAGTAACAGGGTTGAATATTAAAGATCATCCCCTACTGACACGGTTTACATCTTGATCATGTCATTATGACAGGTTATGATGGTAACAGGGTTGAATATTAAAGATCATCCCCAACTGACACGGTTTACATCTTGATCATGTCATTATGACAGGTTATGATGGTAACAGGGTTGAATATTAAAGATCATCCCCAACTGACACGGTTTACATGTTGATCATGTCATTATGACAGGTTATGATGGTAACAGGGTTGAATATTAAAGATCATCCCCAACTGACACGGTTTACATCTTGATCATGTCATTATGACAGGTTATGATGGTAACAGGGTTGAATATTAAAGATCATCCCCAACTGACACGGTTTTCATCTTGATCATGTCATTATGACAGGTTATGATGGTAACAGGGTTGAATATTAAAGATCATCCCCAACTGACACGGTTTACATCTTGATCATGTCATTATGACAGGTTATGATGGTAACATGGTTGAATATTAAAGATAATCCCCAACTGACAAGGTTTACATCTTGATCATGTCATTATGACAGGTTATGATGGTAACAGGGTTGAATATTCAAGATCATGCCCAACTGACACGGTTTACATCTTGATCATGTCATTATGACAGGTTATGATGGTAACAGGGTTGAATATTAAAGATCATCCCCAACTGACACGGTTTACATCTTGATCATGTCATTATGACAGGTTATGATGGTAACAGGGTTGAATATTAAAGATCATCCCCAACTGACACGGTTTACATCTTGATCATGTCATTATGACAGGTTACGATAGTAGCAGGGTTAAATATTAAAGATCATCCCCAACTGACACGGTTTACATCTTGATCATGTCATTATGACAGGTTATGATGGTAACAGGGTTGAATATTCAAGATCATCCCCTACTGACATGGTTTACATCTTGATCATGTCATTATGACGAAGGTTATGATGGTAACAGGATTAAATATTATAGATTATCCCCTACTGACAGTTTACATCTTGATCATGTCATTATGACAGGTTATGATGGTAACAGGGTTGAATATTAAAGATCATCCCCAACTGACACGGTTTACATCTTGATCATGTCATTATGACAGGTTATGATGGTAACAGGGTTGAATATTAAAGATCATCCCCAACTGACACGGTTTACATCTTAATCATGTCATTATGACGAAGGTTATGATGGTAACAGGATTGAATATTAAAGATTATCCCCTACTGACAGTTTACATCTTGATCATGTCATTGTGACAGGTTATGATGGTAACAGGATTGAATATTAAAGATTATCCCCTACTGACAGTTTACATCTTGATCATGTCATTATGACGAAGGTTATGATGGTAACAGGATTGAATATTAAAGATTATCCCCTACTGACAGTTTACATCTTGATCATGTCATTATGACAGGTTATGATGGTAACAGGGTTGAATATTCAAGATCATCCCCTACTGACATGGTTTACATCTTGATCATGTCATTATGACGAAGGTTATGATGGTAACAGGGTTGAATATTAAAGATCATCCCCTACTGATAGTTTACATCTTGATCATGTCATTATGACAAAGGTTATGATGGTAACAGGGTTGAATATTAAAGATTATCCCCTACTGACAGTTTACACCTTGATCATGTCATTATGACAAAGGTTATGATAGTAACAGGGTTGAATATTAAAGATCATCCCCAACTGACACGGTTTACATCTTGATCATGTCATTATGACAGGTTATGATAGTAACAGGGTTGAATATTAAAGATCATCCCCTACTGACACGGTTTACATCTTGATCATGTCATTATGACAGGTTATGATGGTAACAGGGTTGAATATTAAAGATCATCCCCAACTGACACGGTTTACATCTTGATCATGTCATTATGACAGGTTATGATGGTAACAGGGTTGAATATTAAAGATCATCCCCAACTGACACGGTTTACATGTTGATCATGTCATTATGACAGGTTATGATGGTAACAGGGTTGAATATTAAAGATCATCCCCAACTGACACGGTTTACATCTTGATCATGTCATTATGACAGGTTATGATGGTAACAGGGTTGAATATTAAAGATCATCCCCAACTGACACGGTTTTCATCTTGATCATGTCATTATGACAGGTTATGATGGTAACAGGGTTGAATATTAAAGATCATCCCCAACTGACACGGTTTACATCTTGATCATGTCATTATGACAGGTTATGATGGTAACATGGTTGAATATTAAAGATAATCCCCAACTGACATGGTTTACATCTTGATCATGTCATTATGACAGGTTATGATGGTAACAGGGTTGAATATTCAAGATCATGCCCAACTGACACGGTTTACATCTTGATCATGTCATTATGACAGGTTATGATGGTAACAGGGTTGAATATTAAAGATCATCCCCAACTGACACGGTTTACATCTTGATCATGTCATTATGACAGGTTATGATGGTAACAGGGTTGAATATTAAAGATCATCCCCAACTGACACGGTTTACATCTTGATCATGTCATTATGACAGGTTACGATAGTAGCAGGGTTAAATATTAAAGATCATCCCCAACTGACACGGTTTACATCTTGATCATGTCATTATGACAGGTTATGATAGTAACAGGGTTGAATATTACAGATCATCCCCAACTGACACGGTTTACATCTTGATCATGTCATTATGACAGTTTATGATGGTAACAGGATTGAATATTAAAGATTATCCTCTACTGAGAGTTTACATCTTGACCATGTCATTATGACAAAGGTTATGATAGTAACAGGGTTGAATATTAAAGATCATCCCCAACTGACATGGTTTACATCTTGATCATGTCATTATGACAGGTTATGATGGTAACAGGGTTGAATATTCAAGATCATCCCCTACTGACACGGTTTACATCTTGATCATGTCATTATGACAGGTTATGATGGTAACAGGGTTGAATATTAAAGATCATCCCCAACTGACACGGTTTACATCTTGATCATGTCATTATGACAGGTTATGATAGTAGCAGGGTTAAATATTAAAGATCATCCCCAACTGACACGGTTTACATCTTGATCATGTCATTATGACAGGTTATGATAGTAACAGGGTTGAATATTACAGATCATCCCCAACTGACACTGTTTACATCTTGATCATGTCATTATGACAGTTTATGATGGTAACAGGATTGAATATTAAAGATTATCCCCTACTGAGAGTTTACATCTTGATCATGTCATTATGACAAAGGTTATGATGGTAACAGGGTTGAATATTAAAGATCATCCCCCAACTGACATGGTTTACATCTTGATCATGTCATTATGACAGGTTATGATGGTAACAGGGTTGAATATTAAAGATCATGCCCCAACTGACACGGTTTACATCTTGATCATGTCATTATGACAGGTTATGATGCTAACAGGGTTGAATATTAAAGATCATCCCCCAACTGACACGGTTTACATCTTGATCATGTCATTATGACAGGTTATGATGGTAACAGGGTTGAATATTCAAGATCATCCCCTACTGACATGGTTTACATCTTGATCATGTCATTATGACGAAGGTTATGATGGTAACAGGATTAAATATTATAGATTATCCCCTACTGACAGTTTACATCTTGATCATGTCATTATGACAGGTTATGATGGTAACAGGGTTGAATATTAAAGATCATCCCCAACTGACACGGTTTACATCTTGATCATGTCATTATGACAGGTTATGATGGTAACAGGGTTGAATATTAAAGATCATCCCCAACTGACACGGTTTACATCTTAATCATGTCATTATGACGAAGGTTATGATGGTAACAGGATTGAATATTAAAGATTATCCCCTACTGACAGTTTACATCTTGATCATGTCATTGTGACAGGTTATGATGGTAACAGGATTGAATATTAAAGATTATCCCCTACTGACAGTTTACATCTTGATCATGTCATTATGACGAAGGTTATGATGGTAACAGGATTGAATATTAAAGATTATCCCCTACTGACAGTTTACATCTTGATCATGTCATTATGACAGGTTATGATGGTAACAGGGTTGAATATTCAAGATCATCCCCTACTGACATGGTTTACATCTTGATCATGTCATTATGACGAAGGTTATGATGGTAACAGGGTTGAATATTAAAGATCATACCCTACTGATAGTTTACATCTTGATCATGTCATTATGACAAAGGTTATGATGGTAACAGGGTTGAATATTAAAGATTATCCCCTACTGACAGTTTACACCTTGATCATGTCATTATGACAAAGGTTATGATAGTAACAGGGTTGAATATTAAAGATCATCCCCAACTGACACGGTTTACATCTTGATCATGTCATTATGACAGGTTATGATAGTAACAGGGTTGAATATTAAAGATCATCCCCTACTGACACGGTTTACATCTTGATCATGTCATTATGACAGGTTATGATGGTAACAGGGTTGAATATTAAAGATGATCCCCAACTGACACGGTTTACATCTTGATCATGTCATTATGACAGGTTATGATGGTAACAGGGTTGAATATTAAAGATCATCCCCAACTGACACGGTTTACATGTTGATCATGTCATTATGACAGGTTATGATGGTAACAGGGTTGAATATTAAAGATCATCCCCAACTGACACGGTTTACATCTTGATCATGTCATTATGACAGGTTATGATGGTAACAGGGTTGAATATTAAAGATCATCCCCAACTGACACGGTTTTCATCTTGATCATGTCATTATGACAGGTTATGATGGTAACAGGGTTGAATATTAAAGATCATCCCCAACTGACACGGTTTACATCTTGATCATGTCATTATGACAGGTTATGATGGTAACAGGGTTGAATATTCAAGATCATGCCCAACTGACACGGTTTACATCTTGATCATGTCATTATGACAGGTTATGATGGTAACAGGGTTGAATATTAAAGATCATCCCCAACTGACACGGTTTACATCTTGATCATGTCATTATGACAGGTTATGATGGTAACAGGGTTGAATATTAAAGATCATCCCCAACTGACACGGTTTACATCTTGATCATGTCATTATGACAGGTTACGATAGTAGCAGGGTTAAATATTAAAGATCATCCCCAACTGACACGGTTTACATCTTGATCATGTCATTATGACAGGTTATGATAGTAACAGGGTTGAATATTACAGATCATCCCCAACTGACACGGTTTACATCTTGATCATGTCATTATGACAGTTTATGATGGTAACAGGATTGAATATTAAAGATTATCCTCTACTGAGAGTTTACATCTTGACCATGTCATTATGACAAAGGTTATGATAGTAACAGGGTTGAATATTAAAGATCATCCCCAACTGACATGGTTTACATCTTGATCATGTCATTATGACAGGTTATGATGGTAACAGGGTTGAATATTCAAGATCATCCCCTACTGACACGGTTTACATCTTGATCATGTCATTATGACAGGTTATGATGGTAACAGGGTTGAATATTAAAGATCATCCCCAACTGACACGGTTTACATCTTGATCATGTCATTATGACAGGTTATGATAGTAGCAGGGTTAAATATTAAAGATCATCCCCAACTGACACGGTTTACATCTTGATCATGTCATTATGACAGGTTATGATGGTAACAGGGTTGAATATTCAAGATCATCCCCTACTGACATGGTTTACATCTTGATCATGTCATTATGACGAAGGTTATGATGGTAACAGGGTTGAATATTAAAGATCATACCCTACTGATAGTTTACATCTTGATCATGTCATTATGACAAAGGTTATGATGGTAACAGGGTTGAATATTAAAGATTATCCCCTACTGACAGTTTACACCTTGATCATGTCATTATGACAAAGGTTATGATAGTAACAGGGTTGAATATTAAAGATCATCCCCAACTGACACGGTTTACATCTTGATCATGTCATTATGACAGGTTATGATAGTAACAGGGTTGAATATTAAAGATCATCCCCTACTGACACGGTTTACATCTTGATCATGTCATTATGACAGGTTATGATGGTAACAGGGTTGAATATTAAAGATGATCCCCAACTGACACGGTTTACATCTTGATCATGTCATTATGACAGGTTATGATGGTAACAGGGTTGAATATTAAAGATCATCCCCAACTGACACGGTTTACATGTTGATCATGTCATTATGACAGGTTATGATGGTAACAGGGTTGAATATTAAAGATCATCCCCAACTGACACGGTTTACATCTTGATCATGTCATTATGACAGGTTATGATGGTAACAGGGTTGAATATTAAAGATCATCCCCAACTGACACGGTTTTCATCTTGATCATGTCATTATGACAGGTTATGATGGTAACAGGGTTGAATATTAAAGATCATCCCCAACTGACACGGTTTACATCTTGATCATGTCATTATGACAGGTTATGATGGTAACAGGGTTGAATATTCAAGATCATGCCCAACTGACACGGTTTACATCTTGATCATGTCATTATGACAGGTTATGATGGTAACAGGGTTGAATATTAAAGATCATCCCCAACTGACACGGTTTACATCTTGATCATGTCATTATGACAGGTTATGATGGTAACAGGGTTGAATATTAAAGATCATCCCCAACTGACACGGTTTACATCTTGATCATGTCATTATGACAGGTTACGATAGTAGCAGGGTTAAATATTAAAGATCATCCCCAACTGACACGGTTTACATCTTGATCATGTCATTATGACAGGTTATGATAGTAACAGGGTTGAATATTACAGATCATCCCCAACTGACACGGTTTACATCTTGATCATGTCATTATGACAGTTTATGATGGTAACAGGATTGAATATTAAAGATTATCCTCTACTGAGAGTTTACATCTTGACCATGTCATTATGACAAAGGTTATGATAGTAACAGGGTTGAATATTAAAGATCATCCCCAACTGACATGGTTTACATCTTGATCATGTCATTATGACAGGTTATGATGGTAACAGGGTTGAATATTCAAGATCATCCCCTACTGACACGGTTTACATCTTGATCATGTCATTATGACAGGTTATGATGGTAACAGGGTTGAATATTAAAGATCATCCCCAACTGACACGGTTTACATCTTGATCATGTCATTATGACAGGTTATGATAGTAGCAGGGTTAAATATTAAAGATCATCCCCAACTGACACGGTTTACATCTTGATCATGTCATTATGACAGGTTATGATAGTAACAGGGTTGAATATTACAGATCATCCCCAACTGACACTGTTTACATCTTGATCATGTCATTATGACAGTTTATGATGGTAACAGGATTGAATATTAAAGATTATCCCCTACTGAGAGTTTACATCTTGATCATGTCATTATGACAAAGGTTATGATGGTAACAGGGTTGAATATTAAAGATCATCCCCCAACTGACATGGTTTACATCTTGATCATGTCATTATGACAGGTTATGATGGTAACAGGGTTGAATATTAAAGATCATGCCCCAACTGACACGGTTTACATCTTGATCATGTCATTATGACAGGTTATGATGCTAACAGGGTTGAATATTAAAGATCATCCCCCAACTGACACGGTTTACATCTTGATCATGTCATTATGACAGGTTATGATGGTAACAGGGTTGAATATTAAAGATCATCCCCAACTGACATGGTTTACATCTTGATCATGTCATTATGACAGGTTATGATGGTAACAGGGTTGAATATTAAAGATCATCCCCAACTGACACGGTTTACATCTTGATCATGTCATTATGACAGGTTACGATAGTAGCAGGGTTAAATATTAAAGATCATCCCCAACTGACACGGTTTACATCTTGATCATGTCATTATGACAGGTTATGATGGTAACAGGGTTGAATATTCAAGATCATCCCCTACTGACATGGTTTACATCTTGATCATGTCATTATGACGAAGGTTATGATGGTAACAGGATTAAATATTATAGATTATCCCCTACTGACAGTTTACATCTTGATCATGTCATTATGACAGGTTATGATGGTAACAGGGTTGAATATTAAAGATCATCCCCAACTGACACGGTTTACATCTTGATCATGTCATTATGACAGGTTATGATGGTAACAGGGTTGAATATTAAAGATCATCCCCAACTGACACGGTTTACATCTTAATCATGTCATTATGACGAAGGTTATGATGGTAACAGGATTGAATATTAAAGATTATCCCCTACTGACAGTTTACATCTTGATCATGTCATTGTGACAGGTTATGATGGTAACAGGATTGAATATTAAAGATTATCCCCTACTGACAGTTTACATCTTGATCATGTCATTATGACGAAGGTTATGATGGTAACAGGATTGAATATTAAAGATTATCCCCTACTGACAGTTTACATCTTGATCATGTCATTATGACAGGTTATGATGGTAACAGGGTTGAATATTCAAGATCATCCCCTACTGACATGGTTTACATCTTGATCATGTCATTATGACGAAGGTTATGATGGTAACAGGGTTGAATATTAAAGATTATCCCCTACTGACAGTTTAAATCTTGATCATGTCATTATGACAGGTTATGATGGTAACAGGGTTGAATATTCAAGATTATCCCCTACTGACATGGTTTACATCTTGATCATGTCATTATGACGAAGGTTATGATGGTAACAGGGTTGAATATTAAAGATCATCCCCTACTGATAGTTTACATCTTGATCATGTCATTATGACAAAGGTTATGATGGTAACAGGGTTGAATATTAAAGATTATCCCCTACTGACAGTTTACACCTTGATCATGTCATTATGACAAAGGTTATGATAGTAACAGGGTTGAATATTAAAGATCATCCCCAACTGACACGGTTTACATCTTGATCATGTCATTATGACAGGTTATGATAGTAACAGGGTTGAATATTAAAGATCATCCCCTACTGACACGGTTTACATCTTGATCATGTCATTATGACAGGTTATGATGGTAACAGGGTTGAATATTAAAGATCATCCCCAACTGACACGGTTTACATCTTGATCATGTCATTATGACAGGTTATGATGGTAACAGGGTTGAATATTAAAGATCATCCCCAACTGACACGGTTTACATGTTGATCATGTCATTATGACAGGTTATGATGGTAACAGGGTTGAATATTAAAGATCATCCCCAACTGACACGGTTTACATCTTGATCATGTCATTATGACAGGTTATGATGGTAACAGGGTTGAATATTAAAGATCATCCCCAACTGACACGGTTTTCATCTTGATCATGTCATTATGACAGGTTATGATGGTAACAGGGTTGAATATTAAAGATCATCCCCAACTGACACGGTTTACATCTTGATCATGTCATTATGACAGGTTATGATGGTAACATGGTTGAATATTAATGATAATCCCCAACTGACATGGTTTACATCTTGATCATGTCATTATGACAGGTTATGATGGTAACAGGGTTGAATATTCAAGATCATGCCCAACTGACACGGTTTACATCTTGATCATGTCATTATGACAGGTTATGATGGTAACAGGGTTGAATATTAAAGATCATCCCCAACTGACACGGTTTACATCTTGATCATGTCATTATGACAGGTTACGATAGTAGCAGGGTTAAATATTAAAGATCATCCCCAACTGACACGGTTTACATCTTGATCATGTCATTATGACAGGTTATGATAGTAACAGGGTTGAATATTACAGATCATCCCCAACTGACACGGTTTACATCTTGATCATGTCATTATGACAGTTTATGATGGTAACAGGATTGAATATTAAAGATTATCCTCTACTGAGAGTTTACATCTTGACCATGTCATTATGACAAAGGTTATGATAGTAACAGGGTTGAATATTAAAGATCATCCCCAACTGACATGGTTTACATCTTGATCATGTCATTATGACAGGTTATGATGGTAACAGGGTTGAATATTCAAGATCATCCCCTACTGACACGGTTTACATCTTGATCATGTCATTATGACAGGTTATGATGGTAACAGGGTTGAATATTAAAGATCATCCCCAACTGACACGGTTTACATCTTGATCATGTCATTATGACAGGTTATGATAGTAGCAGGGTTAAATATTAAAGATCATCCCCAACTGACACGGTTTACATCTTGATCATGTCATTATGACAGGTTATGATAGTAACAGGGTTGAATATTACAGATCATCCCCAACTGACACTGTTTACATCTTGATCATGTCATTATGACAGTTTATGATGGTAACAGGATTGAATATTAAAGATTATCCCCTACTGAGAGTTTACATCTTGATCATGTCATTATGCAAAAGGTTATGATGGTAACAGGGTTGAATATTAAAGATCATCCCCCAACTGACATGGTTTACATCTTGATCATGTCATTATGACAGGTTATGATGGTAACAGGGTTGAATATTAAAGATCATGCCCCAACTGACACGGTTTACATCTTGATCATGTCATTATGACAGGTTATGATGCTAACAGGGTTGAATATTAAAGATCATCCCCCAACTGACACGGTTTACATCTTGATCATGTCATTATGACAGGTTATGATGGTAACAGGGTTGAATATTAAAGATCATCCCCAACTGACATGGTTTACATCTTGATCATGTCATTATGACAGGTTATGATGGTAACAGGGTTGAATATTAAAGATCATCCCCAACTGACATGGTTTACATCTTGATCATGTCATTATGACAGATTATGATGGTAACAGGGTTGAATATTAAAGATCATCCCCAACTGACACGGTTTACATCTTGATCATGTCATTATGACAGGTTATGATGGTAACAGGGTTGAATATTAAAGATCATCCCCAACTGACACGGTTTACATCTTGATCATGTCATTATGACAGGTTATGATGGTAACAGGGTTGAATATTAAAGATCATCCCCAACTGACACGGTTTACATCTTGATCATGTCATTATGACAGGTTATGATGGTAACAGGGTTGAATATTAAAGATCATCCCCAACTGACACGGTTTACATCTTGATCATGTCATTATGACAGGTTATGATGGTAACAGGGTTGAATATTAAAGATCATCCCCCAACTGACACGGTTTACATCTTGATCATGTCATTATGACAGGTTATGATGGTAACAGGGTTGAATATTAAAGATCATCCCCAACTGACATGGTTTACATCTTGATCATGTTATTATGACATGTTATGATGGTAACAGGGTTAAATATTAAAGATCATCCCCAACTGACACGGTTTACATCTTGATCATGTCATTATGACAGGTTATGATGGTAACAGGGTTGAATATTAAAGATCATCCCCAACTGACACGGTTTACATCTTGATCATGTCATTATGACAGGTTATGATGGTAACAGGGTCGAATATTAAAGATCATCCCCAACTGACACGGTTTACATCTTGATCATGTCATTATGACAGGTTATGATGGTAACAGGGTCGAATATTAAAGATCATCCCCAACTGACACGGTTTACATCTTGATCATGTCATTATGACAGGTTATGATGGTAACAGGGTCGAATATTAAAGATCATCCCCAACTGACACGGTTTACATCTTGATCATGTCATTATGACAGGTTATGATGGTAACAGGGTTGAATATTAAAGATCATCCCCAACTGACACGGTTTACATCTTGATCATGTCATTATGACAGGTTATGATGGTAACAGGGTTGAATATTAAAGATCATCCCCAACTGACACGGTTTACATTTTGATCATGTCATTATCACAGGTTATGATGGTAACAGGGTTGAATATTAAAGATCATCCCCAACTGACACGGTTTACATCTTGATCATGTCATTATGACAGGTTATGATGGTAACAGGATTGAATATTCAAGATCATCCCCTACTGACATGGTTTACATCTTGATCATGTCATTATGACAGGTTATGATGGTAACAGGGTTGACTATTCAAGATCATCCCCCAACTGACAGTTTACATCTTGATCATGTCATTATGACAGGTTATGATGGTAACAGGGTTGAATATTAAAGATCATCCCCTACTGACACGGTTTACATCTTGATCATGTCATTATGACAGGTTATGATGGTAACAGGGTTGAATATTCAAGATCATCCCCTACTGACATGGTTTACATCTTGATCATGCCATTATGACGAAGGTTATGATGGTAACAGGATTGAATATTAAAGATTATCCCCTACTGACAGTTTACATCTTGATCATGTCATTATGACAGGTTATGATGGTAACAGGGTTGAATATTAAAGATCATCCCCAACTGACACGGTTTACATCTTGATCATGTCATTATGACGAAGGTTATGATGGTAACAGGGTTGAATATTAAAGATCATCCCCTACTGATAGTTTACATCTTGATCATGTCATTATGACAAAGGTTATGATGGTAACAGGGTTGAATATTAAAGATTATCCCCTACTGACAGTTTACACCTTGATCATGTCATTATGACAAAGGTTATGATAGTAACAGGGTTGAATATTAAAGATCATCCCCAACTGACACGGTTTACATCTTGATCATGTCATTATGACAGGTTATGATGGTAACAGGGTTGAATATTAAAGATCATCCCCAACTGACACGGTTTACATCTTGATCATGTCATTATGACAGGTTATGATGGTAACAGGGTTGAATATTAAAGATCATCCCCAACTGACACGGTTTACATCTTGATCATGTCATTATGACAGGTTATGATGGTAACAGGGTTGAATATTAAAGATCATCCCCAACTGACACGGTTTTCATCTTGATCATGTCATTATGACAGGTTATGATGGTAACAGGGTTGAATATTAAAGATCATCTCCAACTGACACGGTTTACATCTTGATCATGTCATTATGACAGGTTATGATGGTAACATGGTTGAATATTAAAGATAATCCCCAACTGACATGGTTTACATCTTGATCATGTCATTATGACAGGTTATGATGGTAACAGGGTTGAATATTCAAGATCATGCCCAACTGACACGGTTTACATCTTGATCATGTCATTATGACAGGTTATGATGGTAACAGGGTTGAATATTAAAGATCATCCCCAACTGACACGGTTTACATCTTGATCATGTCATTATGACAGGTTATGATGGTAACAGGGTTGAATATTAAAGATCATCCCCAACTGACACGGTTTACATCTTGATCATGTCATTATGACAGGTTACGATAGTAGCAGGGTTAAATATTAAAGATCATCCCCAACTGACACGGTTTACATCTTGATCATGTCATTATGACAGGTTATGATAGTAACAGGGTTGAATATTACAGATCATCCCCAACTGACACGGTTTACATCTTGATCATGTCATTATGACAGTTTATGATGGTAACAGGATTGAATATTAAAGATTATCCTCTACTGAGAGTTTACATCTTGACCATGTCATTATGACAAAGGTTATGATGGTAACAGGATTGAATATTAAAGATTATCCCCTACTGACAGTTTACATCTTGATCATGTCATTATGACAGGTTATGATGGTAACAGGGTTGAATATTAAAGATCATCCCCAACTGACACGGTTTACATCTTGATCATGTCATTATGACGAAGGTTATGATGGTAACAGGGTTGAATATTAAAGATCATCCCCTACTGATAGTTTACATCTTGATCATGTCATTATGACAAAGGTTATGATGGTAACAGGGTTGAATATTAAAGATTATCCCCTACTGACAGTTTACACCTTGATCATGTCATTATGACAAAGGTTATGATAGTAACAGGGTTGAATATTAAAGATCATCCCCAACTGACACGGTTTACATCTTGATCATGTCATTATGACAGGTTATGATAGTAACAGGGTTGAATATTAAAGATCATCCCCTACTGACACGGTTTACATCTTGATCATGTCATTATGACAGGTTATGATGGTAACAGGGTTGAATATTAAAGATCATCCCCAACTGACACGGTTTACATCTTGATCATGTCATTATGACAGGTTATGATGGTAACAGGGTTGAATATTAAAGATCATCCCCAACTGACACGGTTTACATGTTGATCATGTCATTATGACAGGTTATGATGGTAACAGGGTTGAATATTAAAGATCATCCCCAACTGACACAGTTTACATCTTGATCATGTCATTATGACAGGTTATGATGGTAACAGGGTTGAATATTAAAGATCATCCCCAACTGACACGGTTTTCATCTTGATCATGTCATTATGACAGGTTATGATGGTAACAGGGTTGAATATTAAAGATCATCCCCAACTGACACGGTTTACATCTTGATCATGTCATTATGACAGGTTATGATGGTAACATGGTTGAATATTAAAGATAATCCCCAACTGACATGGTTTACATCTTGATCATGTCATTATGACAGGTTATGATGGTAACAGGGTTGAATATTCAAGATCATGCCCAACTGACACGGTTTACATCTTGATCATGTCATTATGACAGGTTATGATGGTAACAGGGTTGAATATTAAAGATCATCCCCAACTGACACGGTTTACATCTTGATCATGTCATTATGACAGGTTATGATGGTAACAGGGTTGAATATTAAAGATCATCCCCAACTGACACGGTTTACATCTTGATCATGTCATTATGACAGGTTACGATAGTAGCAGGGTTAAATATTAAAGATCATCCCCAACTGACACGGTTTACATCTTGATCATGTCATTATGACAGGTTATGATAGTAACAGGGTTGAATATTACAGATCATCCCCAACTGACACGGTTTACATCTTGATCATGTCATTATGACAGTTTATGATGGTAACAGGATTGAATATTAAAGATTATCCTCTACTGAGAGTTTACATCTTGATCATTTCATTATGACAGGTTATGATGGTAACAGGGTTGAATATTAAAGATCATCCCCAACTGACACGGTTTACATCTTGATCATGTCATTATGACAGGTTATGATGGTAACAGGGTTGAATATTAAAGATCATCCCCAACTGACACGGTTTTCATCTTGATCATGTCATTATGACAGGTTATGATGGTAACAGGGTTGAATATTAAAGATCATCCCCAACTGACACGGTTTACATCTTGATCATGTCATTATGACAGGTTATGATGGTAACATGGTTGAATATTAAAGATAATCCCCAACTGACATGGTTTACATCTTGATCATGTCATTATGACAGGTTATGATGGTAACAGGGTTGAATATTCAAGATCATGCCCAACTGACACGGTTTACATCTTGATCATGTCATTATGACAGGTTATGATGGTAACAGGGTTGAATATTAAAGATCATCCCCAACTGACACGGTTTACATCTTGATCATGTCATTATGACAGGTTATGATGGTAACAGGGTTGAATATTAAAGATCATCCCCAACTGACACGGTTTACATCTTGATCATGTCATTATGACAGGTTACGATAGTAGCAGGGTTAAATATTAAAGATCATCCCCAACTGA
Source organism: Rhinogobio ventralis (assembly GCA_039654625.1). Lineage (NCBI taxonomy): Eukaryota > Metazoa > Chordata > Actinopteri > Cypriniformes > Gobionidae > Rhinogobio > Rhinogobio ventralis. Next base: position 42,297,520 of record CM077197.1, on the reverse strand, counting down.
CACGGTTTACATCTTGATCATGTCATTATGACAGGTTATGATAGTAACAGGGTTGAATATTACAGATCATCCCCAACTGACACGGTTTACATCTTGATCATGTCATTATGACAGTTTATGATGGTAACAGGATTGAATATTAAAGATTATCCTCTACTGAGAGTTTACATCTTGACCATGTCATTATGACAAAGGTTATGATAGTAACAGGGTTGAATATTAAAAATCATCCCCAACTGACATGGTTTACATCTTGATCATGTCATTATGACAGGTTATGATGGTAACAGGGTTGAATATTCAAGATCATCCCCAACTGACACGGTTTACATCTTGATCATGTCATTATGACAGGTTATGATAGTAACAGGGTTGAATATTACAGATCATCCCCAACTGACACGGTTTACATCTTGATCATGTCATTATGACAGGTTATGATGGTAACAGGGTCGAATATTAAAGATCATCCCCAACTGACACGGTTTACATCTTGATCATGTCATTATGACAGGTTATGATGGTAACAGGGTTGAATATTAAAGATAATCCCCAACTGACACGGTTTACATCTTGATCATGTCATTATGACAGGTTATGATGGTAACAGGGTTGAATATTAAAGATCATCCCCAACTGACACGGTTTACATTTTGATCATGTCATTATCACAGGTTATGATGGTAACAGGGTTGAATATTAAAGATCATCCCCAACTGACACGGTTTACATCTTGATCATGTCATTATGACAGGTAGTGATGGTAACAGGGTTGAATATTAAAGATAATCCCCAACTGACATGGTTTACAACTTGATCATGTCATTATGACAGGTTATGATGGTAACAGGGTTGAATATTCAAGATCATGCCCAACTGACACGGTTTACATCTTGATCATGTCATTATGACAGGTTATGATGGTAACAGGGTTGAATATAAAAGATCATCCCCAACTGACACGGTTTACATCTTGATCATGTCATTATGACAGGTTATGATGGTAACAGGGTTGAATATTAAAGATCATCCCCAACTGACACGGTTTACATCTTGATCATGTCATTATGACAGGTTATGATGGTAACAGGGTTGAATATTAAAGATCATCCCCAACTGACACGGTTTACATCTTGATCATGTCATTATGACAGGTTATGATGGTAACAGGGTTGAATATTAAAGATCATCGCCAACTGACACGGTTTTCATCTTGATCATGTCATTATGACAGGTTATGATGGTAACAGGGTTGAATATTAAAGATCATCCCCAACTGACACGGTTTACATCTTGATCATGTCATTATGACAGGTTATGATGGTAACATGGTTGAATATTAAAGATAATCCCCAACTGACATGGTTTACATCTTGATCATGTCATTATGACAGGTTATGATGGTAACAGGGTTGAATATTCAAGATCATGCCCAACTGACACGGTTTACATCTTGATCATGTCATTATGACAGGTTATGATGGTAACAGGGTTGAATATTAAAGATCATCCCCAACTGACACGGTTTACATCTTGATCATGTCATTATGACAGGTTATGATGGTAACAGGGTTGAATATTAAAGATCATCCCCAACTGACACGGTTTACATCTTGATCATGTCATTATGACAGGTTACGATAGTAGCAGGGTTAAATATTAAAGATCATCCCCAACTGACACGGTTTACATCTTGATCATGTCATTATGACAGTTTATGATGGTAACAGGATTGAATATTAAAGATTATCCTCTACTGAGAGTTTACATCTTGATCATGTCATTATGACAAAGGTTATGATAGTAACAGGGTTGAATATTAAAGATCATCCCCAACTGACATGGTTTACATCTTGATCATGTCATTATGACAGGTTATGATGGTAACAGGGTTGAATATTCAAGATCATCCCCTACTGACACGGTTTACATCTTGATCATGTCATTATGACAGGTTATGATGGTAACAGGGTTGAATATTAAAGATCATCCCCAACTGACACGGTTTACATCTTGATCATGTCATTATGACAGGTTATGATAGTAACAGGGTTGAATATTACAGATCATCCCCAACTGACACTGTTTACATCTTGATCATGTCATTATGACAGTTTATGATGGTAACAGGATTGAATATTAAAGATTATCCCCTACTGAGAGTTTACATCTTGATCATGTCATTATGACAAAGGTTATGATGGTAACAGGGTTGAATATTAAAGATCATCCCCCAACTGACATGGTTTACATCTTGATCATGTCATTATGACAGGTTATGATGGTAACAGGGTTGAATATTAAAGATCATGCCCCAACTGACACGGTTTACATCTTGATCATGTCATTATGACAGGTTATGATGCTAACAGGGTTGAATATTAAAGATCATCCCCCAACTGACACGGTTTACATCTTGATCATGTCATTATGACAGGTTATGATGGTAACAGGGTTGAATATTAAAGATCATCCCCAACTGACATGGTTTACATCTTGATCATGTCATTATGACAGGTTATGATGGTAACAGGGTTGAATATTAAAGATCATCCCCAACTGACATGGTTTACATCTTGATCATGTCATTATGACAGATTATGATGGTAACAGGGTTGAATATTAAAGATCATCCCCAACTGACACGGTTTACATCTTGATCATGTCATTATGACAGGTTATGATGGTAACAGGGTTGAATATTAAAGATCATCCCCAACTGACACGGTTTACATCTTGATCATGTCATTATGACAGGTTATGATGGTAACAGGGTTGAATATTAAAGATCATCCCCAACTGACACGGTTTACATCTTGATCATGTCATTATGACAGGTTATGATGGTAACAGGGTTGAATATTAAAGATCATCCCCAACTGACACGGTTTACATCTTGATCATGTCATTATGACAGGTTATGATGGTAACAGGGTTGAATATTAAAGATCATCCCCCAACTGACACGGTTTACATCTTGATCATGTCATTATGACAGGTTATGATGGTAACAGGGTTGAATATTAAAGATCATCCCCAACTGACATGGTTTACATCTTGATCATGTCATTATGACATGTTATGATGGTAACAGGGTTAAATATTAAAGATCATCCCCAACTGACACGGTTTACATCTTGATCATGTCATTATGACAGGTTATGATGGTAACAGGGTTGAATATTAAAGATCATCCCCAACTGACACGGTTTACATCTTGATCATGTCATTATGACAGGTTATGATGGTAACAGGGTCGAATATTAAAGATCATCCCCAACTGACACGGTTTACATCTTGATCATGTCATTATGACAGGTTATGATGGTAACAGGGTCGAATATTAAAGATCATCCCCAACTGACACGGTTTACATCTTGATCATGTCATTATGACAGGTTATGATGGTAACAGGGTTGAATATTAAAGATCATCCCCAACTGACACGGTTTACATCTTGATCATGTCATTATGACAGGTTATGATGGTAACAGGGTTGAATATTAAAGATCATCCCCAACTGACACGGTTTACATTTTGATCATGTCATTATCACAGGTTATGATGGTAACAGGGTTGAATATTAAAGATCATCCCCAACTGACACGGTTTACATCTTGATCATGTCATTATGACAGGTTATGATGGTAACAGGGTTGAATATTAAAGATAATCCCCAACTGACATGGTTTACATCTTGATCATGTCATTATGACAGGTTATGATGGTAACAGGGTTGAATATTCAAGATCATGCCCAACTGACACGGTTTACATCTTGATCATGTCATTATGACAGGTTATGATGGTAACAGGGTTGAATATAAAAGATCATCCCCAACTGACACGGTTTACATCTTGATCATGTCATTATGACAGGTTATGATGGTAACAGGGTTGAATATTAAAGATCATCCCCAACTGACACGGTTTACATCTTGATCATGTCATTATGACAGGTTATGATAGTAGCAGGGTTAAATATTAAAGATCATCCTCAACTGACACGGTTTACATCTTGATCATGTCATTATGACAGGTTATGATAGTAACAGGGTTGAATATTACAGATCATCCCCAACTGACACGGTTTACATCTTGATCATGTCATTATGACAGTTTATGATGGTAACAAGATTGAATATTAAAGATTATCCCCTACTGACAGTTTACACCTTGATCATGTCATTATGACAAAGGTTATGATAGTAACAGGGTTGAATATTAAAGATCATCCCCCAACTGACAGTTTACATCTTGATCATGTCATTATGACAGGTTATGATAGTAACAGGGTTGAATATTAAAGATCATCACCTACTGATAGTTTACATCTTGATCATGTCATTATGACAGGTTATGATGGTAACAGGGTTGAATATTCAAGATCATCCCCTACTGACATGGTTTACATCTTGATCATGTCATTATGACAGGTTATGATGGTAACAGGGTTGAATATTCAAGATCATCCCCTACTGACACGGTTTACATCTTGATCATGTCATTATGACAGGTTATGATAGTAACAGGGTTGAATATTAAAGATCATCCCCTACTGATAGTTTACATCTTGATCATGTCATTATGACAGGTTATGATGGTAACAGGGTTGAATATTCAAGATCATCCCCTACTGACATGGTTTACATCTTGATCATGTCATTATGACAGGTTATGATGGTAACAGGGTTGAATATTCAAGATCATCCCCTACTGACACGGTTTACATCTTGATCATGTCATTATGACAGGTTATGATAGTAACAGGGTTGAATATTAAAGATCATCCCCCAACTGACAGTTTACATCTTGATCATGTCATTATGACAGGTTATGATGGTAACAGGGTTGAATATTCAAGATCATCCCCTACTGACATGGTTTACATCTTGATCATGTCATTATGACGAAGGTTATGATGGTAACAGGATTGAATATTAAAGATTATCCCCTACTGACAGTTTACATCTTGATCATGTCATTATGACAGGTTATGATGGTAACAGGGTTGAATATTAAAGATCATCCCCAACTAACACGGTTTACATCTTGATCATGTCATTATGACAGGTTATGATAGTAACAGGGTTGAATATTAAAGATCATCCCCTACTGACACAGTTTACATCTTGATCATGTCATTATGACAGGTTATGATGGTAACAGGATTGAATATTCAAGATCATCCCCTACTGACATGGTTTACATCTTGATCATGTCATTATGACAGGTTATGATGGTAACAGGGTTGAATATTCAAGATCATCCCCCAACTGACAGTTTACATCTTGATCATGTCATTATGACAGGTTATGATGGTAACAGGGTTGAATATTAAAGATCATCCCCTACTGACACGGTTTACATCTTGATCATGTCATTATGACAGTTTATGATGGTAACAGGATTGAATATTAAAGATTATCCTCTACTGAGAGTTTACATCTTGACCATGTCATTATGACAAAGGTTATGATAGTAACAGGGTTGAATATTAAAGATCATCCCCAACTGACATGGTTTACATCTTGATCATGTCATTATGACAGGTTATGATGGTAACAGGGTTGAATATTCAAGATCATCCCCTACTGACACGGTTTACATCTTGATCATGTCATTATGACAGGTTATGATGGTAACAGGGTTGAATATTAAAGATCATCCCCAACTGACACTGTTTACATCTTGATCATGTCATTATGACAGTTTATGATGGTAACAGGATTGAATATTAAAGATTATCCCCTACTGAGAGTTTACATCTTGATTATGTCATTATGACAAAGGTTATGATGGTAACAGGGTTGAATATTAAAGATCATCCCCCAACTGACATGGTTTACATCTTGATCATGTCATTATGACAGGTTATGATGGTAACAGGGTTGAATATTAAAGATCATGCCCCAACTGACACGGTTTACATCTTGATCATGTCATTATGACAGGTTATGATGCTAACAGGGTTGAATATTAAAGATCATCCCCCAACTGACACGGTTTACATCTTGATCATGTCATTATGACAGGTTATGATGGTAACAGGGTTGAATATTAAAGATCATCCCCAACTGACATGGTTTACATCTTGATCATGTCATTATGACAGGTTATGATGGTAACAGGGTTGAATATTAAAGATCATCCCCAACTGACAAGGTTTACATCTTGATCATGTCATTATGACAGATTATGATGGTAACAGGGTTGAATATTAAAGATCATCCCCAACTGACACGGTTTACATCTTGATCATGTCATTATGACAGGTTATGATGGTAACAGGGTTGAATATTAAAGATCATCCCCAACTGACACGGTTTACATCTTGATCATGTCATTATGACAGGTTATGATGGTAACAGGGTTGAATATTAAAGATCATCCCCAACTGACACGGTTTACATCTTGATCATGTCATTATGACAGGTTATGATGGTAACAGGGTTGAATATTAAAGATCATCCCCAACTGACACGGTTTACATCTTGATCATGTCATTATGACAGGTTATGATGGTAACAGGGTTGAATATTAAAGATCATCCCCCAACTGACACGGTTTACATCTTGATCATGTCATTATGACAGGTTATGATGGTAACAGGGTTGAATATTAAAGATCATCCCCAACTGACATGGTTTACATCTTGATCATGTCATTATGACATGTTATGATGGTAACAGGGTTAAATATTAAAGATCATCCCCAACTGACACGGTTTACATCTTGATCATGTCATTATGACAGGTTATGATGGTAACAGGGTTGAATATTAAAGATCATCCCCAACTGACACGGTTTACATCTTGATCATGTCATTATGACAGGTTATGATGGTAACAGGGTCGAATATTAAAGATCATCCCCAACTGACACGGTTTACATCTTGATCATGTCATTATGACAGGTTATGATGGTAACAGGGTCGAATATTAAAGATCATCCCCAACTGACACGGTTTACATCTTGATCATGTCATTATGACAGGTTATGATGGTAACAGGGTTGAATATTAAAGATCATCCCCAACTGACACGGTTTACATCTTGATCATGTCATTATGACAGGTTATGATGGTAACAGGGTTGAATATTAAAGATCATCCCCAACTGACACGGTTTACATTTTGATCATGTCATTATCACAGGTTATGATGGTAACAGGGTTGAATATTAAAGATCATCCCCAACTGACACGGTTTACATCTTGATCATGTCATTATGACAGGTTATGATGGTAACAGGGTTGAATATTAAAGATAATCCCCAACTGACATGGTTTACATCTTGATCATGTCATTATGACAGGTTATGATGGTAACAGGGTTGAATATTCAAGATCATGCCCAACTGACACGGTTTACATCTTGATCATGTCATTATGACAGGTTATGATGGTAACAGGGTTGAATATAAAAGATCATCCCCAACTGACACGGTTTACATCTTGATCATGTCATTATGACAGGTTATGATGGTAACAGGGTTGAATATTAAAGATCATCCCCAACTGACACGGTTTACATCTTGATCATGTCATTATGACAGTTTATGATAGTAGCAGGGTTAAATATTAAAGATCATCCTCAACTGACACGGTTTACATCTTGATCATGTCATTATGACAGGTTATGATAGTAACAGGGTTGAATATTACAGATCATCCCCAACTGACACGGTTTACATCTTGATCATGTCATTATGACAGTTTATGATGGTAACAAGATTGAATATTAAAGATTATCCCCTACTGACAGTTTACACCTTGATCATGTCATTATGACAAAGGTTATGATAGTAACAGGGTTGAATATTAAAGATCATCCCCCAACTGACAGTTTACATCTTGATCATGTCATTATGACAGGTTATGATAGTAACAGGGTTGAATATTAAAGATCATCCCCTACTGATAGTTTACATCTTGATCATGTCATTATGACAGGTTATGATGGTAACAGGGTTGAATATTCAAGATCATCCCCTACTGACATGGTTTACATCTTGATCATGTCATTATGACAGGTTATGATGGTAACAGGGTTGAATATTCAAGATCATCCCCTACTGACATGGTTTACATCTTGATCATGTCATTATGACGAAGGTTATGATGGTAACAGGATTGAATATTAAAGATTATCCCCTACTGACAGTTTACATCTTGATCATGTCATTATGACAGGTTATGATGGTAACAGGGTTGAATATTAAAGATCATCCCCAACTGACACGGTTTACATCTTGATCATGTCATTATGACAGGTTATGATAGTAACAGGGTTGAATATTAAAGATCATCCCCTACTGACACAGTTTACATCTTGATCATGTCATTATGACAGGTTATGATAGTAACAGGGTTGAATATTAAAGATCATCCCCAACTGACACAGTTTACATCTTGATCATGTCATTATGACAGGTTATGATGGTAACAGGATTGAATATTCAAGATCATCCCCTACTGACATGGTTTACATCTTGATCATGTCATTATGACAGGTTATGATGGTAACAGGGTTGAATATTCAAGATCATCCCCCAACTGACAGTTTACATCTTGATCATGTCATTATGACAGGTTATGATGGTAACAGGGTTGAATATTAAAGATCATCCCCTACTGACACGGTTTACATCTTGATCATGTCATTATGACAGGTTATGATGGTAACAGGGTTGAATATTCAAGATCATCCCCTACTGACATGGTTTACATCTTGATCATGCCATTATGACGAAGGTTATGATGGTAACAGGATTGAATATTAAAGATTATCCCCTACTGACAGTTTACATCTTGATCATGTCATTATGACAGGTTATGATGGTAACAGGGTTGAATATTAAAGATCATCCCCAACTGACACGGTTTACATCTTGATCATGTCATTATGACAGGTTATGATGGTAACAGGGTTGAATATTCAAGATCATCCCCTACTGACACGGTTTACATCTTGATCATGTCATTATGACGAAGGTTATGATGGTAACAGGATTGAATATTAAAGATTATCCCCTACTGACAGTTTACATCTTGATCATGTCATTATGACAGGTTATGATGGTAACAGGGGTGAATATTCAAGATCATCCCCTACTGACATGGTTTACATCTTGATCATGTCATTATGACGAAGGTTATGATGGTAACAGGATTGAATATTAAAGATTATCCCCTACTGACAGTTTACATCTTGATCATGTCATTATGACAGGTTATGATAGTAACAGGGTTGAATATTAAAGATCATCCCCTACTGATAGTTTACATCTTGATCATGTCATTATGACAAAGGTTATGATAGTAACAGGGTTGAATATTAAAGATCATCCCCAACTGACACGGTTTACATCTTGATCATGTCATTATGACAGGTTATGATAGTAACAGGGTTGAATATTAAAGATCATCCCCAACTGACACAGTTTACATCTTGATCATGTCATTATGACAGGTTATGATGGTAACAGGATTGAATATACAAGATCATCCCCTACTGACATGGTTTACATCTTGATCATGTCATTATGACAGGTTATGATGGTAACAGGGTTGAATATTCAAGATCATCCCCCAACTGACAGTTTACATCTTGATCATGTCATTATGACAGGTTATGATGGTAACAGGGTTGAATATTAAAGATCATCCCCTACTGACACGGTTTACATCTTGATCATGTCATTATGACAGGTTATGATGGTAACAGGGTTGAATATTCAAGATCATCCCCTACTGACATGGTTTACATCTTGATCATGTCATTATGACGAAGGTTATGATGGTAACAGGATTGAATATTAAAGATTATCCCCTACTGACAGTTTACATCTTGATCATGTCATTATGACAGGTTATGATGGTAACAGGGTTGAATATTAAAGATCATCCCCAACTGACACGGTTTACATCTTGATCATGTCATTATGACAGGTTATGATGGTAACAGGGTTGAATATTCAAGATCATCCCCTACTGACACGGTTTACATCTTGATCATGTCATTATGACGAAGGTTATGATGGTAACAGGATTGAATATTAAAGATTATCCCCTACTAACAGTTTACATCTTGATCATGTCATTATGACGAAGGTTATGATGGTAACAGGATTGAATATTAAAGATTATCCCCTACTGACAGTTTACATCTTGATCATGTCATTATGACGAAGGTTATGATGGTAACAGGATTGAATATTAAAGATTATCCCCTACTGACAGTTTCCATCTTGATCATGTCATTATGACAGGTTATGATGGTAACAGGGTTGAATATTCAAGATCATCCCCTACTGACATGGTTTACATCTAGATCATGTCATTATGACGAAGGTTATGATGGTAACAGGATTGAATATTAAAGATTATCCCCTACTGATAGTTTACATCTTGATCGTGTCATTATGACAGGTTATGATGGTAACAGGGTTGAATATTCAAGATCATCCCCTACTGACACGGTTTACATCTTGATCATGTCATTATGACAGGTTATGATAGTAACAGGGTTGAATATTAAAGATCATCCCCCAACTGACAGTTTACATCTTGATCATGTCATTATGACAGGTTATGATGGTAACAGGGTTGAATATTCAAGATCATCCCCTACTGACATGGTTTACATCTTGATCATGTCATTATGACAAAGGTTATGATAGTAACAGGGTTGAATATTAAAGATCATCCCCAACTGACACGGTTTACATCTTGATCATGTCATTATGACAGGTTATGATAGTAACAGGGTTGAATATTAAAGATCATCCCCTACTGACACGGTTTACATCTTGATCATGTCATTATGACAAAGGTTATGATAGTAACAGGGTTGAATATTAAAGATCATCCCCAACTGACACGGTTTACATCTTGATCATGTCATTATGACAGGTTATGATAGTAACAGGGTTGAATATTAAAGATCATCCCCTACTGACACGGTTTACATCTTGATCATGTCATTATGACAGGTTATGATAGTAACAGGGTTGAATATTAAAGATCATCCCCAACTGACACAGTTTACATCTTGATCATGTCATTATGACAAAGGTTATGATAGTAACAGGGTTGAATATTAAAGATCATCCCCTACTGATAGTTTACATCTTGATCATGTCATTATGACAGGTTATGATGGTAACAGGATTGAATATTCAAGATCATCCCCTACTGACATGGTTTACATCTTGATCATGTCATTATGACAGGTTATGATGGTAACAGGGTTGAATATTCAAGATCATCCCCCAACTGACAGTTTACATCTTGATCATGTCATTATGACAGGTTATGATGGTAACAGGATTGAATATTAAAGATTATCCCCTACTGACAGTTTACATCTTGATCATGTCATTATGACAGGTTATGATGGTAACAGGGTTGAATATTCAAGATCACCCCCTACTGACATGGTTTACATCTTGATCATGTCATTATGACGAAGGTTATGATGGTAACAGGATTGAATATTAAAGATTATCCCCTACTGACAGTTTACATCTTGATCATGTCATTATGACAGGTTATGATGGTAACAGGGTTGAATATTAAAGATCATCCCCTACTGACACGGTTTACATCTTGATCATGTCATTATGACAGGTTATGATGGTAACAGGGTTGACACATGACATGGAGTTATGACTTCAAGTATTGTTTCAGATAAAATGTGCACATTTGCTAATTCTTACTGTAATTCTAAGGAGATGGAGACACATGGACAGGCCAACATGCATCCTAATGAAGAAAACAAAAATATTTATAAAATATTATAAATGTACAGGATTTTTGTTGCTGTAAAATATCTGTAATTTACAGTTTTAAAAAGTTTAAAATCGTTTACACATATTCAAGAGGGGCAGAAATATAAGAACACATCATGAAAATAAACAGATGGAAAATGTATGTTTGCATGTAAAAACTAATAGTAATAAATATAAAAAAAACTATAATGGAAATATTGTATTGAAAGAATTAAGTATTAAAGTTTATTTAGGACAATACACACATTACATTACTGAAATATTAGCACCTTGTATAATAGCAACATATAACAATGTAAACATTCACATCTAAAAAATATAAAATCTTCATTTATGGTTATAAATAATGTAATTTTGCTCACAAGTAATACAGTTTCCTGTGACTTAATCTGTAGAAGCTATCAGTGTTCAAATACTTTATTATTGTCTGGAAATTTGCCAATTTAAACAAATCATTTATTCAATTAAATTATTTAAATAAGTGCTTTTTATTAAGGACAGTTCAGATGTTTTTAAAAGCAAAGGAAATGTTAAAACAAGTTAACTCAGGTGTTAGTAAAGTTCACCAACGCTGAGCGACACTGCCCACATGTGGACAATATAGGAAACTACAGTGACTCAACCTGAGAAATGTTCACTGAAACATTGCAAACCATCCATAATTGATACAATTCATATCGACACCATTATGATGATAATCATTCCTCAAACAACAGATGTTCAGACATAATAATCTACCTTCACTTAAACGTAAGGATTCATGGCACAATCATGACAGATACACATTTTTCCTGAGAGTGTGTCTCAGATTTATCAAGTACGATGATTTGGCAGATTTGCGATTGTGTTCATACACGGCGCGGTTCACCGCCATGTGCACGTCTACCAAATGAGTCCTCCTGAAAAGAGAAAATAAAACACTTACATTACATAAAGCTTAATGGAGATCGATAAAGAATATCTTACACACACAGAAGAGAGGTTTAAAGACAAAAACCTGACAAATGTCTTGAAATAAAACGTCTGAACAATGGAATAACTGACCGTTGAATTATTAGAAAAATAATGCTTTGCATCGTGACCGCATTACCATGTCGGGTGTGCAGTATTTTTCTAATAATTTAAGTCAATTATTCCTTACAAAACTGACCTCGGAATGTCGTGACTGACTCTCAGAATTTCAGAGCGCTGTGTAATAATACTGAATAATAACATGTGATCTACAATGTAAGCTGGACAGTATAACTGTAAATAACTAGGGGTGTGACGATACATGACGAGATGATATTTTAACACTATTTTTAAATCTTCAATAATGAAATATATGAAAATATTCTAACTGAAAGTCATACAATACAAAAAAATGCAGGTGCATTTTGAAATGTTTTATCTAATGTAGGGCTGTCACTAACGATTATTTTTGGATCAATTGACTATTTTTTTTTGTGGTTCATAGACCTAAGTGAACAATAGCCTTTAAAATTACTTAAAATGCATATAACAATGAGGAAATAATAATTGGTTCAAATAAAGTATCAAAAAGCAAATAATGATATGTATTTTATTGAACAACAACGTAATCCTATTAAACTTATGTACATTATGTATTATAACACGCCTGCAGAGGGCGCCAACAGCCTGGTGATTGTTGTTACACTTTACAGCAGTTCAAATCCTTGCTTAGTATTAAAAAACATTTATTTCAAATGTCCATTTATCTTTAATATTTGGATATTTTTAATATTTGAACATATGGACATCAAAAGATGTAACTCAAAGCGAGGGATTAAACTTTTATTTTGAAATCGTGCAGGTTTATTGACCGAATTTGGGTTTCTGCAGGATTTATGAAGGTAAATGTAAGAGATTTTTAAGACCAATTAAAGAAAATATAAGGAATCATTTGAAGGGAACACAACACGTCAATATGTTCTCTAAATGTAAATGTCTAAGCACACAATGAGTTTATCAGTTTGAGAACACAATTTTCAACAGATCTCCATTACTTTTTAATTAGTTTGACTAAAAATAGCTTAAAAGTTTGAGATAAGAATTCTTGGGAAATCTTGTGAAAGTGATTTTAAGACTTAATTTCTTCATTTTGTCAAGTAAATCAAGTATCCTGATTTAACGATGTTTAGATATTTGTACTGGAAAACAAAAATCCGGAGGAAGAACATTATTTTTTCAAATTTTGGGCCCTATGAAATCTGTTTTATTTATTTTTAAATTTTTCTGGACTCTGCTTTAATGTTTAAATTAAATTTGACTGACAAATGAAGATATTTTTAATGAAATCTGAGAGGTTTCTGTCCCTCCATTGACAGCCTATCACTTTGATGCTTCAAAAAGTTCATAAAGAGATCCGTTATCCATATGAATCAAGCGGTTTATTCCAAATTTTCTGAAGAGACTCGATCGCTTTATATGATGGAGGAAACTCGTACGGGTTTGGATTGAATTTTCATTTTCGGGTGAACTGTCTCTTTAAGTGTTCTGACCTACTTTTGATTTATTCATCCAAAATTTGACAAATTCCGTGGCATTCCGCATTATACACTAAATTTTTATGAATGGATTCTGCGTTTCCGTCCATGTTTTCTGCATCGCAGAAATCATTGTGCCCTTTTTTAATGCCCTGATATTGAAGACTTTCTGCTCTAATTTAAGACATTTTTAAGGCCTTAAATTGTGGAAGGTCAAATTAAGACTTTTTTAAGACCCGTGGAAACCCTGCTGAAAGCTGAGACTTTGTTTCATATCAAAAGTAACCTGCTCTGTCTCGTCTGTGAGAGCGTGAGAACAGCGGTAGTTTCCTGAGTGTCACGCTGACCGTGCTTTAGCCACAAACCCTTTGACCTGGATGGGAAATATCGTCACGTTTTAATAACACCCCTACAAATAACAAGCGTCTCACCTCTTCTGTCCTTCAGTTAGAGAGGATCTCAGGGCCTGCAGGTACACAGACCGGTGGTTTGGCGTCTCCAGCTGCTGCCCTTCAGTCCAGCAGTGACTCCAGAAGACATCAGCGTCCGCTGGGACGGTCCTGGGCCGGCATGAGGACACGGGCATGTCTGTCTCCAGCTCTCCGTCCTCCTGACCTCCACAGCCCACACAGCCAGCACAGACCTCATAGCTCTGGATAAAGAAGAGTTTGGGCTTGCCTGTCAGGCCAGGGCAGGAGTTTGAGCTGAAGAGGCTCCTGACGGTGTCCAGACTCAGTCCTGGAGCGTGAGAGTCCGTGGCCAGCAGATCCGAGGTGCGGCTCCGGCTGATGATGCAGCAGACGAAAGCAGACGCCCTGTAGTGGCACTGCTGATGGGCGGCTTCCCTCAGTGTGGACAGCACGTCTCTCACGCTCAGCAGCTTGTGTATGATCACATGGAAGTGTAAGGCCTTGAAGGTTTGCGCCAGCTGATCTGTGAGGAAAACAGAAGTCTTAACCAGAGGATGTATGCTTTTATCAGAACTACAATCTGGAAAATAAAGGTTCTTTATTGGCAGTGATGGTTCCATGAAGAACCTTTAACATCCATTCCACAAAAGGTGGAGATCATGTTCCATGAAGATATTTTTGTCAATTTCCTACTGTAAATATATCACAAATGTATTATTATTAGTAGTAATATGCATCGCTAAGGACTTCATTTGGACTGTAACGTACTGCTCTGAGACACGAAGGCTGAGGATCCAAACGCAGCTTTATTAAAGGGTAATCCACAATCGTAGTAAAAAAAAACAGGCAAAAGGTCACACACAGGCAAGCAGTCCAAACAGGCAAACAAGACAGGAGAGACAGGCAAAAGGGTAATCCACAGAAAAGGCAAGTAATCCAAAACCAAGAGACAAGAAACCAGGGAAAACGCTCAGAAATGCAGTAATACAACAAGACTTCGCAGTGAATGACAGAGTGAACATGGTTTATATAGGCTGGGCTAATGAGGCTACTGAGAAAACAATCATGGATGATAAATCCGGGCAAAGGATTATGGGAGATGTAATCTGGGATGGTATGGCAATAGTAGAGGTGGAGTGCCCTCTGGTGGTAATCATGGGCATTTTCTCAGTATTTAGATTTTTTTGCACCCTCAGATTCAAATAGTTGTACCTCTGCCAATATTGACCTATCATATCCTAACAAACCATACATCAATGCAAAGCTTATTTATTCAGCTTGATGATGTATGAATCTCAATTTCAAAAAATGTACCCTTACGACTGGTTTTGTGGTCCAGGGTCACATATGAAAAATATTACTGATTATTTGGTGTACTATTCAAAAGATTGAGGTCATTTGAAATGAGAAATTTATATTTTTATTCAGCAAGAATTAAATAGATCAAAAGTGACAGTAAAGGCATTTATAATGTTACAAATGATTCTATTTCAAATAAATGCTGTTCTTTTGAACTTTCGATTCATCAAAGAATCCTGAACAATAAAATGTACGACGGTTTCCACAGCAATATGAACTGTTTCCAACACTGATAATAATCATAAATGTGTCTTGAGCATCAAATCATCATATCAGAATGATTTCTGAAGGATCATGTGACACTGAAGACTGGAGTAATGATGCTTGTGAATGATGGTGTAAAGCAGTGATTTCTCTCTCACCTCCTTCAGTGCCGACACAGTCTATGATTAAACACACTCCTCTGGGCTCCGTCTGCATACTGTACACTTCCTGCTGGACGTCACAGAGGTCAAAACAACACATTCACATCACACACTCCATAACAATCACTCATGTTCACTTATATCTGGAGTCTGCAACCATAAAGTCTTACTAGGAAACAGGGCTTGACATTAAATGTGTGTGTATTTCAGCAGTGGTGTGTAACGCAGTCACTCCTACAAGACACTTCGGTCGGTGGGTTGAATTTTATATAATATATACATTTTTCAACTGCAGTCTTCTAAAAAGGCATCTGAAATAATAAACTAAGTGCAATGTAATGTTGTCAAAAATATATATTTTTCAATACATATGGATACTGAAATGTCTGAAACGCATCCAATACTAATTTTCCTCAGAATAAACACACGATACACTAACCTCTCTCTCTCTCTCTCTCTCTCTCTCTCTCTCTCTCTCTCTCTGTGTCTCGCTCTCTCTCTCTCTCTCTCTCTCTCTCGCTCTCTCTCTCTCTCTCTCTCTCTCTCTCTCTCTCTCTCTCTCGCTCTCTCTCTCTCTCTCTCTCTCCCTCTCTCTCTCCCTCTCTCCGACAGCGATTGACACACAAACCAGATCATTTGCTACGGATCAATATTGTTACAGGGCTTGAATTGTGTGTATCGCTCATAATTTGACTCGTTCCCGCAGATTTTGTGCTCAAACACCCAAAGTGCGGCACATAAAGCCACCTCTCAGAACTAAATTGAGCTCTTTTTTGCTGCTTATTGCTCTTAAACGGTGAAATACACACAATATAATGCCAAAATGCCGGTCTTGGCGAGTATTATTCCCGTAAACACAGTCAGTTCTGTTTTAAGTGAATGTAAACAGTTGAGAAAGAAAACGCATGTGTAACCGTATAATGGATCCGTGCGTTAGGTCTTAAAGTGACAGCAGCCTATTAAACCTGCTGACAAATTATGAGATAATATTAATATTTCCCCCATGGTATCAATGTCAAAATTGGCTTTAACTTTGGAAAACCACTAGCCACAGTGACTGGTGTGCAAATCAGTTAATGTCAAGCCCTGGTAGGAAATATTGCTATTGCTATGTTGCAAATGTTTAAAGTGGCTGTAATTATTAACTAAATATTATCCTACATGCAAAACTGTATTTCAGTCTAAATGCTGATAACCTAAATGAACACGTATCATCTGTAAACACTAGAACTCTAAATGAAGTTTTTTGAAGGTACTTTGTACAGAATTAACCTTTTGTTTTAATAAAATCCAACAGTTTCCAAAAAAACATCAATGTTCCTTGTGTTGAACAAATATAGAGTATATTTAAAGCATATGATTGGAGAACATATTTGTAATTCATAAGAAAATCATGCTGTATGCATCATAAAAACAGGAAAAAAATTACCTGACAACAGGAGCTAGAGCTGGGCAGTTCCTTCTTCACTGTTTGCTTATCTATAAAAAAGATTCATCAAGATAAATGTATTATGCTACATAATAGGGAAGCAGTTATAATGAAGGCAGGCAGATCAAAAAACATGGAATACACTGAAACCCAGCAATATTTGAACCTGTTATGTAATTACACAGATCATACTGTAATGGAGCAGTCAGTTTAGACACCTGACTGAATGCGTGCTTCTCATGATCTTTTAACAGAGGTTTACACTCAAACGTGTCACATTAGTTTGACATGTATGCATATATGAAACTCATTCATAAAGGCTGGTGGCTTAACACTTCCTGTGTAAATTTATAGTTTCTGTGACTTTACTGGAAAATGTGCAGCAATGAGAAAGAATGCTGAGGTTTGTCTAAAGAATTTCCTACAACTCACCACAGAATTTGTGAATGCGCCTCACATTACAGGAAACTGATGAGAAATCAAATGAGTTGTGCGGCTGTGAATGACACGGACAGTGAGAGTGAGGTTTAAACACGAAGCGTTTTATGACAAAGCAAGCACTGGATCTCACCGATGGCGGTCTGCAGCGCTGTGGACGCTCTGGAGGAGACGCCTCTGCTTCTGCTTCTGCTCTGGTCGTTAGAGCTGCAAAAGCAGTTTTCAGATTTTTAGAAAGAAAACCAAATCTAACCAACTACTACAGATCAAAAGATGTAAAGAAAGAGGAACTGAATCACAATGTGACATGACATTCCTACAACATTACTGTGGAAGTGATACTGTATCATGTGACGGAAACACCGAAGCCTCAACTCCTCTGAATGACACAACAGGCCAACTACTTACTGTACTATAGGATTAAACAGGTTCACATGCATCCAAGGTCAAAAAACACTTTAATTGTCCAATAATATACACTGCTCTGATTGGTCAGATGGCCCAGTCTGTTGTGATTGGTCTGCTCTGCTCTGATTGGTCAGATGGCCCAGTCTGTTGTGATTGGTCTGCTCTGCTCTGATTGGTCAGATGGCCCAGTCTGTTTTGATTGGTCTGCTCTGCTCTGATTGGTCAGATGGCCCAGTCTGTTGTGATTGGTCTGCTCTGCTCTGATTGGTCAGATGGCCCAGTCTGTTGTGATTGGTCTGCTCTGCTCTGATTGGTCAGATGGCCCAGTCTGTCGTGATTGGTCTGCTCTGCTCTGATTGGTCAGATGGCCCAGTCTGTTGTGATTGGTCTACTCTGCTCTGATTGGTCAGATGGCCCAGTCTGTTGTGATTGGTCTGCTTTGCTCTGATTGGTCAGATGGCCCAGTCTGTTGTGATTGGTCTAATCTGCTCTGATTGGTCAGATGGCCCAGTCTGTCGTGATTGGTCTGCTCTGCTCTGATTGGTCAGATGGCCCAGTCTGTCGTGATTGGTCTGCTATGCTCTGATTAGTCAGATGAGTTAGTCTGTCGTGATTGGTCTACTCTGCTCTGATTGGTCAGATGTGTCAGTCTGTCGTGATTGGTCTGCTCTGCTCTGATTGGTCAGATGTGTCAGTCTGTTGTGATTGGTCTACTCTGCTCGGTCAGATGAGTCAGTCTGTCATGATTAGTCTGCTCTGCTCTGATTGGTCAGATGTGTCAGTCTGTTGTGATTGGTCTGCTCTGCTCTGATTGGTCAGATGAGTCAGTCTGTTGTGATTGGTCTACTCTGCTCTGATTGGTCAGATGAGTTAGTCTGTCGTGATTGGTCTACTCTGCTCTGATTGGTCAGATGTGTCAGTCTGTCATGATTGGTCTACTCTGCTCTGATTGGTCAGATGGCTCAGTCTGTTGTGATTGGTCTACTCTGCTCTGATTGGTCAGATGAGTCAGTCTGTCGTGATTGGTCTGCTCTGCTATGATTGGTCAGATGGCCCTTTGAAACTTTACAGACCTTTTACATTTACTAACAGCTCTATTACATACTACAGGAAAAGGAATATCCAAAAACACATAATAGGGGCACTTTAAATCTCCAAAAACATCAATGACAACAAACCACTAGTTAGCCTGACGGTAATTCCTACCTGTCTGCTGGTAGCGGCTGATCTTTTTAGCCAGATCAGTCCTATGAATGGACCTCAGGCAGCTTTCAATCAAGTCCATCTTCTCACTCGAGAGCTGGTCGAGTTTCTCCAACTCCACTACAATGTCTAAAAAATTCTGCAAATATATTTTGCAAATAGTTAAAAATACATACAAGCATCCAGCAAAAAGCTGAAGAACATCGCTCTGAGTGCATCATACCTGGACATTTTCCAGTTTTTGTTTTGGTAAAGTGTCTCTCAGTAAGAATGCCAATGACTTCAGGTCCTCTGTGTCCATGTCCTCGCTCACATCCGCCATCAGCGCTCTAAAAACACATGGTTAAAACACTCTTTTCAAGCCCATACTGCATCAGTGGAGCTTCACAGAAGAGCTGGAAAGCCTTACCTGTATTCTGACACAGCATGGCCGTTCTTCAGCATCCCCTCAACCGTGCTCTTGTTGGTGCTCAGCACTTCTCGCAGCAGATCGTAGCGTTTTATCTTCAGAATGAGCTCCATGAGAAACACATAGTCCATACTGGTTTGGCTGAAGACCGTCCGTAGCGTTCCTCTGGGATCTGTGGAGAAGCGGTCGGTGTCCAGAGCGCCACACAGGTACGAGATGCGCTTGCATTCGTCTGTGCTGAGCTCATCTGTGATCTGACTGATGGTGCGGGACAGGCCGGACATTCTGCTCCAAACCCAATCTGAGAAGGACAAACACTCACATTATGCCTTTACACCACTCTCAATTGGAGTATGTAGTTAATTTTACTGATATTTAGGGGTTTAGAGTATGTTTTGTTTAAAACCTAGTGAGACAGATGATTCATTCAAACAAAGCTACTTTCATAATTACACTTTGAAAAGGCATCCCTGCTGAAAACCCCCCAGCTAAAACCAGCCTAAGCTGGGGTTTTGGACACTTGTTTAAGCTGACCAGGCTGGTCTTAGTTGGTCAAGCTGGGAGACCAGCTAAAACCAGCTGAACACAAGCTTAGCCAGACTGGGAGACTAGCTTAAACCAGCTAAGACCAGCCCGGGATTTCCAGCAGGATAATATGTGACCACAAAACCAGTCATAAGTCGCACAGGTATATTTGTGGAAATAGCAAACTGCATTGTATGGGTGAAAATTATAGATTTTTCTTTTATGGCAAAAAATCATTAGGATATTAATTAAAGATCGTGTTCCATGAAGATATTTTGTACATTTCCTACCGTAAATATATCACAAATGTATTATTAGTAGTAATATGCATGGCTAAGGACTTCATTTGGTCAACTTTAAAGGCGCTTTTCTCAATATTTAGTTTTTTTGCACCCTCAGATTCCAGATTTTCAAATAGTTGTATCTCGTCCTATCCTAACCAAACATACACCAATGGAAAGCTTATTTATTCAGCTTTCAGATATCTCGATTTCAAAAAATTACCTTTATGACTGGTTTTGTGGTCCAGGGTCACAATTATCATGTGTAAATATTGGGATATTGACTTTATATGCATCTTCAAATGACATCAATCAACATGACTATCATAAAACGATCAGTCTATCCTATAATAACAATTATTATAATTTTAACACGGTAGCACTGTATAATCCTATCTTCAAGCTTTCTATAACTGTTTTACTATATTAACAATAACACACTTGCAGCTTTAAACTTACAGTGATAAGTGGTACTACAAAATATGGATGTTGAAACTATGGTTACCGTGGTACAGTATTGTGATCGCGCGCCTTTAATGGTATGTGTTTATGTGGAGATTGAGTCAATAACTTAAAGTACTCAAAGTAAAGCTTACCTCGAGAGGGCTGCTGTTTCTTCTGAACTGAAGCCTCTTCTTCTCAGAGTTATTAAAGCGGACCTCCATTATGGAAAGAGGAAATGAGATCACGGGTCGGTTCAGTGCGGAGGAAAGAGAAACTTCCCTTTACGTCATTCACACATTATATTTGTTTAAAACCGAAGCAAAAGTGTCTATCTTACGTGCTGAAATTCACCTTTTAATAATAACATAAATTGGGGACAAGTGAAAGTATCTGAAGCATCTTTGACATCCTGGCTGGGTCTTTTTCTCTTTCCTGGCAGGAACATTAAAAACGATGCTTTCACATCTCACAAAGTTCATAGTTGTAATACTTTTTTTTTGTTGCTGTGTCAGCATTTTGGTTTATATATTGTGTGTGTTATTGGTAACACTTTATTTTAAGGTGACTAGGCTAGTTATACATGACTAAAATACTTACTAACAGTAAATTATGCAAGTAACTAAACCCTAACTCTAATCTTAACTCTATAGTAAGTACACGTAGGTAATTAAGTAAGCAAAATGTAAATACGTCACCTTAAAATAAAGTGTAACCGTGTTGTTTGATATCTTTTTAAGTTTGTATTGGACCGTGTCTGTGTGAAATGCAGTGTAGTCTTAGAGGTTATCTTGTTATTGTTACTGTAAAACGTTAAGCTCTAAACTTCTGGTCCTGTTCAGCTGTCAAGACATTAAAAGGTGATATATCAGTTGTGATTCTCTTAGCATTTCAAACACATTTCTCCCGTAAACATTAGCTTTCCCAATATTGACATTTTTGATTCATACGTTAGTATGTACAACAATATCAAAAAGACATTTTAAGTGCACAACAGTGCATTATTAAGGAACTCCAGGATGTCTTAGAATATTTGCATCCATGTGACTCTCTTAATTCACACATATTATAGGATATTCCCTTTCCTATAGTGTGTAATCTGGCTGTTTGTGAATGTACAAGGTCTGCAAAGTTTCAAAGATCAAAGTGCAGATGAATGGAGTTTGATTCTGATCCGCCTGAAATGAATTGTCAGTAATTCCAGTCTCACTTCCTGCTGAACCTGCGTCTGTTTGTAACATGTAACAGTCTATGGTCTTCATTGGCTGCTGGTGAACGTCTACTCTGACCCTCAAACACTGTAGTTGTAGCTGAGACTGGAAGTTTGGTTCGTGTTGTTCATGTCGAGAAGACGCCGTTTTCTTCTGACAAAGCAAATCCACTGCGATGAGATTGATATGGTAAAACCAACAGCATCGTTACTGTTCGTGTCACTGTATGTCAAGAGCTGAGATTCAGATATGAAAATGGGTGTTTGGTTTAATCGACCAATCACAACAGACTGAGCCATCTGACCAATCAGAACAGAGTAGACCAATCACAACAGACTAGGCCATCCGACCAATCAGAACAGAGTAGACCAATCACAACAGACTAGGCCATCCGACCAATCAGAACAGAGTAGACCAATCACAACAGACTGGGCCATCTGACTAATCAGAACAGAGTAGACCAATCACAACAGACTGAGCCATCTGACCAATCACAACAGAGTAGACCAATCACAACAGACTGGGTCATCTGACCAATCAGAACAGAGTAGACCAATCACAACAGACTGGGCCATCTGACCAATCAGAACAGAGTAGACCAATCACAACAGACTGGGCCATCTGACCAATCAGAACAGAGTAGACCAATCACAACAGACTGGGCCATCTGACCAATCAGAACAGAATAGACCAATCACAACAGACTGAGCCATCTGACCAATCAGAACAGAGTAGACCAATCACAACAGACTGGGCCATCTGACTAATCAGAACAGAGTAGACCAATCACAACAGACTGAGCCATCTGACCAATCACAACAGAGTAGACCAATCACAACAGACTGGGTCATCTGACCAATCAGAACAGAGTAGACCAATCACAACAGACTGGGCCATCTGACCAATCACAACAGAGTAGACCAATCACAACAGACTGGGCCATCTGACCAATCAGAACAGAGTAGACCAATCACAACAGACTGGACCATCTGGCCAATCAGAGCAGAGTAGACCAATCACAACAGACTGGGCCATCTGACCAATCAGAACAGAATAGACCAATCACAACAGACTGAGCCATCTGACCAATCAGAACAGAGTAGACCAATCACAACAGACTGAGCCATCTGACCAATCACAACAGAGTAGACCAATCACAACAGACTGGGTCATCTGACCAATCAGAACAGAGTAGACCAATCACAACAGACTGGGCCATCTGACCAATCACAACAGAGTAGACCAATCACAACAGACTGGGCCATCTGACCAATCAGAACAGAGTAGACCAATCACAACAGACTGGGCCATCTGACCAATCAGAACAGAGTAGACCAATCACAACAGACTAGGCCATCCGACCAATCAGAGCAGAGTAGACCAATCACAACAGACTGGGCCATCTGACCAATCAGAGCATAGTAGACCAATCACAACAGACTAGGCCATCTGACTAATCAGAACAGAGTAGACCAATCACAACAGACTAGGCCATCCGACCAATCAGAGCAGAGTAGACCAATCACAACAGACTGGGCCATCTGACCAATCAGAACAGAGTAGACCAATCACAACAGACTGGGCCATCTGACTAATCAGAGCATAGTAGACCAATCACAACAGACTAGGCCATCTGACTAATCAGAACAGAGTAGACCAATCACAACAGACTGGGCCATCTGACCAATCAGAGCAGAGTAGACCAATCACAACAGACTAGGCCATCCGACCAATCAGAGCAGAGTAGACCAATCACAACAGACTGGGCCATCTGACCAATCAGAACAGAGTAGACCAATCACAACAGACTGGGCCATCTGACCAATCAGAGCAGAGAACCTGCTGTAGGAGAAAATGAGGAGCCTTTAATATAGTTACAATAGGGGCAGGTTAATCATATACAATAAGTAGTTGTTGTGTCATTCAGAGGGGTTTAGGCTTCGGTGTTACACATGATACAGTATCACTTCCACATTACACAATAATGTAGTAGGAATGTCATGTGATTCAGTTCCTCTTTCTTTATGTCATCTTATCTGCAGTATCTTCTCTAGTATGAATGGGGATTTCATGGGAGATGGAGTTGATCAGATTAGGGTTAAGAAATGTAACATGTAATTCATGGCTCTGAGGACCTGACACTGGCATTCATACTTGCATAAAGAATCATATTTCACTCTGAGAGGTCATTTCAAAATACATTTTGGTGGCTCTAAATGTTTGACTACAATATCCAATAAAAACATCAGGCTCAGCCCAAATCAATTAATTTATATTTATTGTACAGACTGGTGAAGGGAACACGGTTATGCCAGGAGGCCCATCATGAGCGGATGTCTTCATGGAGAAACAGCAACAGGCTCAGGATACACAGAGTCCGTCGGCGATCACGCTATCAGTGCTCTGACTTCTTCGGAGGAAAGAAAGCGTACTCCACGGCCAGAGCCACCGCGAACGCTGCGAACCCCGTCCTGAAGCCACGCAGCAGCACCTCTCTGAAGGTCACCGGGACGCCGAAGCTGCCTGTATATCTCCACGCCTCGTTCCTGCAAACACACAAACACTCATCCTTCAGCCCAGGAGTGAACCAGGCTTTCATTAAAAAAAAGACATTACTTAAGATAAATGGACAAATATTATATTAAAAAAGTATTTTGAACATGTAAGAACGATAAAACTGAATGCTGATCAGACTAAATACACTGAAACTACAAGTCACTTTTAGGGAATCTCTGTTAAATGTAAACAATTTTTATCATTTTATCATAACATGCAGGGATGGACCTGGAATTAATTGTCCACTATATGCAGCATATACAAAAGTTAGGGATAATTAATTTAATTTTTTAATTTTGAAAGAGTCTCTTCTGCTCACTAAGGCTGCATTTATTTGATCAAAAATACAGTAAAATCAGTAAAATATTATTCTAATGTAAAACAGCTGTTTTCTATGTGAATATCATCATTACGCCAGTCTTCAGTGTCACATGATCCTTCAGAAATCATTCTGATATGAGGATTTGCTTCTTATGTCTTGATTATCAGTTTTTGCTGCTTAATATTTTTGTGGAAAGTTTTTCACCGTTCAACCGTTTTGATTAGTAATCTATCACGGTTTCCACAAAAAATTTAAGCAACAACTAATAATCATAAATTGATAATCATAACTGTTTGTTGAGCATCAAATCCTCATATGAGAATGATTTGTGAAGGATCATGTGACACTAAAGACTGGAGTAATGATGCTTTGATCACAGGAATAAATTATACTTCACTAGATATTCACATAGAAAACAGCTGTTTTAAATTATAATAATATTTCACTGTTTTTACTGTATTTTTGATCAAATAAATGCAGCCTTGGTGATCAGAAGAGACTTCAAAAACATTAAACAATTAAAAATCCAAAACTTTTGACACGTATTGTATATGTATGTAATACACAATCTAGTGGTGGACTTATTGCATTTCACTGTATTTTGCGAGACCATCTAGAGCAGTGGTTTTCAAACTTTTCTAAGCACAACCCTCTTTTTTTTTTTTTTGTCGCGACCCATAGGCCTACAACCATTTACATTCAAACAAGTCAAGCACAAGAATACTCATATACAATGGGCCATTTGACTATTCTCCATTAAACCACTAGACGGCACAAAAAATCAGCACTTTTCTACACAACTGCTTTTGTGTTCGCAATGCAATGTTGATTCTGCACTAATTTGATCTAGCTATATATGGGACGCTATAACTAACCGTTAAGCAACAAGAACTTTAACCAATTAATCGTTTGCTGCATACTTAAATATACACTACAAATACATATATTTTTTATGTTTTTGAGAGAGAAAAAAAGTCACGTATAAGTCGCATTTGATTGCATTCAGAAATAATAGCCTACCGGTAAATAAAGCGAAATGTTATAATGTCCTACAAACATTATAAACACTACAAACACAGCTATAGGTTATTTTATTTCCCCTCACTCCACAACAAATCTAAATTTAACGGCATTCAGAACATATCAAGAATTAAAAATATATAAGTAGGCTAACTATAAACAAGCCAAAACGAAATAATTTAATGAGAAACTTGCTCACATAGCCTAACTCTCTCATTCGAATCCAAATGTTTCCATATTTGCGATGTATTTGGATGCTGAACTATTATTTATTATAGGCTTTGTACTTCAATATTGATGGAAAAAAATCCTCTTCACATGCACAAAAATGTGCTTGGAAACACTGCAGCGGCGGCGCGCACGCTGAATGGCACGAGTTGTACTACTGCCTATTTAAACTGAGCTGTGTAACTTTGTTAGGTTGCCTATAGTATTTTATAATGAACAAGTTTGCAGTGCTGGAATATGTTGTGTGCGCGTGTGAGGCGCCGGCGCGATCCAACAGAGGAAACATAAAATACTCCGTCCTTTTAGTCATACAGATAATAAGAGTAGGACATCGTTCAAAATTTCAAAGTGTTTACTTACATTGTGCTATTGTAAAATAAAGAAAACGTGCTTTCTGTCGTCTGGGTTTCCTTTCCGTGAACTTGTTTGAGGAGCGCCGCGCCGCACAGAAATGAACCAAACTCAGCAGCACAGTCGCACAGTTTTTTCTTTCTTTTTGTTAATCTGTTAATTATTTAAGTAAAATATATTTTGTGTATTTATTCCTTACATATAGGCCTATAGACTATGATTTTATGAAAACAAATTGTCATTTTTAATTTTTAATGTAACTTACGTTTTTTATTAAATTTTCCTTAAATCATCCATTTTTTAAGCCTGAAACCACTGATCTAGAGCAATGAAGATTTTTGGTTAGGAATAAAACAAAAATAACAACTGAAAAACAATTGTGTTAAATTAGTTTTATGTCATGAGTTGCCTGTTTTCACCCATGAGATGTGCATATCATTTTCCTATAGAGAGTATTGAAACAAGCTGAGAACATTAGTATAATTAAAAATAAATTATTAAACTCAGAAGTCATTTGCATGTCGTAGAGGACTCCGGGCCAACAATTCAGGAGCAACTACCCAAGAAGGACCCAAATATCTCACCGAGCCCAGGGGTCCCTGAGTCCTCTCCGGGCGAGCCTCTGCTGGGTCACTTCCAGCGGCGTCCCTTCCCACTTCCACACTCTGTAGTCCGGCATGGACAGCTTTCCGTGTCCGTGATCCCCACCCATGCCTGCTGCTGAAGACAGCTCACAATTATCAGTGTGCAGAAATAAAACAGCCAAACAGTGTCTCTTAATCTGTTCAACACATCTAAGTGTGTCACTAATCTAAAACAACCAGTTCAAGTGAATCGACTCACCCAAATCGTGGTGTAACATAAGAGAAACGTGTGCTTAAAATGTAGGATAAAGGGGGTATGGCGGTTAAATTCATAGTGTGCAGAAATAAAACAGCCAAGCAGTGTCTCAACACATTCTGTTCAACCAGTTCAAGTGAGTCGACTCACCCGAATCACTCATGAACGAGTCGAATTCAAGGTGTAACAGAGAAACGTGTGCTTAAAATGTAGGATAAAGAGGTTATAGTGGTTAAATTCATAGTGTGCAGAAATAAAACAGCCAAGCAGTGTCTCAACACATTCTGTTCAACCAGTTCAAGTGAGTCGACTCACCCGAATCACTCATGAACGAGTCGAATTCAAGGTGTAACAGAGAAACGTGTGCTTAAAATGTAGGATAAAGGGGGTATGGCAGTTAAATTCATAGTGTGCAGAAATAAAACAGCCAAGCAGTGTCTCAACACATTCTGTTCAACCAGTTCAAGTGAGTCGACTCACCCGAATCACTCATGAACGAGTCGAATTCAAGGTGTAACAGAGAAACGTGTGCTTAAAATGTAGGATAAAGAGGTTATAGTGGTTAAATTCATAGTGTGCAGAAATAAAACAGCCAAGCAGTGTCTCAACACATTCTGTTCAACCAGTTCAAGTGAGTCGACTCACCCGAATCACTCATGAACGAGTCGAATTCAAGGTGTAACAGAGAAACGTGTGCTTAAAATGTAGGATAAAGGGGGTATGGCGGTTAAATTCATGTTTTGAGATCGCAACTGAGCAGTGTAGTTGTAGTAAGTTGTAATTATCTGTTCAGTCGTGTTAACAGTGACTGAAGTGTTCAGGTACACACATAAACAACACGAGTGAAGCAGCTAATGACAGCTAGCAAACAAACAAACACCGACTCTAATGCGGTTTCAGTACCACATAAATACACTGTGCAGTGTAAAAGAGAAAATTGCATTAAAAGAGGTTTAAATCATTTGTTTGTATGTTAAACGGCAGCAGAACTTACCTTTTGAATCAAAGTGACCTCCAACACGAACGCGCAAGCAATGCTGGGCGTTCCTAGTTTCTACTTCCGGTGAGCGGTAAAAGTCATCGTACAATCGAAATAAATACGAAGCAGCACATATTTTTACATTTGTATATACAAAATACTCTAAATTGTTATTACAATACTTTCAACATACATAAAAAAATATTTAGTATATACTCAGAAAAAAATAAATATCCAACGGTTTAATTACAGAACTTTTATTTTGAAATGAATGAATGGTCGCGCATGCGCACTTTCAGTTTCCAAATCAATGGACAGGGCGGGTTGAGATCATGGTAGTTGTATCGAAATGACCGGTCTTTTTTTATTATTTATATGTTCTCTTTTGAAACGTATATGTCCTGTCCGTGAGAAGAGGGGTGAATACATCTATACATGTTGATTCCAGACGGCTACCTTGTGAAAGGAGCCTCTAGCCGGTTGTTTTGTCAGGTTTTATTCGCTGTATTGAACTGATGGGGCTCGTGCTGCGGAACCTGCAGACGGCGGTTCCCCTGAGGCGCGCGCGCCTGCGCAGAGACGTGGAGATCCTCAGACACATATTCGGCGTGCAGAAGTTTGACATTGGCATCATCTGTGTGGACAACCGCAGGATCCAGCGCATCAACCACATCTACCGGAAGAGGAACCAGCCCACAGATGTGCTGTCCTTCCCGTTCTATGAGGTACACGGTTCAGTGACAGGCGGAAGCGCGTGCGTGTGATTGACAGGTGTCCATCAGGGGTGACCGTTAGCCCGTGTCTGTGCCAGCTCGTTTCCGCCACAGAATTAAATAAATAAACAAATACAACAGGTAGTTGTTTGTTTACCTCACAATTCTGACCTTAAAAAAATCTCTCTCTCTCTCTCTCTATATATATATATATATGTATACACAATTGTGAATTCGGACTTTTCTCACATATTAGATTTTTCCCCTCATAATTGTGATAGCCTATAAATTCATAAAATAAAAAAAAAGTCAATTATAAAAGATAATTGCGAGTTTTCTCGCAATAGCGACATTTTATCTCACAATTATGTTTTTTTTCCCTCAGAATTGTGAGCTTATATATTACAGTTTGGACTTCATAACTCAAAATTGCGAATTTATCTCACAATTCTGAGGAAAAAAAGTAACCTTGGCATTCTAAAATAATATAAACTTTCTTGCAATTGAGTTTTTTCCTCACAATCGTGACTTCGCACCATAGACTGTAAAAAATATGTATTATATAAATATATGTAGTGTCCGTGACGTCACCCTTAGGTTTCTCAAGAGTTTTTGAAGCGTAAAGTCGGCCGTTGCCAACTCCCGGATAACTGACAATGGGCAAAGAGGCGGCACGTGGGCGGAGCTGAGGTGACGCGATGACTAACAGACAGCAGACAAACGGCAATCCACCTGTCACTCAAAGTGGCCACGCCCTTAATTATGCAGAACTTTAAGGCTTTATATAATGTAAACGAATGAGTTATAAAAATTCACCCCCCTCACAGTTGTCATGAAGGGCAAAAGTAGCCATATAGACCAAAACCAGTTTGTACCAGGCTGTAAACATGTTTTTTTTCTGCTTTTAAGTTGGGCATTTTATATCTTACTATCTTATAATTTATATAATATCTTAATTTGGAATTTAGACATGCAATTTATATATTTTTTAATGCAGTTCTTACTTTATTTCTTGGAATTGTGAGTTTATATCTTACACTTCAGAGAAAGTGTCAATTGCAAGATATAGCTCATAACTTGCAGTTCTGACTTTAAGGTATAAAGTTTGAATTGTGAAATATGAACATGCAACGGCAAGAAAAAGGTCAATTTTGAGATGCAATTACCCTTTATATTCATTCATTCAGTGGAAGGAACCTGTCTGAGTAGTTAAGAATAAATAAAGTCTGAGGTTGGTTTGCTGTGGCAGGATCTGCGTCCAGGCAAGATGCCGTGTGTCCTGCAGAGGGACGAGTATAACCTCGGGGACATCTTCTTAGGTGTGGAGTACGTGATGCAGCAGTGCCGAGAGACGTCGCAGGACCTTCATCAGACGCTCACAGTAAGACAGACACACGTGTGTGGTTATCACTTGCACTCACAGCGGTGTCCTGAAGGGCTGTTCTGTGTCTGTGTTGAGCAGGTGGTCACAGCACACGGGATCTGCCACTTACTGGGATACAGACATCAAACCGAAGAGGACTGGAGTGAGGTACGATACAATTACATCTCACAAGAGGACTGACCCTAGACAACATAAATCACAATATTCCCCTGAAACTGAGTGTATTAATATTTAACCATGATTCAGGAACTGCATGTTCAAACAAAATAGTTAATGATCGCAGTGTACATCCTGGTTTAGTTTAATAGCATTTTAATTTAGATTAGAGTTGGATTATTTTAACCTTTTCCCCACCTGCTTTACTTAAATTCACAATAAAACCTTAGCCACCTAACCCAACTACAACAGGCCTAATTTAACACTAACAGTTACATTAATAATAACAGCAAAGTATTCTTGGTAAGCTACAAAGGCTTCAAGGTTCAGCAATTCTTTTGCAGAAATATGACCATATTCTCTGGCTAAATATTTTAGAACGCATCACCTTATTGTCTCCATGGCGACGTGTCTTGCTTCCCACCACACCGCAGCCTCAATAGTGCTGTATGACAGATGCATCGACTTAGTTTTTTCTTTAAAATATTCACTTGTTAACTGTCATATTATATCTGATATCTATCTGATATTCTGATTTTGTGAATGTGCTGTCAATGATCATGTTAGTTGATCTATAATGCGCGATGGGTGCCGCCATGTTAGTTTGCGCCGCAATTCAGAGAATCAGATCTGTTGGATTTACATCACGTAAATTCATCCTCGTCTCCCAAAACACATGAAAGTAAGTGGCCAGTGAACTGGGAGAAGAATAGAGTAAACTATATAGTTAACTATATACTGTGTATCTGATATAAATAAAAGACACGTAGTCAAAGTTTAACTTTGTTATTGCCGCTTCCATAGATATCAGTGTGTGTTTTTGCTAGGACTCGTGCATTTAAATGCATGGAACCTAAAATAAACATTAAGTGGTTGAAAACACTGAATAGTTGTGAGGTGACAAGCGCTGAGCGTGTCCGTCTCTGACTTGGCACCAGCCAAAGTACGAAAGCACGTTTGAATACAAGTATCACCGAAATGAGGAACCGAAATCTTTGTTCTGATTCGGTCCGGTTACAGACCGGTTATATAGGTACCTCGGTACCCAACCGTACGCGTCAATCATCTTCCCAAACTAGTTTTCCTGTTTAACACTGTGAAGCTGCTTTGAAACAATCTGCATTGTAAAAAGCGCTATATAAATAAAGTTGACTTGACTAGTAATGCAAAGCATTAATAAACCTGCTGTTCAACAAAACGTTTAATAACGCTTAACTCACTTTATATCGTCAGTCGAGTGTTTGAAATAACTTCCTTTTGTAAGCTGATGTGATTCATCACAGAATGAGGCAGACAGTGTATTATTTTATAGTATTCTATACAATGATAAAGTGTCAATTAGCACTGCATTATAAATACACTTAATTATTGTGAAAATACCCGAGAACAACTCAAATACACCATATATTGTCGCAGTCGTGCGTTTATTGTCTTCATGTTTAATCAAAAATCTTTTTTTTATTTTTGTGATTACTTCAGAGACATCCTATTTTGAGTAAAAAATAGATTTAAAAAAAACCTTATCTAAACAAAATCCATGTTTTTCTCCAGTGTAGTTTTTTCCCCACAGTGGATGCATGAGAAAAAAAACAACTCAGATTTTCATAATATAATATTTTATAATTAGTGCTGTCAAATCGATTTATCACAATTTAAATCGCATCCAGAATAAGTTTGTTTTCATTATGTGTGTACTGTGTATAATTACGTATATATAAATACACACTCATGTATACAAGAACAATTTGTTTATATATATATATATATATATACATATAAACCACATGTATGCAAATATTTCTTAAATATATACATGAATGTGCATTTATATATACGGAATTATACACAGTACACACATAATGAAAACAAACTTATTCTGGATGCGATTAAGTCGCAATAAATCGATTTGATAGCAAAAATAATCAATCCTTAGACCTTTATACTCACAGGCTGCCTGCATGTTAACAGGTAACCCTGCAGTTGTGTAAAATAACTTTTTATATTGTTATATTTATTCTTATATGCTGTTTTTAATGTTTAATAATGAAAACGTTATTGCAATAGTAATATTTCCTATTTTGTTAAATGTTATTTAGCAATAATAATAATAATAATAATAATAAATGATGATTAGTCATAATAAACAAGCACAAACAAACCAGTATATTTCATTTGTTTAAAAAAAACAAAAAAAAGAACCATTAATAAAATCGCAGTTTTAACCAGAAAAAATTAGATCCCATGTCCCATGATATTGCATGTTAGCGTAGCCGATTAGCCCCAGTGCACCAGTGTTTTCTGCTGTGATTCAGAAGGGTTTTCCTGTTCTCTGACAGATGCAGCAGAAGGAGAGTTACATCCTCAGCGAGTTCAACAGGCTGACGGGCAGCCGCCTCGAGCCGCTCACCAAGAGATGCTCACAGCACACGTGACCGACCGACGGACGCCAACCAGCACGCACCTTTCCTGAATTAAAGCTGAAAGAAACAAGCCGGGGTTTTTTCTAAATAATTTTTATTTTAAAATGTGTTTAAGGAAGTCAAAGACTGAATACTAAGCAATCAAGTAGAGCTTATAGCACTGTTTCAGAAACACAATCTCCTCCGTCAGCCTACTCAGACCACCAGAACAGAAGACATGAAAACAAGAGTGACAGCACAGTGACGTACACACATCCGAAAATAAATAACATCAGCTGACTTCACACTGGATGTGTAAAGGTGTATGAATGTTTCATTCGACTTCTCTCTGAACACACACACTTGACACGACGGCTGTGCAACTTCACAATGTAAAGCTCTATACAGAAGGAAAACTAAACGCTTCACTAGGTCGTAGGTGTTGGAGGCGATCTTTAAAAAAAGACAAGCTACATTATCAATACCACTGAGCTTGTTAGATTAACGTTTATAAAATGAGAATAAAACAAACAGTCATCAGTAAAGCCTCGAATATAAACCGCTTCTCTTCCAGGTCTCGCTCTCATCGCTGTAGGTCATCATATAAAAGCCCACTGGCAAAAGCAAATATTGCACCACATTTTCAGCTGCATATCAAACGAGAAACAGACACCCCGCATTCAATATTCCACCCAAACATATACAAGAATAAAGTTTTGTATGCAATAGATCAGGAAGGAAATCTAAAATTTGCAGAGGGGAGAGAAGAAGAAAAAAAGATTTCATAGAGAAACGAGCCGACTTCAAATATTTAATGCACGAGAAGTTCACCAAAGGGGCTTCTCATGTTAAAGGCAAACAAAAGAGTAAAGTCTTTGATTTTGAGAAACTCAAAATGCTTTCTATATTTATATATTTATTTTTCTTTGCCGCTCCCCAGAAACATTTTGCACCTCTGAGTTTCTAGAACATGTACCCATCTAACTGCAAGTCTACAGTAGTTCACAGGGAGAAATGGGGAAAGAGAGAGAAAGTGCCCTCAGAAGGGGTGTGTGTGTGTGTGTGTTTGTGTGTGGACGGTCTTCAGTAGCACTGATGAAGGGTGTGGCTTTACCCCGGGCTCAGTTCAGGACACACGTGGATGATGGGATGTTAAAGCGGCTGCAGCACTGAGCGTCCGGCGTCAGCGCTCCCTCCTGCCTTCTCCAGCTCCGACAGCTCCTCAAACACATCCCTGAACACAAACACCATCATCCTCAGTCACTAACAGCTCATTCATCTGCACAGGGAGAACTTAATTCACAACACACACCTGTTCTGAACGGTGTTGAAATGATAATCATTTGGGCTGGTTCTGTGAACCTCATATTGGCCAACTGCATTTTTGCACAGGAACCTCACACACTCTTCTCTCTCTAACGCATCTAATACATGTTATTTCAGTACCATCAATATACTATTATTAAGGGTGTAACGATTCAATATTTTTTATTACTACTTTATTATAACTAAAAGAATAATTTTATTATCAGGACCCACAAATATTCCCCCATTGCATTACATATATCAGGCATAACATTATGACCAGTGACGTGAATAACACTGATTATCTCTTCATCACGGCACCTGTTAGTGGGTGGGATACATTAGGCAGCAAGTGAACATTTTGTCCTCAAAGTTGATGTGTTCGAAGCAGGAAAAATGGGCAAGCGTAAGGATATGAGAGAGTTTGACAAGGGCCAAATTGTGATGGCTAGACGACTGGGTCAGAGCATCTCCAAAACTGCAGCTCTTGTGGGGTGTTCCCGGTCTGCAGCGGTCAGGATCTATCAAAAGTGCTCCAAGGAAGGAACAGTGGAGAACCAGCGACAGGGTCACTGATGCACGTGGGGAGTGAAGGCTGAAATTGTGATTTAAATGTTTGCGCTTTCACTGATTTCCACGTATGTGCTTCAGATGATCAATGCAAATCAATCACAGTTCTAATCGCAAGAAAGCAAGTCAAAATGACTAAACGGCAAATGGTCAGTTCATCCAAAAACACAGTTTCTGCCTTTACTCACTCATGTTGTTTTCACGTGTCGTTATAAATCTGTTCATCATATAAAGCCACTGCGTCTCTTCAGAAGACTTGGATTTGGATTAGACACTCGATTGATTGATTATTTCTAGATTACATTTTTTTGATCTTTTAAATTGTAGAGCAGGGGTGTCCAAACTCGGTCCTGGAGGGCCACTGTCCTGCAGAGTTTAGCTCCAACTTGCCTCAACACATCTTCCGGGAAGTTTCTAGTATCCCTAGTAAGACCTAGATTAGTTGGTTCAGGTGTGTTTAATTGGGGTGGAGCTAAACTTTGCAGGACAGTGGCCCCCCAGGATCAGGATTGGACACCCCTGTTGTAGAGGAATGGATGGAAAGAAATCTCAAGTTTCATAAAAAAAAAAAAAAAAAAAAAAATCTTAATTGGTGTTTGGAAGTTGAACAAAAAACTTTCTAGGTTTGAAACACGAGGGTGAGTACATGACAGAATTTACATTTTTGGGTAGATTATACCTTATAAAGACAGTAAGATGAGTCTTGGACAAAACTAACTATTGTTTACATCAACAATACACAGTTGCATTTTTATAATCGCGATATACCAACATATCGTTACACCCTTAACTATTATATTCTGAATTAGATTTGTACTATTGTGTACGTGTGGTTTCATTTATTCCTAAATTTCTTTTCATAAATTCTAAACAAATTTTATTATGAAAGTTGCTGAATTTGTTCATGACAACATTCATACGCAGATGAGACACAGATTTGTGCGTATGCATATTGAGACACAGCAACACGGGCTCAACCAATCACTGAAGAGACTGACTTGTGCATGTAGAAAAAGATGTATCCGCTCCGGTCCCGATCCCTCTGAACGGTGGACTCCTGCGTGCGCGAGACGTCCAGATCGTTGTAGGTGAGCCACGACTGCTTCTTCATGTCGTACACATCACTTATGTAATGCCCTACAGGAGGAAACACAAACAGCAGCCAGTCAAACATACTGCACTTCGTCTGCAGAGAAACAACATGAAGGTAAAATCAGCCAATACCTGACGAAGAGCTGCTGCCGATGTGACTGACCACACTGATGAGTCTGAAAGAGTTGGGAAGTTCTCCAGTCTACACAACAAATCATCACAGT
Source organism: Rhinogobio ventralis (assembly GCA_039654625.1). Taxonomy (NCBI): domain Eukaryota; kingdom Metazoa; phylum Chordata; class Actinopteri; order Cypriniformes; family Gobionidae; genus Rhinogobio; species Rhinogobio ventralis. The sequence goes on along the minus strand of CM077197.1, from coordinate 42,260,625 downwards.
GTCATTAAAACCACACCATAAAACCAGGCACTTATATGAGCGCAGCGAGGCTCTGAGACGCACCTCAGCGTTCTTCTTGAGCTCTTCAGCTTCAGCCTCACTGTACTCCATATCCAGACCATCTTCATTGCCCGAGTCGTCATCAGAGCACAGTAGCTCAGGCAGAGAGTTATTGAACTCTACAACAACAGGAGACACGTTAACACAAAAACACATTAAAACAAACATGTGAGAGAGCAATCACGCCACACTGACCTTGCAGGCTGAGCTCAGTGGCTCTCTTCAGATCATCGTCTTCTCGCATCTCTCTCGCCTCCTGTGCAATAACAGAAAATACTCTCTCATTGTACAATCATTGTGACAATCGGTTAAAGCTGTGCTGACGTCAAAGATGAGCAACACTGAGAAGCGACAGCTGATGAGAAGATTGTGCTGAAAAACTGAAACTAAATAAGCCTGTGCCACCTAACCCAAAAACCTAAATAGAGGAAAACATCTTAACATTTTTCATTGAAGTGCCCCATTATGCTTTTTCAGATATTCCCCTTCCTATAGTGTGTAATCTGGCTGTTTGTGAAAGTAAAAGGTGTGCAAAGTTTCAAAAGATCAAAGCACAGATAAAAAGGAGCCGTTTCCTGCTGAACCTGCATCTGTTTGTAACATGTAACAGTCTATGGTCTTCATTGGCTGCTGGTGAATGTCTACTCTGACCCTCAAACACTGTAGTTGTAGCTGAGACTGGAAGTTTGGTTCGTGTTGTTCATGTCGAGAAGACGCCGTTTTGTGCTGACAAAGCAAATCCACTGCGATGAGATTAATACGGTAAAACCAACAGCATCGTTACTGTATCAAGAGCCGAGGAAGAATTAGAGCTGAAATCACAACAGACTGGGTCATCTGACCAATCAGAGCTGAGTAGACCAATCACAACAGAATGGGCCATCGGACCAATCAGAGCCGAGTAGACCAATCATAACAGACTGGGCCATCTGACCAATCAGAGCAGAGTAGACCAATCACAACAGACTGGGCCATCTGACCAATCAGAGCTGAGTAGACCAATCACAACAGAATGGGCCATCGGACCAATCAGAGCCGAGTAGACCAATCACAACAGACTGGGTCATCTGACTAATCAGAGCTGAGTAGACCAATCACAACAGACTGGGCCATCTGACCAATCAGAGCTGAGTAGACCAATCACAACAGACTGGGCCATCTGACCAATCAGAGCAGCTCTCAGAAAGGAGGGGTTTAGAGATTGAATCCTTCATTGAACTGTTTCAGACATTGAGTAAAGAGCTGATGCTGCAGTGGATATTATGAGCGTTTTTGACCTTGCATGTAAACCTGTTGTAGTAGAATCCATAACAAAATGAAGACCCTTTAAAATAGCATAATAGGGGCACTTTTTGCTTTAATTAGCTAAACTAAATTATTAAATGTTGTAATGTATAATTACCTCTAAAGTTTGGTTGCGACTCAGTTTATCAGCATATTCTACAAACATGCTGAAGACACAAGTGTAAATGGAGAATTTAGCTGACGAAAATGTTTAAAATTCACAGGATCAAGAATTGTACGATTCAAAGAACAATCAACAACAAATATTACACATAGAACGTATTGACAGATGCATTTAAACCCGGATGAAAAGGTTCTACACGGAACCTTAAAGTGTTCCATCAGGCGCATCATATACAGAATCTTTTTCATCATGGGATCACTTTATAGATTTAGTTTAATCAATTTTAAATCATTCAACAGCTTGTAAACATACTTTATCTCGAGAAAAAAACTGAAATAACCCGTTAAACATGAAAGCAACACGCAGTAAGAAGACATTTCTCCTAATATAGAACTTTTATGGAATAGTGTTCTTTAAAACAGAGTGAGGAACCCTAGGGTTCTATATTGTGTAGAGGTGTGTCCCGGGCCTTACGTGTTCCTGCAGGCTCTGTGCGAGGGCCTGCTGCAGCTCCTGCTCCTCTCGCTCCTGCTCTAAGCTGTACTGCTGCACCCAGTCCAGCTCTCCCTGCACTCCTTCAGGCGTCTGGTTCTCCTTATTCTCATCCATGGTCAGATCTAGAGACTCCAGAGCATCTGCACACAAACAGGACGTGCTCAAGGCTGATAATATTCACAATCCTCCACGTGGTCATGAGGTCCACTGGCCTGAAGTGTGGTTAGCAGGCAGCAGTTTAGAGTAGTGTACCTGCAGGCTGTTTCTCTCCATCCAGCAGGTCCAAATGATGCGTCAGGTCCGGTCCGTCAGCATCTCCAAACCCCGTGTCAGGGCTGCTGGTGGGCTCGTCGTCAGGGCATCCGGACAGACTGGTGTCATGTCGGCTCAACTCCAGCACCGCTGCCAGCATCTCCTCATCGTTGATGCCGTTAAACTCGGAGTGCTCATTGTGCTGCACCTGAGAAGGGGAGGAGATTAGATGTGGTCTGATTCATTTAGCCAAATATTTAAATACATGCACTCCCAAATAACCAGTTGTCAAGACACCACTATTCTCACCTCTTCTGTCCTGTCGTCTTCTGGATGATGTCTGCGAGCAACTTTTCTGACTAGCTCCTCCTCACTATCAGAGTCGCACAACACACTGCCCGAGCTCTCCGGCTTCTGAGAACCTTTCCTGTAAACCACACATTCAAAGCACATGAGCATGAACACATCAAGACTGAATATAATCATCAGAGGGATGCTCTCACCGTAGTGTCGACGAGTTGACGGACTGTGACGTCTTCAGAGTCCTGGAGCTGAAAGGAAACGAGCCGTTAGAGACGGTGATGGCCACAACACTAAGCCACTAATGACAGTAGGAGAGCGAGTCTTACAGGGCAGTCTGTGCGCTCCAGCCGAGGCTGAGAGGGGGGCGTGTGACGTCTGTGCAGTGGGACAGCAGCGTCAGGTACTTGGGGATCAGGACTTGTTGGCCCAGCTTGCTGTTTAAAGACAGCTGGGTGTTGTAGCTGTAGCGTTTGAGGTGAAGAATCAGCACCCTGCACACAGACATTCACTCAAATCTTTGTTCTCAAATGGACCACAATTCAAAGCTAAAGCATGCATGCCTGTTGATCCCTACCTGGGAAGCCTGCTAAACTTGTGAGAGACGGTCGCTGCTTTCCCACTGCATTTTTCACAGGAATACTCAATCTCCTCCATCTACAAACACAAAGTCACCGTCAGTCACAAGCATCGTTTTACAGGCGTAGAAGAACAAGGGAAAAATAAAACCTCAAATTGGTTTTATTCGGCCAGGCAAGATTTCAGGAAAAACATTCAGTGTGTGTGACAAAAAAGGGTTGAAAGAGTTGGACTAAACTGAGTTGTTTCAAGTCAGGAATGAAAATTAGTTCAGATTTTTGCATTAGATTGGTCTCATTTTTCAGCAAGTGTCGCAGTTTTTAATAAAAAAAAAAAAAAAAAAAAAAAGTCAAACAGTATTTAAAAGCTTTCAAACAGCCATTCAAAATGTTGTATGCACTATGACGTTTATCAAACACCGAATACACCGAGAGCCGGTTCTGGATTCTTCCTCTGCTATTCACTGTCGCTTATGCCAGGTTCAGACTACATGATATCAGCCTGATTTTGGCATTGGGTGTGGTTGGGATTCGTAAACGACAATGGGCGGTGGGACGCAAGAATCAATCATTTTCTACCATATAGTGTGTCATCCGAAGCAGTGTCACTTTATGACGTCCCGAACTAGCATGCTTAAATTGTTTTCCGGTCCTCCACGACGGGCTCCGTCACATCTGTGATGTTGACCAATAGGAGCACAGGAGTTCCTCCGTACACCGCTTTTTAAACATGGCAAAACAAGAGACCATGGTACTGGTGATGCTTGGTGGAATTATGCAATGCAGGAGGACGTTCACAACAGAGCGGAAAATAAATGCTGGAGAACGATAGCGGAGGCGCTTCAGTACTGTTCACGGTTTACACTTGTTTTCGTAAGTCAGCTGGCCTTTAATGTTTTGATCTTTCACATTGATCAGCGGGTAAGATGCAGTGGCTCACCCTGAAGAAGAGATCCAGCGAGTCCTGTATGGATCTCATAGGGAGCGTTTTCTTCCTGCGAGGAAGGTCGATGGACAGATCATTGAACTGCTCACGCTTCGTCACCACCTCTCCACAGCTGCACAGAGGAAGAGAGGACCGAGTCAGGCAACATAAAAAATAAAAAAAACACCAGACAACACCTGGCCTCTCGTGGCTGATTGCTTTGAACGCTGCCAGCTCACCTTTTACACGTTATGGTGTGCTGCACTTCAAACTCCATGTTGACGGTGACAGGACAGGTGTAGACGCGCGAGGTATCCGCCTCCTCTGCTAGCCGTGCGCTCTGAGGCTCATCCCAGGCCGAGGGCTCGTTCTTCCAGCTTTTGTTGATCTTCTCCACGTCCTCCTTCAGCTGGTCCAGACACTGACTCAGGAACTCATGGGCATCCTGGGTAAAAACAGCTGATTGGCACTCATATCATATATACATTATTTATCCATCATGTGCCCGTACACACCAAGAACTGTAACCATTACCATCCACAGCAACGGTCGGTATTCTGTTTATTATAAGCACACTGCTTAAATGCTTGATCTCTTTAATGTCTGAAAGTGATTTTGACTTTCAGCGGTTTCGCATTGATTACTCTGGTCTCGGATTAATAATGAATCGAAAATATTTAAAAACTTCTTAACATAAAATGTCTCTGACAGATACTTTGCCAAAGCAATGGCACAAAACTACGTTAAACGATACACTAAAATCGAGAGCACAATATGGCTTAATGCTCTTATCTTATCTATTTGAATGTAATGTAGACACGATCACCCAAAAAAAAAAGTCCGCTCTAAAGTTCAGATACAGGTCAATTTGCACACAGAACATGGGTTGGTGCTCTTCATTTGACAAGCTCTTCATTTACAATATTAAGTCTCAATCCTGTGGGAAACACTGGATATTAGGGCTGGGTATTGACATTTCACAATTTGATTTCTATTCACAAGCATTCCGATTTTGATTGTTTTTGGATATATATCAGGTAAAGCACATGGCATTCTCGATAAAAAAAAAAAGAAATCTCAACTAATGCTGTAAACTATACTTGGGTGTCAGTTGGTACTACATTACTACAATATTGAAGGCTAAAATTAACTGAAGTAAATACACTTAAATTACACTCAAGATATAATAATAACTTTACAGTTACATGTTTATATTTCAAAAAACGAATTGGAGAAGAAATGTTTATTTAAATGGTGGCTGTCATAACTTGACGGATTTATTTAAACATGCTGAAGAACACTGAAATTGTTTATTAGTCCTTTCATTCATATTTGTCTGCTTTGATATATTTGACTGACATTTTACCATTGAAAAGTTTCCCCTGCATTCCCCTGGTTTACATGCAGGGTGTATTGAGCAGTGTCGCACTGTGTGTGAGTCGAGGCAGTGTGCCGGGGAAAGCCGGTCAGTCAGCTTTAATGAATCTGCGGCCGGTGCCAGAGCAGTTGTGTGGAGATGAAATTGCATTGGCCTCTCTGGATTCGGAGTTAATTGGCTGATTGTGGCACTCTCTGCCTGTTCTTAATTTATGACTCTGCATGCAAGTAGAACTGAGGAGCTGCTCTTGACCTTCTGGAATGAAAGCTGCCGCTGTTTGAATGCGTGTGTGCATAACGGAGGAGGTGAAGGGGACCCAGAGTCGTCGCCAGACCACAACTAACAGGGGGACATGCGGCTCCCAACAAAAGGGCACCCAATCAGCATCAACTTAACATTTTAACATAACATTAAAACATTGTTATTGAATATTAAAATTATAATGACTATGTAAGGTGGTGCATACATTTATCAAAATGAGTTGATTTTTCTAGCTCATGAGATTATGGACACTGAATGTTATTTCTGAGGTAAATGTGACGTTACGTGACATTGTTTACAAGCCGTTTCATTGACGTCTTTCTGTGGTTGAAACACTGTTTGAGTGATTACATGTGACGTGATATGGATTTCAGTGTCTTTTCAGATGCTCATTCATGTTCATTTCACTCTGTATCTGGTATTAAAGCGGAGGAGATGATCCGTTCACGTGAGCTCTGCGCTACTGCGATCGGTCACGACACAAACAGATAAAACGGATGTCATTTGAAATCGGTTTCATTTCAAAAGTAACAAAGCACAAAGATTATTGTGATTTATTGGATTGGAGGCACTACAATGTTCCGTTCATCAACTGAACACAGGATAACTAATCAATCCTTGGGAATTAAGAATCGAGATCGGTTTGTAAAAATCGATCCAAATCGAGAAATCAATATTTTTTTTTACCCAGCCCTACTGAAATTATTCCTCCATGTTAACATAATCGATTAGGGATGGGACGGTATGAAAATTTCATATCATGATTATAGTGACCCAAATTATCACGATCATCAAGATCACGTTTTGTTAAAATGAGATGAAATTGTTCACGCACTGAAAACATTAAGTTTTATATTTGAAAATCAACAAACAAATGAAACGAGCAGCTCTATGCACTAAGCAAGAGTATTCTCTGGCATTTCCTTCCTTAGAATAACCGTCGTCAATAGCAACGCATTATAATCCTATGTATCAATGGACACGCGCTCTCGTTTCAGTCACATGCAACTTGCATCTCTGTTTTTGATTGTATTGAAAATGAAATCAGAGGACTTTATTAATACTATAATTGTTACTATAATTACTATAACTTCTTGTGATCATCTTGTCTGAACAATTGTTTTGTACACTGTACAAAATGGATTCATAAACGGGTAAGATTTAATAAGTTCCAGTAATTTATGTGGTAAAGAAAATCTGTGTAATAAGGGATAATGATGTATATTCATTGTACACTTAAGCGCTGTGCCAGACTGATGCTGGCTGGACAGGATTTACCACGAGTTTTTAAAATCGTGATAAATCAAACACGGTTTTAATGACAAATCAAACTTTAAACAATATTACTAACCGTCAGTACATTTTATAGTGGTTTATCGTGAAACCGGTAATTGTCCCATCCCTGTAGGTTATGGATTTTGTTTTTCCTCACAATTAAAATGTTTAATAAAACATTTTAATTATAGTTATCTTCCTTTGTGTGGACAGGTCTGAAATAGAAACGAAGATGTGAGGTGTCTTACATTCTGCATGTAACCAGAGAAACGCTCAGCGGTTGAGGAAATGGCGCTCTTCACTCGCCGTAGAAGATCTTTCTTCACTTCTGGAGGGGAAATGTCTTTCTTAGCCAGCAGAAGAGCAAAACGCCTTCATATGGAAACAAGAGAAAAACCATCAACAAGTATATAAACGGTTTTCATTTTTAGTGAAGTTTTAGGATTGTGTAAAATGAGCTGCTAATCTAGGGGGGAAAAGCATACTTCAGAAGGGCATTGACGGGGACCCTCTTCCACTGGATGCCCTGCTTCAACAGGTCGTTTGAGAACGAGGGCAGGCTGAAGAGCGACTGCAGTATGGCGTTCATATAACAGGTGTTCCCAAGATTGGAGAATCTAAAGGACAAATCAAACGACAGGAATGTCGTAAGCTAAAGACAAAGTCAGCTGGCCAATCAGAGCACTCTGGGCTTTTCAGAAGGAGGGGCTTTGTAGCAATCGGTGCGTTTCAGACAGACTGGGAAAAGAGGTGCTGCAATGTACAGTATGTGAATAAAGATCAATCGTATTGGACAGAGACCTCTGTTAAGCCTCTTTCACACAGAGACTCCGGAAAATACACTGATAATGTGTCCGTTTGATTTCGGTTCATTCACACCGCCAGTGATTTTCTGGAATCTGTGCGTGCGTAAGATCACGTGACATAAGGACGTTGTCATTTCTTTGTTCCTTGTCGAACACAAAGCAAACGTTGATCTGCATTTAAAACCCCCGGTCAAAGAGTTCCACGATAACTACGTCATTGCGACAACATCCCATACAGCATTGGTCCTGCCTTTTGTTTACACAGGGCGTGTTCCGGGAATGATCCCAGCAATGTCACTAGGTCCCCATCCCGGGACATGTTTGCGTCCACAGAGAAGGCAAATCTATGGCCATTTTCTGGGATCCACGCTCAGTGAAAGGGGCTTCAGTGAATCAGACGCTCACCCTTGCAGCGGAGGCTGAGGCTGAGCCAGTGCGGATGGTCTTGGTTTGTTCCAGCCACCGTAGTCCAAAGTTGGGCGCACCTTCTTAAAGGGAGTTGAGTGATTGGGTAACATTAGGCTTCTTTTGGCAGATGGACATTGGCCTGTACTGCTGGGCCTGAAATGTAGATTTAGGGAGCACAGGGTCAGATCTCATACGATTCATAACATTCAGCAGGAAAGCCATGCACTGATTTCAGTCTCAAAACCTGAGCAATCACAACAGTTCTTGGTTCGAGTTAGACAACTGATGTAAAGACTTTTGGTTCAGTCACCGCTCTGATGAATTCAGCACAGGATTCAATAAACGGATCAAACTAAAGACTTATGGGCTAGTTCTTTTAATTAATTTGTTTGTGAACTGAACTACATTCAGCAACTGAAGATAATGCACAGGCTCAGGCTCTTTACCTGTCCAGAAACGAATGGGTCTGTGTGTAGTCTTTACTTCCTGTTCTGCTCCCATAAAAGGATGTTGGCTGAAGAGGAGCAGGCGTGTGTGGAGCTGAGGAAATAAAGCAATGATCATATGAGACAAAGCCGCGGGGGAAGCAGATACAGTAGATAAACCGTGAATGTGTAGTACTGACCAGATGATCTGTTCTCCTCGGACTGCTTGAGCTTCTCTTTGCAGCTGAGCAGGAACTTCCTGGAGGCGTCTGTGATGGCCTTATTGTTGCTGAAAACCAGAGAAATCAAGTTTATTTCAAAGTACAAAAGGTTGAGATTTTTAATATTTTGGAAAGAAGTCTCTCGTTCACCAAGTCTGCATTTGATCAAAAATACAATAAAAACTGAAATATTATAATTTAAGATAAATGTTGTTTTCTATGTGAATATCTAGCAAAGTATAATTTATTCCTGTGATTAAAGCATCATTACTCCAGTCTTCAGTGTCACATGACCCTTCAGAAATCATTCTGATATGAGGATTTGATGCTCAAACATTTATGATTATTATCAGTGTTGAAAACAGTTGTGCTGCTTCATTTGTGGATTTTTTTCCCCCTCAGAATTCTTTGATGAAAAGGAAGTTCAAACGAACAGCATTTATTTGAAGTGTAGGGGTAACAATGTATGTGTCCCTTTTGATCAATTTAATGCATCCTTGCTAAATAATAGTAATTTGTCAAAAAAACAAAAATCTTAAACTGGGCTCAGATTTGACCGATAATGAAAAAAAAAAAAAAAAAAAAACCCTGTCTGACACATTTGTTAATTATCTTAAAACTGCCGATTTGCTTGCAGACACATCGGGCCAGCCTGATAATATCTAACATGTTTGATACGTAGGATTTTAAATGGGGATGATTGTGACTACATCAGTACCTTCACAATAGCCAATGAGAGAGACAAGTCTACAAAGAGAAGGAGATGAACGAGAGAAGATTTGAAACTGTGAACAAGCTGCTGTACGGGTCCGTTGGACAGCGGAGAAATGGCAAAAACATGATTGCCAGTATTCAAAACATACGACAACCATACAGACAGAGAGAAGAGCAGGGGAGAAATGCCTCAGTTGAGTGTCTGGGTGAGTAGGTACCTTAAAAGGTAAGGTAACTTATTCAAAAATTTATGAATAGGGATGTGCCCAAAGCCAAATTCAGAAAAGAATGCGGAAAATGAATAATGCATTCTACGGAGCCCCTAAAGGTACATGGTTAGGCTTGATGCGGCATGGGTTACATGATTTCACTGATCAGGTGAAGATGGTAAGCAGAGATGACTGACAGGACGATGTTGGAGGATTTGGACAGATCCTGAGCGTCATTGATAAATAAAAGCCTCTTGTAAAATGTGTGGTCAGTACTGCCACTCCCTTTACACAGAGTATGCGTGATCGTGAATTGGAAAGCGCAAGTAAAAAGCAATTTCAAAAGCCCACATATTGATAGCGGCTCCCTGACGCCCACAAATTAACCTAATCATTATTAAATCATAATTAGCCAACTATGTCATTGCGAGAGAAGGGAAAGGCATTGAAATATATTTTTCTTCCCATCTTCCCTTTTTCCTTCAAGTCCGATTAGGCGCTCTATTTCCTTTCCGAACATAGTATTCAGATTCAGGCACATCCCTATTAACAAAACCAATACATCAATCCTTCCAAAACGTGTTTTTGTCTTACCCTGAGTCACTATGGTAAGCATAGAATAAGAGTTTATATTTTAGACCTGATGGGACGGTTTTCACGGGAAATTGCGTACATGCGCCACACACCCGTGCGAGTCTCGACATATCTGTAAATAGAGTAAAGTTGTCTGGTGTGGGAGTGGCAGAGGTAAAGTAAGAAAGGTTGCCAGAGCTGCTAAATTTCCAACCTCTGGAGAATCACCAGCTTTAAGCTGGGCATACACTGCGATTTTCGTCCGATTTAGAGACGAATTTGAACCATTTGATCTTTAATGCAGCAAGAAACAAAACAAAAAGAGGGAGACCTTTAAGTTCTGTAGGCAGCTATCAAATAGCAGCAATTTAGCAAACTGTTGCATGCCACCAGTTCGTGTTGTAAAATGGATAATCCAAGTCTTCCAAACCACCATGTTAGCCTATCCAGTGCCTCTTATTAATTCAGCTAATTGATCATTAATTTACTTTATTTACTCATTTAATATTTACTTAATTTTATCATCACGGGAGATGTGAACCGTTGTCCATCATTTGACAATTGGTGACAAAGAAAAATGTTTTTTGTTTTAAATCATGAAGGGGAGTCAATGGATTCACTACAGAAAGTGAAAGTAAAATCTGACGATCTTTCGGTGCAAATTCTCAGAGAAAGATATACTTCAACATATGCTGAAAACGTTTAACGGTCTTAATTTATTTTCTTAATATTTCTCTTGTGGCCCATATAGTTGTTTTTAAATAAAGCTGCTCTTACTTTTCATTGAGACTGATATTATTGCAGTGTTCTGACATATTAAAGACTGTTAATCATTTTAATTATAGGCATATAATTCATTGTATAATAGTCTTAAATAATTTTAAATAATTAAATTTTAATGAGGACGAGTAAGCTAATCAATGTAATCTTTTATTATGCAGCGTGTCGGTTACGCATCGATGCGGGCAAATTAAATGTAATATCAATTTAATAATAAAAGTAGGCCTATAATAATAATAATAATAATAATAATACATAAATTGGAAGTGCTAAATCCTCTTGACATCGATAGCTGATGCATTTGACCATAGGCTATCTTACACCATATCATGGCGCAACCTGGCACAGGGTTTTATCGCACATATTCACACGTACAGTGTGAGCAGTCAAGTCACGCTCGACGATCGGACCGTACAGTGTGAGCACATAAACCATGAGCTTTGGCTTTACATCGTATGCAATCTACTCGTACAGTGGGAGTAGGAAACCTTGCTGAATTTGCACAGTGTATGCCCGCCTTTAAACAAACGCAGAACAGAGGAGAGTCTGCTGGAGAGGAGGACGTGACAGTGGTTGTAATAAAACAAGAAACAACATGGGCTTGCTTTAGGAGATGGCGAGACCTGATGGATTTGAAATGTTGTAAAAGTGATGCCGGAGATGGTGTTTTTATTACTCGAGTGAGTAAGGCGTTTTATTGAACAAATAAATTGCATATGTAGCTCTCTAACGAAGTTCACTGTAAAGCATTATTTATTGTGAAGCACCGTGCAAGAGTCTATTCTCAAGGAAGTATCATGTTTATTATTGGGTAAAGCTACAGTAACATCTTCAGCTAGTCATCTAAACTGGTTATATCTCTTAAGACTAGTAGTGAATGTTTTAGGAGCAGTAGGATAACATTTATCCACACAGTCACGCAAAGCTTAAGCACAACCAAAATAATGTTCTTCTGCAAAATGCATGCAGTTTAACCACTACAGGGCCAAAAGTTACACAGTGTATGTTTACGAATATCTTGTAGTGTGCATGTTTGAGATTGAGAAGACAGATTTGCATGATGCAACCAGATTTCATAATCTGTTAGGATTTAAAAACTCCTGTAGTCCGAGATTAGCTTTACTAACCCCTAAAGTTCTGCACAATAGTGTCAAAATGATTTAGGTTTACACAAAGAGAAGAAATGTACCTAGAAGAGTCGTTCTCTTTGGGATAGTCCTCTGTCAGATCACCATCAGAGCTCATCAGCCTCTTCCTCTTCTCACTCCTACAGGACAGCAGGTTGTTTTAGTTGGGGTCAAGGCTATTAATATGCTTTTCAAATCAACAAAACTTAAATGAAACACACTGTACACACTTTCTAGAGACACTGTACCCAAATCTAAAGGCACTGGCAGGGTAAATTTGCACACCTGTTCTCGGAGAGGCCGTTGCGGCCGGGTGTGGATGTGACGCGGCTGGGACTCCCGAGAGGCTTTCGGGGCGTGCCGTCCTCTCTGCTGTCAAGACTGGGACGTCTCGGAGTGGACTGAAGGGAATAATAGGTCAGTCATATAACATTTAGAAGAGAGTTGATGAGCATTTGAGGGCGTGTGATGCTGTTCTACCTGTTTATCTGATGGAGAAAGGCCAGAGTCGTTCTGTGCTGTACGGTTCCCAAGAACCAATCCAAAACTAGCACTACCCTGGTTCGTCTTTAAAACTAAATAAAGGTCAAAAATGACAAACACAAAAAAAAGTTAACACTACTCGAGAAAGAATGGACAGCCATGTGACAGCTAGAAACCGTACCGGGCAGAGAAACATACCTGCTGGTTTACCGAGCCTGACCTTTTCAAGGTATTCCTTCATTTTTTTTGCAACCAACATGGTCAGTTTGTCCATCATGACAACACTCGAGTCTTTCAGAGTCAAAGTCACGCGGTTTGGGCCGTGTGCTTGATACCATGAAACCTGCTTTACATTGTGATTCAGCTGTAAGAAAATAAACAAAATGAGTTTAATAGCATTCAGAAAAATACACAGCATGTCACCGCAAAACCTTACAGTTGCTTCTTAACCCAGATGTCTAAGGCCTCTAAATGATCAGTGTCTCACTCAATCTCCTCCAGTCCTTCTGTCTCTTACTTGATAAAACACTCTAAACTATCAGTCAAAGTCTTTTAGTGCAACTGTCCAAGCGTCCTCCTCCAGCTCGAGCTTCACGTGTCTTTCTGCTGTCAAATCTGCTCTGATTTTATCAAGTAAACATCAGAATCACTTTGATATTGTTAGTAATACGATCAAAACTTACTGGACTGAAGCAGGTTTACTTGATTATCCATCATTTATTAGAAAAATCATGGGTGGCCGATATATTGTGCATCTCTACTCTACTGTTATAAAGATCTCATTGATTTATCTCATGCCTCCTGCCATCTAACCCCTTAATTGTCACCCCCCCTTTTTGAGAATAGACATGAAAATGCACTATCCAAACTTAAATGGCTGTAATTCAAGAATGCTTTGGAATATAGAACTAAGTTTGGTCTTGTTTTAAAGAAGATTATTGCTGAAGTGAAAGCAATTCAAAAGATGAAAGTATGAAAAAGTTATGGAAGTTTAAATTAAATGACAAAATACTGAACAAAATCTTTTTTATTTTATATAAAATTTTACAATTAAAAAAAAAAATACTATAAAATCAAAGCCATATGTCTAACTAAGTTGTGCTCCAAATTTGAAGTAGATATCACAAAAAATGAAGTTAGGCGCTATACCATAAATAGCCACCGGGTGTCATCCACATTCCATTGATATTTTTAATTTTCCTATTACAAGTCAAACTAATTACTAAATTTCTTTCTAAATATCACTTCTAATCACAAAAGAGTCACCAAATATGGAACCTTGAGACTCAGACCTTTCCAACGATATGCGTCATCAAGATTAGAAAAGATTGATTATAAAAGTAGTTAAAATAATTTTTCATATGAAACATGACACCGCCCACTAGGGAAGGAGCCCACTAGAAGAATTTAGAGTACCGTTTCCATGGTAACAACGTCCGAATTCAAAACAGTTTTCACAGGATGAATTTTGAATTCAGAAGCTTTCGACTGATACCTAATTTATGATAATTACTAAAATACATGATACAAAAAATATAATTAGGAAATTAGAAAGTTAAAACAAAGTAATCAAATGTAATCAATTACATTGCTTTAATAAAGTAATTTAAATAGTTACACTACTTATTAGGGCAGCACAAATAATCAAATTTCTAATCGTGATTATGATTATGGATGCCACGATTATGTAAAAAAAAAAAAAAGGTGTCCATTTACATTATTCTGCGTGCTTAAGAGGCGTGTTTAGAGCATGTTACGTTGTGAGAGGCGAATCACGACTACTTCAGAGTAGGGTCTGACCCAGCACAATAGGAACTACCAGTGACGTAATCGAACGCATGGCGGGTGCTGGTGTTTCACATTTTTAAAAAGCCGTGTAGACAGCCTATTTATTAACTCCATGAACTAACTTTACAAACATGGAAAACAGTGATAGATGGACCTCTCAACCTTTATGCTAAGGAGAAATTCCAACACAACTTTACATGATTACGTACTTCTCAGCTAGCGACACTGGACATCAACCACATGGCAAACGCTAATACTTTCATATACTGTCTACTTTCTTTGTATTACAGTTCTACCTAATCACGTATTAGACAGGACTGATAAACAGATCAGCAAGCGCGCCTCGCGTCACTTCAGCGTTACTGGCAGTGCAAATGCAACCAAGAAAATTACCCCAGGGGAACATTTAGTTCGAGGAACCATATATAAATATAACCAAGTTCCTAGAACTACCCAGTGCAAAAGCCATTATTTATTGTACCATGCTTATTTTTACCTTTTTTTTTTAAAGCAGAAACCAAACCAATGTATAGTTGACATTTGAGGCTTCATGCTGTAGAAAAGCAATAAAAGTTTCAGGAAGAGTGTTTTTAGCTTGTTTTTTTATTTATACAAAAATATGGCATGCAGTTGCGTCAAACAATGGTATAGAGCTATTCAAAAGATCATTCAATGTAAATTGTAATCGTAATTAATAAAATCGCAATTACAATTTCAAGGGAATAATTGACAATTATGATTTGTCCATTTAGCCATTTAGATAAAAACAAACTTTCCTGTAGTGTTGTCAAAAATATCGATATGTAGTGATACTGAAATATCTGAAACGATACCAATACACCTTTCTACAGTATCGACACACTGATTCCAGCTGCGCTCTCCGACCGACAGCGAGTTGACACGCACCCGCCTCCTCTCATTCACTCCAGTTAAATAGTGTTGGTGTGATGGGTCTGAATTTCACGCGGAATTGCACATAATTCTACTCATTCCCGCAGATTTTGGGCTCTCATCTGAAGCACGCACACACACAGAGTAATAAAGCCGCCTCTGACATAAGTGCAAAAATGAGCTCCTTTTCCCAGCGTATTAATGGTTAAATACACTCAAAAATAATGTCACAATGCCCATTTTGGTGAGTATTAGCGTAAACGCAGTCGTAACAGTTCAGGAAGAATGAGTAACAGGAACAGTGTTTTGGATCCATGCGTGCGTCAGGTCTTATAGGATTAGTTCACTTCAAAATGAAAATCTCCTGATATTTTACTCACACACCACACCTTTTACTTTTTTTGTTGCTACAGGGCGTTTGTATTAGTCTTCGCATGTGCGCTTTATAAACATGGTGGCGGTACTTCCGCCTACGTCTAGTGTGACGTTTAAAAAACGTGATTGCGCAATCCTTGACACGTAGCAGAGCAGCGCAAGATGAGCAATTTAGGTTAAAAAGTATGTCCATTTTTTAAAAAAAGTTTAAATGACAGATGGTTTGTCTAGATAAGACCCTATTCCTCGTCTGGGATCGTGCAGAGCCTCTGAAGCCCTTCCTTTGAAACCGCATTGATTTGGACCTTCAAAATTTTGGTTGCCATGGAAGTCAATGATGAGGAGAAAAATCCTGGAATGTTTTCCTCAAAAAACTTATTTTCTTTTCGACTGAAGACAGACATGAACATCTTAGATGAGATGGGGGTGAGTAAAATATCAGGAGATTTTCATTTTGAAGTGAACTAATCCTTTAAAGGGACAGCAGCCGAATAAACGTGCCACTCTCTGTTGTTAATGTTATTCAAACTACAAAAAGACAAACAATCACTCTTACTGCTCTTGACTGATTAACTTGTGTAACTTTAATGGATCAATCTGCATTTAATTTACAGTGAAGATTATCCAATGTTTTATTTTCATTTTAAATCTGATTACTTTTTTTTAATTCAGTTTCTTACCTGAATACTGTTAGACCTACCTAAAAAAAAAATAAAGCAGTCTATTGCATTTAATTGTGCTATTGTTAGTAATTTGTTTATTTGTTCTTATTTTATTACTGTTTACTTGTCTTTAAATTCAATTTACCATTTGAAATCGAGCTTCCTTGTACTGTGTGTGAGCTATTGCAACAAAATTACCCCATTGTAAAAAAAATAGATATTTGATCAACGATTATATATATGGAAAAAAAAGCGTTATCATATAAAGTGATCTCTTCAGAAGAAATTTTTGATTCCCCCACAGTATCGAAAATCGATACTTCTCCAATTGCATCGTTAGAAATTCCAGTATCATGACAACACTACTTTCCTGAGCATCGTTTCATATGTCAGGGTTAAAGGAAGAGAGATTTCCGCACCTGAAACATTCTGGGAGCACCACCGCTGTTGAACTTCACCAGCAGGTTTATTTTGTTGTCCCTCTCGTGGATCTCGAAGACTCCCTCTCTCCATTTGGTGGTGCCCAGCTCGCCACACCTGATGCGGATGCGGACAGCGCCGCCGCTGGTCAGCCTGGGCACTGCGACAGCCATGCGTGCGAGAGCGCTCAAACTCCGGCTCTGCCTGGACACAGACGCAGTCAATGATCTCCAGCAAAAGCCCTGACATGAGACACAGACACACACAAATCGCAAGCGTTAGCGAAACGAGTTTCTTTTAAAGGTGCAGTGTGTACATTTTAGCAGCATCTAGAGATGAGGTTGTGAATTGCAACCGCTAGAGAAGCTACGGTGGCTGTCACAGGACAAAAATGTCATTGTCTGAGACATCAGAGAATGACTAGCGCTCTATAGAGAAGTTTGTCCGTTTAGGGCTACTGTAGAAACATGGCGGCAATTTCACTGTAAGGGAACCGCAGTGTATGTAGATAGAAATGGCTCGTTCTAAGGTAATAAAAACATAAGTTTATTATGTAAGGTCTTTATACACCACTGAAAACATTATTTGTTATGTATATTATATTGCATTTCTGTCAATAGGTTCTCAAATACTACACACTGCACCTTTAACACACACCATTTTGAACCTGCAAGTTTCATGCTACACATCTGATGTGAAGGAGACACTGTATATACACAAGAAAACTCTACACGTGATAACTAAATGAACACGTTTAACGAGAAAACAACCCACGTGTCGGAAAATGAATGAAATGACTGTCAAATAACAAACCAAGCCGAAACACGCGTGAACTTATCAAGTGTAAATGTCATTTTAACAATCTGCCTGGTGTAATAATACCATCCCAGTCATTTAAAACCACCTCTCAGATGACTAGAGAACAAAATAAATCTGCATTACAGCCTTAAAGTCCTTTCATTTACATCTTTACAGATATACCACGTGATTTAAACAAGTCACTCGAGTCAAATCGCGTAATTGTGGTTTTAAAAGCCTTGAGCTTGACTACGCCGAACTTCTGACATTTGAAGTTGACCAACTGACATAAGCCAAACCTAGAGCTCTCCCTCATAAGATTGTATCATAAAGAGCCCGAAGTCCGGCACGTTTAGAGAAGTTATAGCGAGAAAAGATGAAAGTAAACAAACGCAAGTCATCACGCGCGCTTTAAATCAACCAACTCGACTAGCATCCCTAGAGAGCGCTCGCGCGCACTTCATGCATTCACGTTCCCGCCTTAAAATAAAGTAACACTCGTGTATTACGCTGTAACGAGTCTTTATTTTGCAGTATGCTCACATGTCGCTGTGAATTAATGACACGGGCTTCATCCACACGCTGCTAATTAACTAGCATTAGCTGCCCGGGCCGAGTGACAGGCTTGGTTCGGCTAACTGACAATTCTGATCAAAACCTGAGCAAATTCGGCACACAAACCACATATCGTTTACCTGCGGCAGGATAATTCCTTAAAGAAAGCGCTGGGGAGTAAATATATCCTCTCCGTGTGTGTTCACTGTCAGCGTGTGAGTTTCGCCGGGTGTGATGATGTTATCGAGTCCCACGAGCAGCCGATGATGGCGGGAATGTGAAAATTTAGAGCGGAAATGGGAGGTGAGAAGAAGTACGTGAACTCACGCGAGATTGCGCGGGATTTCAGAAAACGATGAAAACGTTTTTTATATTACAATTCTTCTGTCAACTTTTGTGAGAAATATCAAATTAAATATGCACGAATAACAACCTAAACTTAATCCGCAAACGAAAAAAAACAAACATTATGCACCGCCAAACGGTTCTTCGTTACGTCACCAGCGCCCCCCTCTGATTGGCTGCGGAGGGAGCCACGCCATCAGCGGGGCGGAAGTCCAGCATTATCCACGCAAGAAGGTCTTTCTTCGCTTAGGACTTTAATATCCCAATTCATAGAAAGAGAAGAGATTCTTTAAAACTGCACAACGGTGAGTAGTTTTATTAGACATCTATTGTAATAGAGTTAATAAGTTAACACATTTGGGATATGTTTTTTTGCCCCTCACTGGTTCAGAAACTACGAGTTTAGCTCTAATATTATGATGGTGTTTTGGAGAAAGCATCATCTTCAGCCTACTAGTACTGTCATTGTGTGCTTCACTGATGAATAATAATTGGTGGTTATTCAGGTAAAGTGCTCTGAGAGTCATTGTGATCGAGGTGAGAGAGCTGAAGGCCTCATGCTGATGTGGCCTGTGATCAGAGTCCTTTAACAGCTAGAGATATGTAACTAGTTTTGTTTACATGACCAGCAGTGACCTGTCATGGGATGTGTGTGTTGGGTTTTATACCTAAAGTGGTTTAGAGTACTCTGGTTGCAGATATTATGTGTGTATCTCAAATGGGATTATAGTATGTAATTGTTATAATGAAATTACACTACTACACTACTGCATGTAAAAAAAAAAAATGCAATATGCATGATATTGGTATCATTATATGATTGGATGATTGGAATCACTTCAAAAAGGAAAATACAGTTCAGTGTAACATGTGAAGTACAAGTCTGTCATATAGACTACACAAAACTATAATGAGAACGTCATAATTGTGTGCTTGGGACATGGCATTAATGGTGAGACTTTTGTTTTTGTAATCAGGCTCTCAAAAGTTACATAAAAATTTGGATTTAGATTTATCGGCCAATATATCGGTTATCAGCTTTCAAATATATATAATTATCGGTACCGTATCGGCCAAAATCAGTGCATCACAAAAAAAATACTGTAAAAACAGGGTTCGTACAATGAAATTTTGAAATGTAAGTCTTGGAAAACCCTTGATATATTTATGAAAAGGTACTAATTATTTAAAGACAATATATAAAATTAGTGTTTAATTTTATTGATAAGACAATCTTTTCACGCAAAAGCCTGTCTGTTATAGATATAGAGCCATTTTGTATGGCTATGTGCGTGATATTGCTCATGTAAATATCCAAGTATATGATACACTTTTCATTCTTCAGGTCAATCATATATTAATGGGGGGAAATCAGTTTTAATAAGGAATGGGATATCTTTGTCATAGTATTCTTTCAATGGTTAAAGTTACCACAGTCCTTGTATGTACTGCACTTTATTTGTACCATATTGTATTATTAAAGATATTGTTTGATAAGTGAGATCTCTGATTGTAGTCCTTGAAAACCAAAAAAGTAGTGATTGAAATGTCCTGGAATTTCATTTAACAGTATCTGTATGAACCCTGTAAAAACAGTAATATTGTGAAATATATATTATAATAAAAAATATTATAATTTAAACTAACTCTTTTCTATGTGAATATCTAGTAAAGTGTAATTTATTCCTGTGATCAAAGCTGAATTTATCATCATTACTCCTCAGTGTCACATGATCCTTCAGAAATCATTCTGATATGAGGATTTGATGCTCAAGAAACATTTATGATTATTATCAGTGTTGAAAACAGTTGTGCTGCTTCAGATCTTTGTGGAAACCGTCATCTTGTCCATTTGTGTATTGTAGGAGCATCATCATGATCTGTTTCTCTTTGACAGGCATGTGATGTCCGCCGGTCAGCAGCGGATGTAGTGCTCGTCCTTCAGTCACAGCGGCCATGGCGGAGATTTCGGCTGTGAACGGCGGCGCTCCGATGTGCCGCGGGCCCTACATCAGCATGATCACCAATCGCACGATGAACCTGTTGATCCGCGCCACCATGCTGTTTATGGTGGGCGTGTTTCTAGCGCTGGTGCTGAACCTGCTGCAGGTGCAGCGTAATGTCACCCTCTTCCCTCCAGACGTCATCAGCAGCATCTTCTCGTCCGCCTGGTGGGTTCCTCCCTGCTGTGGGACGGCCGCAGGTACACAAACACACAACACACTGACACATGCCCAGTGAGGAAACACCGCTGTCAACCTGATTGGTCTGAACCGCCTCTGTCGACAGGCGATCTTCCCAAAATTTCATATCACGAACTTATAACAAACAATCATGTTCCACGATCTGAATCACCATCATCCCACATTTGAGATGTACTATGGAGAATATCCAGACTGGAACAAGCCAATAGACTATTTGCACAATTTAAACAATCAGTTGTCAAAATGGTCATTAAACCCAGAGTTAAGCTTTGAAACACTGCATAGTCTTCACTGTATGATTTAAACATACATTGATTCTTATTAAAACTACTAAAGTTATTGAGTGAAGAGCAGTGAGTGATTTTGGATCTAATATATTGACACGCATCCGATTTCTTTCCCAGCTGTTTATTCACTTAAGACAACTGACTGTCTGTATGTAAATACTCACCAAGGCGACCATTTTGACATATTTTTGTGTATATTTGATCACTTTGGCGCGTGCCTGAAACCCCAAGTATCGTTTGCTCGTCCGTGTTCTGCTCAAGTTTTGCATGCGAGTGAACGCACCACTTCTCAGGGGAACGCACAAGATCTGCGAGCATTGAAATATATTTTTTCCATCACCATGTCCCTTTCGGGGCTCCGTACAAACCTGAGCAGGATTCTCACGCACATAAACAAAGATTTGCAGTGTGTGTGTGAGATCTATGATGTCACTCAGACATTGCTTGAACAGTTTGAATGAATGTCACTCTTGTTTGTCCAGCACTGATAGGTTTGCTGTACCCCTGTATGGACCGGCGTCTCGGGGAGCCCCATAACCTCAAAAGGGAGTGGTCTAATGTCATGCGCTGTGTGGCCGTCTTTGTGGGCATTAATCATGCCAGTGCTGTATCCTTCTCTCGCAACATCTCACTTCTCTTTCTTGACCTTCTGTCATTCAATCGAGCTGTTTAACTGTCTGTCTGTCTTAAAGTCACAATGTAATGGAAGTAGCGACAGATTTGTTCTTCCATATACTGTGACGTACATCTGTATGAAACGGATTATCGAAAAAGAAAAAACTGTAGGGCGGGACTTGGTTCAGTCTGTCAGCTGCTGATTGGATGGGGGCAAATCTGAATGCAAGCTTGTAAGAAAGGGGCGGGGTTTAAGTTGACAAAAACAATTTTTTCTGCACTACTGATGACATTGACCTGATAATAAATGTGGCACCAGTCTGTAAGTTATCATCACTAGGATTTTTCCATTAGCTTTTGGATCATTGCAGAGAATAAACTCTGGACAAACAAAAGCTTATGATTCTTACATGTTTTGTTCATAATGATAATCTTATCAAATGAACACAGCATTGAATCATAAATACAATCACCAGAAGTAAAAAACTAAACATAGTCTATAAACAAATAAAATTACATGTGTAATAGAGCTATTTGTGGACCAATGACAACAGACAGGGCCATCTGACCAATCAGAGCAGAGTAGACCAATCACAACAGACTGGGCCATCTGACCAATCAAAGCAGAGTAGACCAATCACAACAGAATGGGTCATCTGACCAATCAGAGCAGAGTAGACCAATCATGACAGACTGGGCCATCTGACCAATTAGAGCAGAGCAGACCAATCACAACAGAATGGGTCATCTGACCAATCAGAGCAGAGTAGACCAATCACAACAGAATGGGTCATCTGACCAATCAGAGCAGAGCAGACCAATCATGACAGACTGGGCCATCTGACCAATCAGAGCAGAGCAGACCAATCCCAACAGACTGGGCCATCTGACCAATCAGAGCAGAGCAGACCAATCACAACAGACTGGGCTATCTGACCAATCAGAGCAGAGTAGACCAATCACAACAGACTGGGCCATCTGACCAATCAGAGCAGAGTAGACCAATCACAACAGACTGGGCCATCTGACCAATCAGAGTAGACCAATCACAACAGAATGGGTCATCTGACCAATCAGAGCAGAGTAGACCAATCATGACAGACTGGGCCATCTGACCAATTAGAGCAGAGCAGACCAATCACAACAGACTGGGCTATCTGACCAATCAGAGCAGAGCAGACCAATCACAACAGACTGGGCCATCTGACCAATCAGAGCAGAGCAGACCAATCACAACAGACTGGGCTATCTGACCAATCAGAGCAGAGTAGACCAATCACAACAGACTGGGCC
The DNA here is from genome assembly GCA_039654625.1 of Rhinogobio ventralis. NCBI lineage: Eukaryota > Metazoa > Chordata > Actinopteri > Cypriniformes > Gobionidae > Rhinogobio > Rhinogobio ventralis. Next base: position 42,237,714 of record CM077197.1, on the reverse strand, counting down.
ATCTGACCGAGCAGAGCAGAGCAGACCAATCACAACAGACTGGGCTATCTGACCAATCAGAGCAGAGTAGACCAATCACAACAGACTGGGCCATCTGACCAATCAGAGCAGAGCAGACCAATCACAACAGACTGGGCTATCTGACCAATCAGAGCAGAGTAGACCAATCACAACAGACTGGGCCATCTGACCAATCAGAGCAGAGCAGACCAATCACAACAGACTGGGCTATCTGACCAATCAGAGCAGAGTAGACCAATCACAACAGACTGGGCCATCTGACCAATCAGAGCAGAGTAGACCAATCACAACAGACTGGGCCATCTGACCAATCAGAGCAGACCAATCACAACAGACTGAGCCATCTGACCAATCAGAGTAGAGTAGACCAATCACAACAGACTGGGCCATCTGACCAATTAGAGCAGAGCAGACCAATCACAACAGACTGGGCCATCTGACCAATCAAAGCAGAGTAGACCAATCACAACAGAATGGGTCATCTGACCAATCAGAGCAGAGTAGACCAATCATGACAGACTGGGCCATCTGACCAATTAGAGCAGAGCAGATCAATCACAACAGACTGAGCCATCTGACCAATCAAAGCAGAGTAGACCAATCACAACAGAATGGGTCATCTGACCAATCAGAGCAGAGTAGACCAATCATGACAGACTGGGCCATCTGACCAATCAGAGTAGAGTAGACCAATCACAACAGACTGAGCCATCTGACCAATCAGAGCAGACCAATCACAACAGACTGGGCCATCTGACCAATCAGAGCAGAGTAGACCAATCACAACAGACTGGGCCATCTGACCAATCAGAGTAGAGTAGACCAATCACAACAGACTTGGCCATCTGACCAATCAGAGCAGAGTAGACCAATCACAACAGACTGGGCCATCTGACCAATCAGAGCAGATGTTTAAAATGTTTAATAAACCTTTACTCTGAAAGCTTGAGTCAGAATACACAATGATGCTGTGAAAGTGGACTAGTGTAGTTTACCTGTTCAGCATTTAGACACTTGGACACTTGTAAATGCTTTTAAAAATATCACAAGGGGGTTTGACTTTACTGATGTCTTAGAATAAAACATGAAAATATATTGAACTTGTGTTCACCACAGACCCTATTTCAGGCATTTATTGACTTCAGGACGATGGAACTGTAAGTGCAAGAATGCACCTTGTTTCCAGGTTAAAATGTGTCACCCGTGAAGCTCTAATGACAGTGTTCTTGTGCAGACTGTTTTCTTTAACACTGTTGCCGGCAGAAGGTGGACTTTGCGAATAACGTGCAGCTGTCGCTGACGCTGGCGGCCCTGTCCATCGGCCTGTGGTGGACGTTTGACCGCTCTCGCAGTGGTTTTGGGCTGGGTGTCATCATCGCCACACTCGCCACTCTCGCCACTCAGCTGCTGGTCTACAACGGAGTGTTTCAGTTGAGTTTCCGTCTTATAATAGAGTCATTACAGAAGCCATAACTACATTAACATCCACACACACAGACCGTAAAGCTCTGTTCATCATGAGAGCGTACATCAGTGATTTGATCATTCATCAGGACTCGATTATTATCAAGTCGCAGCCTTTATAATCCTGAACAACTGTGTTGTGATTTTATTTTGAACAAGTGCAGCCTGAACACACAGAGCATTTGAAGATCTGCAGCTCACACTTGTTTTGCGTGTGTGTTTTGAATGGGTGCAGATACACTTCCCCTGACTTCCTGTACATTCGCTCCTGGCTGCCGTGCATCTTCTTCGCCGGAGTGATAACCGTGGGGAATATCGGACGACAGCTCGCTCTGGTAAACTCTCGCATGTTCACTAATGATCAAAAAACTGACAGTAAAGGCACATCATAATATTACAAAAGATTTCTGTTTCAAGTAAATGCTTTCTATTCATTAAAAAACAAGTATCACGATTTCTACACAAATATGAAGCAGCACAACTGTTTTCAACATTTATAATTATCATAAATGTTTCTTGAGCAGCACATCCACATATCAGAATGATTTCTGAAGGATCATGTGACACTGAAGACTGGAGTAATGATGCTTTGATCACAGGAGCTTTACATTGGAATAATATTTCACTGTTTTACTGTATTTTTGATCAAATAAATGCAGCTTTTGTGAGCAGAAGAGATTCAAAAACATTATACAAATATTGCCGACCCCAAACTTTTGAAATGTAATGCAATATTCTAACACATTACTTTAATTAATGGAATGTTTTACAATAAAAATAACTTTCCCTATCATAGTGTATAATGTTGGAGAAAGTAACTTTTAAAAGTAATGTGTTACAATATTACGTTACTTAGTTACGTTTTAAGGAAAGTGATGCATTATGTGTTTGTTGCGCTCATTTTTCTCCGCTGGCTGAAGCTCTATGTTTTTTTTTCTTTCTTTTTTGCAAATGTTGCAAGTATTTTAAGGATTAGCTCACCCCCAAAAAATAGCCCATGATTTCCTCACCCTCAAGTCGTCCTAGACATATGACATTCTCCTTTCAGACGAATACAATCAGAGTTATATTAAAAAAGTCCTGGCTAATCCAAGCTTTATAATGGCAGTGAATGGAGCCTGAGTGCTCAAACAAGCACGTCCATCCATCATATAATGGCTCCACACAGCTCCAAGGGTTAATAAAGGCCTTCTGAAGCGAAGCCATGCAGTTGTGTGAGAAAAATCTCCATATTTATAACTTTATAAACTATAATCACTGGCTTCTATGAGTCTAGTTCCAGCGGAAGAGTGACCTCTGACCTGACATGAGCTCAGATGAGAGTCGACGCCTCTCGTGGTTCAAACAACAATCTCAAGCTCCTCCCACATTTCTTTAAAACTTCTCGTTTTAGACTCTAATTCCTGACCGGTGTTTTGTTTTGCTCTATCATCTGCTTGTCAATACGTCGTGCGTCGGGTCAGAGGTCACCTCTGGAACTAGACTCGCGTACAGAAGCCAGTGATTATAGTTTATAAATTTATAAATATGGAGATTTTGCTTCACATCAGAAGGCCTTTTTTAACCCCCAGAGCTGTATGGATTACTTTTATGATGGATGGATGTGCTTTTTTGGGCTTCAAAATCTAAGGTACTGTTCACTCGCATTATAAGGACATTTTTAGTATAACTCTGATTGTGTTCATCTGAAAGAAGAATGTCATATACACGTAGGATGACTTGAGGGTGAGTAAATCATGGGATACATTTCATTTTTGCATGAACTAATGTGCATCAAATATTAATATGTACATTTATACATTTACTCGTTGAATCAAAAAAGTAATCTGATTACATAATGCGGGTTACTTGTAATGCGTTTTGAGTGTATAAGGTGAAGTTAATAAGTCTTCACTATTTTTTTTTTTACAAAGCAATATATAAATTGCAAATGTAACATATTTTGGAAGCTGTTAAAATTGTGAAATGGACTGTTTTTCCTGCGCCTGCTGCCTTTGAAACCGTATGCAGTGCATTGATTTGTGTTTCTCTATTTCCTGCAGTACGAGTACAAAGTCAGTCAGGAAAAGAGCCATCAGGATTAAGGGAGAATCCTCCGCACACACAGGAAAACCAGGAAAAAGGAGCGAGGCATGGACCGGACAGAGCGATGCGTCTCTGAGGAGTCACGCTCCGTGTGTTTGAGGACGGACGGTGTTGTGATCCATGCCTGCGGATCCTCAGACGCTCCGGTTCTCCACGTGTGTGTAACGGGAATATATGACGTCTCGTACCGTCTGCACCAGCGCTGAGATGCTGCTGGCTGCAGGGAAGTGCCAAACGGACTCTGATTGGTCAAACTGCATGACTGTCCTCTCCTCACGACTGCAGTGAGATGAACAATATACTGACTGAATATTTAGACCCACAGAAACACAGTTAATCACACAGAACCTCCTCCATCCTCTGTGATCTGGATCTCATTCATATGGAGTTTTATGACAGGGCATCTCATCTGTTACACATCACAGGACATCCATGGGCGGCTCGCTCCTGCGGTGTCTCACGTCCAGCACTAGTGGGCGTCAGAGCTTCATTGTCAAACACCGTATATTGAGTTAGGAAGGGAATTAGTGTTCACTTTCATTACAACTTCAATACTTTAGTGTGATGTGTTCCTGGTAATGACCAAACATATCCTCAGTTTTGACTGAAAGACACATTCTTACATACAGAAATCAATATTTCCAATTTTTGGCTTCAGAATAAAAATAAAGATGATTTTTTTAATGACATTCCATTGATTATGACCTAAGCCTTAAAATAACAGATAGACTGGAGCTGAAAGTGAAGGCTCAGAACACCATCTGTGCACTGATTTTGGATTCATTAAGGGATACATATATAATTTTTTTTTTTTTATATTATCTTACCTTGTTTTTTTTTTCCTGAGGACATTTTATGAAATATTGAGTAGGATGCAAAGTAAGTGGGATCAACATATTTTATTAAGTGTTACAAGGAACTTCCACAACTGAAATAATTGAGTAGTTGCAAGAGTATCTGCACAGTTCATTGGTGAGCATCAGAAACTGGGTCTGTCCGTTTGTATTTAACCACATTTACTGTTTTTTGAAGTGGAAGTCACATGTTTGTTATCTGCATCATTAAAAGAGACTTTCTTTGAAATGTGTGTGTGTTTATTATTGGGTCACACACTTAACCAGAGGTCCCTGGCTCAGATTTCTAATTTTGTTAATATTTTGTCTGTAGAAAGACAAACATAAATAGTGATGAAAGCCAAAATATTGAATGTCCTTTGAGTAATCCACTGTTTTGTAGAGGAGGGTCAAAATGACAATTTTCAAATGAGATTTGGAGCCAAATTACAGGGGTGTAAAAATGATTTTAGAAAGATGGCAGCATCATTATTTTATTTTTACACAGAGATTGGTAGGTCTATTAGTAAAATCTGTTGACTTTAGCAATCTTGGTTGCATTATATGCCAACAGTAACCATTCAAAAATCGGAGAAATGCACTTCTTGTGTGTTTCTGTCTCAAGTTTGCATGCCTGTAACTTAAGAAGTATAAACGATTTCTCAATATCCTTTTAGATTCTGGTTCTTAACAAACTTTTCTTTTGGTTTCTTCATTTTAAAGGCCCTCGATGGTTCAATCCCAGAGATATTGAGATCCTAATGTGGCTCCATGAGTAAATTGGTCAATTGTACACATTTTCAGTAGTCAAAAACCAAATCTGGGTCACTTTGCATACAGCTGATACTTTTTTCTTTTAAAGAGGAATATCTGACGAACAAATAATGTTGAAACTAGAACTGTATCTCGTGTTTTTCTATCAACTCAATTGCATAGAATATTCCTGTCTGAGTGCCATAAATATTCCTTTTCTAAAGTTTGAATGCCTGTAACGCAAAAAGTATTCGAGATATCTTAATATCCTCCTAGATTCTCGTTCTTAATTAACTTTTCTTTTGTAATCTTCATTTTCAAGACCCTATATAGTACATTCCCATAGATAGGGGGATCTCAAAACAGCTCCATGTTCAAATTGTTGAATTTTACCCATTTTCATTGGCCAAGAACCAAATGTAGGTAACTTTTCAAACAGCTGATAGTCATGTTTAAAGAATGTCTGAAGAGCAAATAACACTGAAACTAGAGATGTATATTGTTTTCTTCTATCAAAACAATTGAATACAACACCTCTCTGAGTGCCAAAAACAATTCTGAAGTTTACATGTCTTTAACTCCAGAAGTGTTAAAGATATCTTAATGTCATTTTAGATTCTTCTTCATTTTTAAGGCACTGTATGGTTCAGTCTCATAGATATAGGGATGTTTTATGCAATTATTTTGATCACTGTTTATGTTTGTCTTGTACAGAAAAAAATATGAACAAAATCAAACATTTGAGCGGGAGAAGTTTCTGAAATTTGGTGGATTTGACACAGAATGTCCCTATAATAACGTGTGTTTTTGTTATTTTTCTTTTGCTTTCTGAGGCTTTTCTTCTACGCTCAGTGACTATTTTTAACCCTGCAGTCTCTGCTCTTGGTGTAAAGTGAGGTTACAGCTTTAATTGACACTTAATCTCTATCGGTACGATCTGTGGCAATGTGAATAGAGCTCGAGTACTACACTTGTATTGATGAATAATGACTTCAGTCACCAGTACAGTAAAAAATTACTTTTTAATGTAAAAATACATGGTTTGTGTAAGGTTTATGGTGTTAGGGGATAGAAAATATTAGCTCAGTATAAAAATGGAAAGTCCAACAGAAAAAAGTGCATGTGTGTGTAGATTTGGAGGGTGATGTTCAGCATCGCTGGCTCCTCATATCTCAGTAACACTGACTGCTGTAATCCCAGTTTAATGGATTTAACCGTGTCCGTCTGTGTGTGGTCCCCCACAACCAGTGATCAGGACTCTCCACGGACAGTTATCTGGCAAATATATGGCTGCTGCCTCACACACACACACACACACACACACACACACACTCTGCCTCGCTCTGTAAAGGTTAATGCAGAAGATCTGCGTCGCGCTCGAGTTAATCCATTCTTCTCAGTTCCAGCCTGTGAACCAGTGCACTGACTCACAGCTGTTTGCCATTCATCTCTCCTCAGGACTTCTGAATTCCTTCTAACTAGATTTTCATTTTCAGTTTTTCACCAGTTTCAACTGAATGATAAATGGATGAATTATTTTGTGCTACAAGAATGCATTTGCTAAGATGTTTGGACCGTGGCTTTTTGCAGCCATTTTTTTCTCAGGGTGGGTTTAATCTTAAAGCATTAGTTCAGCCAAAAATCACTCAAGCTCATGTCATCCCAACCCATAAGATTCTGTTCATCATCAAAACACAAATGAAGATATTCTTAATATTCCGTTAGAATTTTCCATCCATTGAAAGTCCGTGCAACCAAAGACTAAGTTTAGCGGTTTAATCCGAGTCTGAAGAGACATGATCACTTTACATGATGAACAGATTTAATTTAGACTTTAATTCATATATAAACATTGATCTCTAATAATTTTCTATCCATTGAAAATCAACACAACCAAAATGTTGATGCCTCAAAAAGTCCATATGAACCAAGCGGTTTAATCCAAGTCTTCTGAACAGATTTTTAAATCACCAAATCAACATTGACGATTCTTGTTTTTTAATGCAATATTAATATTTATTATAAATAATTTATCAATGCACGTCATTGTTTTAAAGGGGTCATGAACAGAGAAATAAAATTTTCCTTGATCTTTTGACATATGAGGTCATCATACTATAAGAATATCCTGTAAGTTTCAGAACTGAAAACATCCTTGTTTTTTCCAAAAACAGCTTTTATTGTAACCAAGCCCAGAGAACGACTCGTGGAATAGATCGGTGTAAGATCACCTCTGCAGAAGATCTACTTCATCATCGCAACTTTGGCCCCGCCCACTGACGTGTTAGTGAGATGACGAGGAGAGAAGAGCGACTAAAAATAACATTACCTTCCATAGGATCCTAATGCTAGGAATGTGCTTATTTATTTTCAACAATGTGAATGTATCATCTGAGCATTATTTATTTGTATTTAGTACATTTCACTGGGGATTCTTTGGGAAATCAGTCGCAATTTCGGTGCAGGCTTTGCAAACAGACTTTTACGATATGAACTCGACAGTAATGACACAACATGTAAGTGTAACATGTAACATGTAACAACTTCACATTGTTTATCTTAGTAGGATGAAAATAATCTGTTATTTAAACTGTGAATAAATTATACATAGAAAACAATCAAAGAACGCTCCCTTTACAATCACTGGAGCTGTTAATCAAAAAGAGTCTATCAGTGACTGAGTTCTGGACTCTCGCCAAAACTCCCGTAATAACCAACAAATCTCAGATTTACACTGTTTGCACTGTTACTTATGATGAAAGCATTCGTGAGAGTTCAGACATTACGAGATCGCTGCATTCATGAGCTCACCATGTCTGTGATCGGCTACAATGCTCATCACTGCAACCTTTAATGCCACGATCAGAATATAATGCTATAATCGACACATTTCACGATTAGTTAACCTTGAGAGCTGTAATAGTAAAAACGTACTAAAAGTTTTCGAGAGAGTGGGTGTTTACATTGAAGTCTCACAGCAGCCAATCACAGCAGTGGGTGTTTACACTGAAGTCTGACTGCAGCCAATCACAGCAGTGGCCATTTACACTGAAGTCTCAGAGCAGCCAATCACAGCAGTGGGCGTTTACACTGAAGTCTCACAGTGGCCAATCACAGAAGTGGGCGTTTACACTGAAGTCTTACAGCGGCCAATCACAGCAGTGGGCGTTTACACTGAAGTCTCACAGCGGCCAATCACAGCAGTGGGCGTTTACACTGAAGTCTCACAGCAGCCAATTACAGCAGTGGGCATTTACACTGAAGTCTGACAGCAGCCAATCACAGTGGGTGTTTACACTGAAGTCTCACAGCAGCTAATCACAGCAGTGGGCGTTTACACTGAAGTCTCTCAGCAGCTAATCACAGCAGTGGGCGTTTACACTGAAGTCTCACAGCAGCCAATCACAGCAGTGGGCGTTTACACTGAAGTCTCACAGCAGCCAATCACAGCAGTGATTTAAAAAAAATATTTATTTTATTTCTAAATTATGACAATTTTTGATGTAAAAATCATGCTATTATAAGTGTACCCCAGGAAACATTATAAAACAATAAAACAATGCAGTTCATGGCCCCTTAAAATTCATGTGCCTCGTAATCTTGAATCAAAATAACTTCCCCTCTGTCTTGCAGCGACATCTCTTCACCTGTCACTCACATGAGATCCACCAATAGCAAATCACAAATCACAATCACAAATCATCCAATCAATTCCTCACAGGCAAAATCAAGCCCGCCCTATATTTGTTCTTGTTCCAGATATATATATACACATCACAGAAGAAAAGACTATAGCGCAACTTATGTTTATGCTTATGCATATGTTGACATTGATATACATAGCATATACATAGATCAAATATGGTAAACATGGAGGCTCAATCGGAATTGAGAACAAATCTCATTGGTTTACATTAAGCATGTTGAGCTTCCATGTTTACCATATTTCCGGAGCTCTCTCTCTCTGTGTGTGTGTGTGTGTGTGTGTGTGTGTGTGTGTGTGTGTGTGTGTGTGTGTGTGTGTGTGTACGTGTGTGTACATTCCTCATTTCTCACAAAACATCTCTCAAACAAAATATGAATACAGCTTTCAAATCCCAGGGGAGACCCTCCGTGGGCTGTGTGTGAATAACACAAGCTCTTGATGTGTGTTCACTCTGATCTCTGCAGCATCTGAGCACTAAAGGCTGATCAGACACGTCACACATTTGTCCAGCAGGGTTGTTTTCCTCTCGGGTGCCTGTCTGCCGGCTGCTTCTGAACGCGTGCAGTTAAATGACTGGAAAGTGAAGATCTCCTCTGACAGGCTGCGGGGCTCTGAAGTGGAAACCAGCGGACTTGAACAGCACAGGCTTATTCATTATGAAGGATCTGCTGGACAGCCTAACAAGTTCACTAACCATGACAGTCAGCACTGATCATGCGTCATGATATGTTAGTTGAATCACTCTAATCTTATAGAAGAGAGAAACAGTTTTAGGTCATTTAGGACACATTTATAAAATGTACCAAGTTTCCAGTAATTCAGTATTATCATGGTATATATGAAAATATCATAGTATTACCATCAGAAATCCCTAAAGAAATGGAAACCCCACCAGACTTTCTTTGTAAATGTGAACACAGCTCAGATCACAGTTGAATAACAAATTATTATTATTATTATGAATGTAATTGTCACGGATCAGCCAGGCTCCACCGTCAGCCAATCACAACGATTGTCACCTGAGTACTGATCACCTGCAGACACAACAGACACTTTGGGTGTGTCTCAATCAGCTCCCTAGTTCAGTAGTCAGGGCACTGATCAGGGAGGCGGCCATTTTAAGGGCTGTCTCAATCGCAGAATCCTTCCAGTGCACTGAAACATTCAAAAGTCCCACAATGCACCACAAAACCCAGAACTTCTGTTAAGGGAACATAGTGAGCATCGAAGTTCTGAAGCGCGAAACTTAAATCACGTGAGCCAACTCACTACACATAACGACACGCGATATGTGTTTTTAAAAATAGAAAGCATTATTTTATTATATTTCAGCATAAACATACATCGTAAGACAGGTAATGAACACAATCTAACTTACATTTATAATTTATTTACAGCTGAAATGTTGCACGTATATATGTAACAAGCAATGTATTTTTCATAATGTACTTTAAATAACATTACAAGTAATGTCAGAAAGTAATGTTGTTCATAAATACCAGTAATGATGTTGTACAATGAGGACGTTGTCGTCGCCGGAAATAGTCATCAGTGTCCCAATGTGTAGTGAGCCAGCATCCTTTACTGTCCTTACCAGTGCCCGAACTTGTGTACGCGATATTGTTACATGTCTAGTCTTTTGCTTGTCTTTGAGTTTGTTCCTTTCTTCAGTTTTCCCGCCATTGTCATAATGAGTTCATTCCTTCACCTGTGTCCAGTTAATTAGTAATGCCTAGCACCTGTGTCTTGTCATTTACCTCGTTTGCCTCTGTGTATTTAGTTCTCAGTGTTTCTTCAGTGTTTGTCTGTCGACGGTCCTATATACTGGTGTTTTGAGTGTACCCTGAGTCATTTGTTTCTTAAAAGTTCCTGTTCCAAGTTCGCCTTCATGAGTTTTGATACACCTAGTTTGTAACAGATATACTGATTCACGAGCTCGGGAGCTAGGGAACTGATTGTGACTGGTCTCGTTATTGATACAGACTATTTTCTCTCCATGTTTGCCTGATCAAGCCATTGAGGTCTGTGCTCCTTCATTCCATCCATCCACGATCTCCATTCCATCTGCAAAAGGAGAGACTGTCAGTATCATTCCATTATCCATCTACAAACTACTATATATGTTGACAATACTCACCTGCATTGCTTATTTGCTCATCTGTGTTCAATAAAGAAACGACTATCGATTTTTATCCCTGTCTTGAGTCTGTTCCATTGCCAACCCAGCGCCCTACTCTGGATCGGCAGAGGATTGCAACAGATTTCTCCTGCAGTGTTCGCTGGCTCTGGGGATGCAGTCGCCCAACTTCACCAAACGAGCCAAGATTGAACTCCATGTCTACTGAGAGCCCTGCGAGCCCTCAATCTGTACACTCTTCAGTGGGCACTGGCCACTGCACTCTCTCACTGCTACAAGAATGCTTCTGGTGGCCCAGCATGGCCAGGGATGTGAGAAGGTTCATTCAGGGATGTTTGGACTGTGCCATCTCCAAGAGCCCACACCATCTTCCATCTGGCAAACTCCACCCATCGCCCATTCCACAAAGCTCCTGGTCACTGTAACAAATTAGCTCAAAGGGGAAATATTAATAATTAATCATAACTCGTTATAATTAATTATTAATATATTTGGATCCGTTAACTGAATTAACTTCATGTAACTGAATTAATATTACAATCAAATAATCTGTTTGTCCAGCGAAGACAAATCAGTACTGAGTGTATCAACTCAGAAAAAAGAAAAATAACTCTTTCTTAGCTCGTAGCTATGATCGATTTGTTAAAGTGACAATTTATTTAGAAGCAGACCAGAATCAACTCGAATGAATGTGCACAAAGTTTATTTAACGAAAACACGAACACATAACTAATCTACACAAACATACACACGAGCACACATACATGGGTAGAATGGAAAGTGGAAGTGGCTGGAAAACCGGATCAGAACAGAGGAATGAAGCTATGGAAAAAAACGTCTAAAACCTGGGAAAACCATCAGTTATGACTACCAGCTCCTTTGTTTGAACAAAGGGGTTTACAGCTTTAGCTAAGTGAGCTGTTGAAAGGTGTCCAGATATACAGTCGCAGGAGAAAGTCTTGATAGTTCGGTCTGATGGTGTTGCAGTTGCAATCGATTCCTTCCATGTTGAGCGACGAAGCGATGGTAAACTTGCTGAGGCTCTGTTATGGTCGAAGAAGGTCCACATGGCTTGATTTGTGTGTGTGTGTGGCTGGCCGGTGCGGCTACTTTTTAAGTTCCACAGAGGCCACACCTTTGAGGTTTGGCTTGACCAGTGACAAAAGTGCGTTCTCAGGTGGAAGAGTTCCTTTGTTTTGAACAAAGGGCTGACTCATTCGCGTGATTGGAGTGAGCTGAAAATTTGTGTGTTTGTTTGTATTCTGATAAATATAACGAACACACTGCATTCTATAAGAAAGTGATGTCCCTCAAAGTGTGAGTCATTACATGAGGAATATTTTGATAGGAGACACCAGCTAGATGGGCTAACATTAACTAGTAGTTCTATCATCAAGCATATATAACACTATACAATATAAAAAGACAATATACAAACTGTACTGGGGAAATGCATGTTCATTCATTAAACAGATTGTCAATGGAATTCCATTTCTATAGGGAATTGAGTGTCTGTTGGTCGTACGGTTCTCTAATTTGAGAACAATCAGCCTAAGTTTATGAATGGACACTAGGGGGCTAATTCACAGTGGGGTAACTAGACATCGTGTAGCCTGTCTGGGTCCTTAAGGAGATTAAGTTGTAAAAATTGTGTGTTTGATCGGTCCAGTCACTACACACACCTAGGAGTGTATTTCGCTACAGAACTACCCTCCGTCAGCCTCTCACTGGACTCAATCCCTTCATCACCACCTGCAGAGTGCAGTGTGCAGGCAAAGAACCCAAGCAGATGCCAGGAGAGCCGAAACACCCATATTCCAACCGGGACAGAAGGTTTGGCTCTTTATCCGTGACATCAAATTGCGCCTGCCCTGCAAGAAGTTGAGTCCCAGATACGTTGGCCCCTACACCATCCTCCATCCATTTCATGTCTCACTTTTAAAACACTACCACTCACCTGTGTCTGTTTCCCCACAGAGCCCCAGAGGAACCCCCCTTCCAATGATCCAGGAGGATGGAGTAGTTTACACACTTCGTGAGATCTCGGACTCCCGGTGCCGTTTAGAGTATCTCGTGAACTGGAGGGCTATGGACCAGAAGAACGTTCATAGGGATGCAGAAGGAGAGACTGTCAGTATCATTCCATTATTCATCTACAAACTACTATATCTGTTGACTACTCACCTGCATTGCTTATTTGCTCATCTGTGTTCAATAAAGAAACAACTATTGATTTTATCCCTGTCTTGAGTCTCTGTTCCATAACTGTAATAATAATTTAAAAAAATTATACATTAAATACAAAAAATGTTGTTATATAAATAAAATAAAATATTATTAATATTATATACATTTAATAATGATCGTAATAATAAATAATTATACATTAAATAAAAAATATTATTTTTGTTCAAATATAAATAGTATGAAATTGATATTATTATACATTATAAATATTAAATTGTTATATAAATTAAATAAAATATGATTAATATTATATACATTTAATAATAATGATAGTAATAATGAATAATTACACATTAAATAATAATTATGATTTTTGGTCTTATATAAATAGTATGAAATTGATATGATTATGAATGAAATAATAATGAAAGTAATACATTATTATTGTGCATTATAAATATAAAATTGTTGTTATATAAATAAAATTAATATTATTATATAAATCTAAAAATAATAATTATATAAATGTAATTATAATAAATACAAAAAATATTTTATTTAAATTAAATATTAAATAATGATCATACTAATAAATATACATTAAATAAAAGTATTATTTTAGTTATAAATAGTATGAAATGTATATTATTATTATGAATGTAATATTGATAGTAATAAATTGTTATTATTATACATTATAAATATTACATTGTTGTTATATAAATTAAATTAGTATTCATATTATTATAAACATTTAATAATTATTATTATGATAATAATAATAATAAAAAAATACATTTAATATAACATAACATTTCATAATAATAATATTTTTGTTGTTATATAAATTAAATAAGATGATGATGAGTATTATCACGTAAATTAATGGAGATTACAAACAGATGAGAACAGGACAACAGCACAGACTGAGAAACGCTTCATTAACACTAGAGAGCGCCGACTGACAAGAATTGACAAGTAAACTTTCATTATTTCATTTAAAGGTGTTAGTTGTCTTTTGTAGTGTCAGCACACACACACACACACACACACACACACACACCAGCATCAGGTCAAAGGTCAGCTCTGTTTCTGATTTGCTCCAGAGTCAGTGAGAATGCATGTTACTACTGTGGAAAGATCTGGAACCAAATGAATTCACACACACATGATCACGTGTCCTCATTTCGGCCGGCTTTGTTGAAGTTCGAAGCAAAGGATTAAATCCAACCACAAATATGTCATCTTTTGGGCTTTTGGGATTCACAAACACACCACACTTTGGGCAGAGGAATTCAATTCATGAATATGTCCTGCAATAAATCATTAGAGTAACGACAGTTTCAGCCTGAAGGCTCAGCAATAGTGTCATCTTGGTGTTTTGTGTGAATGCGCCCATGATTTACTACTGCAGAATTAACAAGATACGGAATTTATTTCATTAATTGAATTCAGGTGTTTAGTGTGTGTGATGCAAATAAACACATTTTTGTTTTTCAACAGAATAGCAGCTAGTTTGGATACATTTTTATTTGTAAAAGATTTAAATAAAATGCAAAATATCTATCTATTTTTAACCCCATTATTGTGATATTTCACCCTTCAGTGCAATAATGTATTATTCTGACATCATAAAATACATGGTTCAAAGAGTTATCAAGTCTTTCATTATGTTCACACTGATATCAGCCTCATCAAGTTTCAGTCTGTTATGTAAAGTGTTGATATGAATGAATTTTCTGTATTGATTGTATCCATATTTCGAATAGCGCTTTGCATTGTGCTTTTAGGGCTGAAGGAAATGTCTGTAAACTTAACGGAGAAGGTACAATTTTCTGATACTTTTTTATTCTTACACTGAAAGTGCTTTATTTATTTGTCTGGAAAAAAAATGTATCATGGCACAAAGGCACAAGAATACTGAATGTAAATAATGCGGTGTCATGTAAGGCCCTTATTAGACATTTTAAACTGATCTTCAACCCCAAAACACACATTTCTGAAAGAGAAATATGCATGAGCAGAGAGGATTCTGGGAGTGGATGAGGGCGGGACTGTGCCTGTGATGAACAGTTTAGCTCACTCAAACCACTATACGCACTTCAGATATTATATTTGGCATAGATGTGTGGGTTTCTCTGACATGTACTGATCGGAGAGACTTCATCACTGCAGAACCAAAGCAGGTGCCTGTCGGGTCAAGGGTCAGGACCTCCGCGTGAGCGGGGTCAGATAACTGGTATTAAACGGTGTGGCAGCCACCTGTGCAAAGGTCAGAGGTCAGGGGTATCCAGGCCACCAGCAGGACTTGACCAACCACACAGAGACTGTGGGAAACAGATACAGTCACACATCACCTCGTCTAATAGCCATTAGAGGAACACCAGATTCACATTAATGGACATCAAATAAATATTTTTCAGATTCTCGATTCTTACCTCCAATCCTAAATAAGTGGTAACAGCCTTGCAAGAATCAACAATTATTTATTGCTAATAACTCTAACACTAAAGCAGTAAAATGTTTAAGAAAACAGTCAATATTTCTGTTGAGATATTGAGCTTGACGAGGTCAATATAAAGCATAAACATTATGATCTACTGACAAAGACTGTAGAAGAAACCGAAAACCGTTTCAAACCTGTGGTCAAAAAGACTTCAGAGAGAGCAAACCATTATTTTTCTAAGGGAGAAATGCCACAGCATACACTGGGGTTAAATAGTCATTGAAATCAGGAAATACCATAGAATTAATTGTGTTTTTATAGAAAGATTAATGATTATACTTTTATTAACTATTATTAAAGATGATAAAATATAATTATGATTAATTTTCTTCTAGAATCTCTAGAAATTTCTTTCTAGAATATTAAATTAGGGGTCAATAAATTAAAACCTTTAATCACACCCTTTTGTGCGATTAATCGCACATATCATGAAATTAAGCATACACCATTTGTCTTGTTTAACATGCTCATTTTGTCTTCATTTGCAATATCCAGAAGTGTAAGCGAAAAAGAAGGGAGATTCTCACAAAGCTGTGTTTTTGCAAGCTTCTGGCCAGAAATGGCCTCAGAATTGTAACAATGTGACATATCTCCTAAATGTTGCAATAAAATGGTTTCATATGAGGTGTGCATTTAGTATGGGACGTCTCCCATAAGATAAGTCAAAAACAACGCACGTATAAATAATAAGGATAACAAAAAAAAAATCTGGAATCTTTTTATATTAATTACATTACAACTCAAATTGCATGTTAACGCCTTAACATTGACAGCCCTAAAAGAAATACATTTCAGAACAGAGCATTTTAATGAGAATGTGTGAGTGTGTGTGCATGTGTGAGTGTGTGTGTTTGAGTGTGTGAGTGTGTGTGCGTGTGCGTGTGTGAGTGCATGTGTGCGTGTGTGTGTTTGAGTGTGTGAGTGTGTGTACGTGTGTGTGTTTGAGTGTGTTTGTGTGAGTGTGTGTGTGTGTGAGTGTGTGTGTGTGTGTGTGTGTGTGGTTTCTCCTGCTGTTCCTGCTGAGCATGAGTGATCAGAGTTCCTCCACACACAGTGGATCTGACACAATGTGGCAAGACCTTTGCATGTTTAGGAAGTGAGAAATCCCTCTTCTGTTTCTTAAGCTCAGCGGGAGGGAGGGAGAGAGAGAGAGAGAGAGAGAGAGAGAGAGAGAGAAGAGGACACAGAGCGAGACGTCTAGACTGCCATCTGAACACTGGGGCACTCGCTCTGTCCCCTGAGCATTTCTCTGAGCGATGCCTCTCTACACGAGCGTGTGGCTTTACTTAACCCCAGAAGGTCACACCTTTGAGCTCCTACAATTATTAAGAATTATTAATAAATTAAAAATAAAATGTAATATTTCATAAAATACAATATTTAAAACTTATTTAAATGTCAGGAAATTTCCTCACTACTAAATATTCCACGCTCAACTGTTAGTAGTATTATAACAAAGTGGAAGCAATTGGGAACAACAGCAACTCAGCCACGAAGTGATAGGCCACGAAAAAATCACAAAGCGGGGTCAGCGCATGCTGAGGGTCACAGTGCACAGAAGTCGCCAACTTTCTGCAGAGTCAATAGTTACAGACCTCCAAACTTCATGTGGCCTTCAGATGAGCTCAAGATCAGTGTGTAGAGAGCTTCATGGAATGGGTTTCCATGGCCGAGCAGCTCATCCAAGCCTTACATCACCAAGAGCAATGCAAAGCGTGGGATGCAGTGGGGTAAAGCACGCCGCCACTGGACTCTAGAGCAGTGGAGACATGTTCTCTGGAGTGACCAATCACGCTTCTCTGTCTGGCAATCCGATGGACGAGTCTGGGTTTGGCGGTTGCCAGGAGAACGGGACTTGTCTGACTGCATTGTGCCAAGTGTAAAGTTTGGTGGAGGGGGGATTATGGGGTGGGGTTGTTTTTCAGGGGTTGAGCTTGTCCCCTTAGTTCCAGTGAAAGGAACTCTTAATGCTTCAGCATACCAAGACATTTTGGACAATTTCATGCTCCCAACTTTGTGGGAACAGTTTGGGGAAGGCCCCTTCCTGTCCCAACATGACTGTGCACCAGTGCACAAAGCGTTGGTCCATAAAGACACCTTTGGGATGAATTAGAGCGGAGACTGAGCCAGGCCTTCTCGTCCAACATCAGTGTCTGACCTCACAAATGCGCTTCTAGAAGAATGGTCAAAAATTCCCATAAACACACTCCTAAACCTTGTGGAAGGCCGTCCCAGAAGAGTTGAAGCTGTTATAGCTGCAAAGGGTGGGGCAACTCCATATTAAACCCTACGGATTAAGAATGGGATGACATTAAAGTTCATGTGCATGTAAAGGCAGGCGTCCCAAAACTTTTGGCAATATAGTGTAAGTTGATACAATTTTTGTCCATAAGTTGCCTCAAATTTTTGAGTTTTCTCTACTTCTAATTGCAATTACATTATTGCATTAAGGTTATGAATAATAAGTTATAACAATAACATTTAGTGCAGACTTGATGCATCTGTTTGTATGTTTGTGTGTCAGGTGTTTCGTGCAGAGCAGGTGGGGGGTGGGGAGCGACTGTGAGCTTTCCTGCTCCCTACCCTATTTAAAACACTTACTAACCTCTTTCCTTATAAACCTTTGACCTTTAACCCCATTTAGGTCATGCTGCTCATAGCAACTGTGCTGCCACCCACAGAAGCTCATGCTAACAGCGCTACTGCAGACACGCGTGTGTTTCAGTTTCCCACAGATACACGGGTCCAGATGATCCCAGGCCTTCACACACTTCAGCCGACCAGCTTCCAAAGACAAAACTCTCTATTTGAACAAATATCTGATAACATATGTTCGTTTTTAAATACTATTAAATGGTTCAGAATAGTTTTTTACATGGTTCATGTTGCAACCTGTGATAACCCAGTTTGGATACATTTAAAAATGTTGTTAATTGCTTTGACATTGGGCATTGTGAAGTGTTGCTAAATTTGGCCACATTCTTGTTTCGAGTGATTCTGGCAATAGACACCATCTAAGAAAGGGATTTCTTTATAGTTTTGCTAAAGAGCCAAAGATGAAACCTAGTAATTTGTCTGTAATTACAGAGAGATTTACTGAAGATAACCAGCTCATCCTGTAGCATCGCAGGCTTTTGTCACAAGTCCAGTCAAAAGTTTTTGTGTGTGAGTGTGTGTGTGTGTGTGTGAGTGTGTGTGTGTGTGTGTGAGTGTGTGTGTGTGTGTGTGTGAGAGTGAGTGTGTGTGTGTGTGTGTGAGTGTGAGTGTGTGCATGTTTTTGTGACATATCAGGACACAAATTTGTATAATGACATGGGTATGACACAGGTATTACAAGTAGAGGGTGAATTATGAGGACATTACCCATGTCCCCATTTTTCAAAAGGCTTATAAATCTTTTTTTTTTTGAGAAAGTAAAAATGTGCAGTTTCCTGTGATGGGTAAGTTTAGGGGTAGGGGTAGTGTGTGTGTGTGTGTGTGTGTGTGAGTGTGTATGTGTGTGTGATGGGTAGGTTTAGGGGTAGGGGTAGTGTAGGGGGATAGAAAATACGGTTTGTACAGTATAAAAACCATTACGCCTATGGAATGTCCCCACAATTCACAAAAACAAACCTGTGTGTGTGTGTGAGTGTGTGCGCAGCAGATGGTCTCAGTCATGTTGACTCTTGACCTGTGTTTGTAATGAGGTCAGCCCGGCTGCTGTATCTCTGTGTTTTCATCATGTGGAGTCTCTAAGCACACAGATTTGAGTGAGAGGTTAATTAATTCATTTCAACTCATAATTATCCCATTAACCTCTGTAATGCTACTGAACATCACATCATTTCCTCATTATTCCCAAATCATTTACTACGACCAATTAATCATTGCAATCTGGGCATGATTATTATCATTTAATCAAAAGACAAGAGCTGCATATTCACATTCACACTAATAAAAAGTAATGAATTACCAACACAGATGGCATATAAAATAGAAGTAATAGCAATATGCGATAACAACAGTGAACTGGCCATATCTCAGCACCAGAACAACATCACTCTAAAAATACTGGGTTATTTTTTTAACCCAAATGATGGGTTCAGCCTGCTGGGTCATTTTATTGGGTTATTTTTAATATTTCTAACCAGTGCTGGGTAGTTTTCTGTAACTCAGTTGCTGGGTCATCACATACCTTCCCAGGGTTGGGTAACCCAATGTTGGGTAGTCTGTGCCAAACCGGTTAAAACTGGATACATATCAACAGTCATTTACTGTTTTGTTCTGAGAGAAAACTTCCTGAGGGGAAAATTCCTGAATGAAATTAAGGTTTGTATTACATAGTATTCCTATCATATTATTATTGTACAAAGAGGAAAATGTCTGTAGTCTCACATTTTACATTTTTTGTTTACATGTAAGTCACAGCTAACGGCTGCTGGGAACACTAGCGGCACCGGCGCCACCAGGAAGTGTCAAACCAATGCGTGACCAGGGGTCCGTTCTTCATATGTCACTAACTCAGTTAGCTGGATTTGATTGTTGATGATTTGGCATGATCTTGGATTGTTTGGTTCTTCGACACTTATCCTGGACTTGCTGTCATAGCAACAGCTCCGTAAACTTAAACCTGCTCGGGAGCAGCTTATTTCATGTAAACAGGATTAGATGAGGTGATACTTAAAATGTGTCCCAATCACTGCTACATTATTGAGAATGAGGAGTTACGTCACAATGTTTTCACTCGTGCGCCGCCATATTGGGAGGATACGCTATCCGTTGCCATGGTTATTTTGATAGTGAGACCGAGAGAGCAGCTTGAGATTTGTTTGAGATACAGTGCAGTTTCTTGGGGAGAAATGGAGAAGGAGGAAGTGAAAGGAAAGGTGCTATATCGGGAGAGACTAAATAACACCACCAAGCAGCGTTATTTAGAGAAACTGCTTGACATCAACAACATCGACCCGTACGCTGTCCACCATGTTGAAATATTAATGTTTAAACAGTCTGGTTTTAAATTATTTTTCAACCACTATAGATACCAATGCTACAGCCGCTCTAGTGCTCCCCTGATTGCCTGCCAAAATGGCAGAGTTTAGGCTGCGTGACGTCAATAGGAGCGCTGTTGATCTAGTGCACTAGCGTCGCGCTATGCGTTTGACGGGTTGAAACTTAAATGTCTGACAGACGAAATGGCACAAGGTAAAGCTGTTTATGTAAAAATTATCATTTAATGAACTGGAACAGGCCGAACAGCCAACTGATACCAGTTTTCTTCCCACAGATTCCCATTGGCTGCTGTTGCTGCTCCGGTTACGTCCTAAAACATTTACTAAATGAGTATTTTATTACTGTAAACGGACTTGCCATTGAATAAAAAATATTGTATATGATCCGTTCCTGTCCTATATAATATATAACAGAGATTTTAGAGTGTGTCTTATCCTATTTAAAATGAAAAACCTTCAATATCAAATTGACTGACCCAGCATTTTCAAAAAACAACCCAGCAAATGGGTTAATGTATAAAACCCAACAAGCTGGGTAAAAATAACCCGGCATGTGTTCTGTCCAATATTTACCCAGCGCTGGGTTGCCAAATAACCCAGAAATGGTTGTTTTTAACCCAGCATTTTTTTGTGTAGAGGTGCAGCAACTACCAAGCCACGCCCTAGCAACTATTTAGAGGACCCTAGCAACCCATATAGCAACATGAAGCAATATCATGCTTTGTTCTCATGTAATAAAAACACATTTTTGTTATTTCAAATTATTTGTCATCATTATTTGTCACACTGCTTTGCATCAGGGTATCTGTACTTTTACTCAAGATTTGTGTCCGTCGCCCACCATTGTATAGGCCTTTAACTTATACAGGTTTATAATGAACCGTGGAGCAATAGATGATCTGTGGAGACAATTTATCATTGACTTTAAAACGAGTTCAGCCACTGTTTCCTTGGCAACAGCCTTAGCTCTCCTCTCTCTCTCAAAACCAATGAGGCGAGTGATCCCATAATGCTCTCTCCCGATCCTTTTAGCGCCAATCAAAAGGTCAGAGAGCATGTGCTCGCCTTCTCCTGATCCTTCTCGCACATATATCAGCCGATGACAGTAAAACAATGATAAATGGAGTGTGTGTGTCGGCACGGCCATTTCGGATGTGCTTGATTTGAGTCGTCAGAAGAGTTTAGAAGCGTGAAATTATACTTGCTCTTGAATTGTATACATAATTAAGACTAGATACTAACATATAATAATGCAAGTTATTGTGTTCAGCTTAAACATTTAGAAAGGAGTGTGTGTGATAGCCTAAGGCAAGTCAGTGTCACTGAGTCACTTAATGCCTGCTTTCTGTCTGATTGTATCTCTCGCTCGCTCTGTTTTCCTCAGGATTCATCCCTCTCGGTGTGTGTGTGTGTTATGGATGATTCCTGTCATGTTGCCCTGTTAGTTCTACTGGTTGACCACTGACTGGCTGATAGCATCTGAACTGTCACGGCCGAGATTTATTACTATCCGGCGCTCAGTCTTGTCTGCACTTGGCTGGCTCATCCATGTCTGACTGTGTGTTTTGCGTGTCTGTGTGATTTGAGGCCGTATGTCCGCTCTCTCACTCTGTCCGGTAGGAGAAATAATAATAATGATAAGTAGCTACTGACATCCTGCAGACATGCACACACTGCAATTTAAACCTAGTCTGCACTGCATCAATGCTGGATGTCAAACGAGGAATTTTACCGTATCTGTACAGATGTGCTGTGTGTTAAAGAGAGGGGCGGAGACCAATGATTGACATGTGTTAAATATCACTATTTTATGCTTTCATGTGCAGAATTTTGTTCCAAGAGTTGTAATTCTGGTTCTTTTGTTCATTTCTGAAGACAATTAAAAATCTACTATATTTAGTAGGGATGCACTGATGGGATACCGATTTTAACAAACAACTATTGGACAATTTCAATACTGATACCGATACCATTTTTTTTACTGTTTTGATCATGTTTTAAATTAGCAAAGTTTAAAAAGGTATACTAGCTAATTTATTGCTGCATCATCAAATAACCTTCATTGAATTTGGATTGGATCACATGATCTCAGGAGATTAGGAGGAGAAACGGTTAGAGATTAGGAGGAAACTGAGGCTTTACCGAGCTCAATGGCTCTGGCCGAGCTGTGATAGAAACTAAACGCTATTGGTTGTTAAAAAAGGGGGGGGGAGCTGTTCGATATGCCCCGCCCTGTCTTCCTGTCTCAGTGGAAATTACATCAACACATTAAATAATGCTGCGCGTCAAGGCACTTCAGTGGGACTCACGGATCCAATACACTGATACACACCTATACTGTTTAAATTCACTTATGCCGACTGTTTACTAGGATACTCACTAAGATGGGCATTTTGATATAATTTTGTGTGAATTTGTCTGTTCAAGCACAAGAAGAAGCGAAAGAGAGCTCAGTCAGAGAGCTCTGAGACGTGGCTTTCGCGCTTCGGATGTGAGCGCACACAAAACTTCTCACATGGCGAGTACTAAATTGAGTTCTTCTTCATATCTTCTTGCACTTGAATCTTTAAATTGGCAAGGCTTGCTTTTGTGACGATGCAGCACCGGTTAGCCAACTATGATCGCCAGTCCCGTCGTTATCAGCACAGTTCAACGAGTCGGTGTTTCCCGAAACCATCGTTCCAACAAACATTCACAAACAGCATCGCAAACTTGTGTGGTCTGAACGACAGCTCTCGACCTGTGGTAAGAAGCAGAGTTTCTTGTTTGCATGGCATGTGGACTCAATACAGCAGGGTCGTCTAGCAACTCTCCGTTGGCTTGCGAAAAACCAAACTCTAGTCAGGCCAATCACATCGTGTATAGAGTCGGTGGGCGGGCTTAACATAATGACGGCAGATTCGCTACGTCTCCCCCATGGACTCATTTCCGTCGTTCTGACTACGTCACCTTCTTTGTTGCTCTGGTTGGTTGCAGCGTTATCCTTTTGCGTGCAGAGGGAATTTGAAAGACAACGTTTATCCCGCCCCTCGGATTGAGCCCTGCCAATGGTGTGTTCCCAGACCCAACATCTTGATGTGGGTCTGGCTTGTCAGGCTATTGTACTATGGTAGCAGCGAGTTACGTCGTTGTACGAGAAATGCAGCCCTGGGGCACGTTCAAGCTCAAACCAGTGCACAACGTTTAGCTACGGTTTCCGGGTTGAACGACATGTTTCCTGGAGACGGTGTGCAATGGAGTTTGAGATGCATTTTCTCTTGTTTGGTGGGTGTGTCAAAAATGTCAGCCCAATTAGCAGCAACATGTATATAAACCATGCGGTGTTAAAGAGACAGCTCGCACACTGGGTCGTTTACAAATGTGTCCGCTGCATCTCGGTATACGCAACAATTGAAGATATTAGAAGACATGTTTGTCTTTTCATCCTAAAATGTGAGGCAAATGTTGGATCCCAATAATTAGGAACCACAAATCCCTTCACTTTTTTATTCTGGACGGCAAGGGCAGTGACTGTAACATTGAGTGTATTTTGGGGTATTAAACATGTATTTATATCGATTTCATCAGGCTCCGAAAATTCTTCAAAAAGAACACAAAGAATGGCCTTCTCAGCTGCCATAGTTGCAACTCTTACGTCATCTCAACGCACCACCATTTCCATTTAAAAAACGTTTTGCAACGTTTTGTCGGGGTTTGAACGCAGCACTGGTCGGGACAGTGACAGTATCAGCCCTGCTATATTTCGTACAGGTTTTGTTTTGGCAAGTATTTAATTATTTTACCCAGAGGAAACGTTGGATTATGCAACAGACATTATACAATTCAGTGCATTCACACAGGTAATTTTTCATGAATATGCAGAGGGTTTTAAATTGTTCAAAAACTGCCCGATAAATATCACTGGCAGATAAAGTGGTGCATCACTAATATTTAGTAGGTCTATTATCCACAATTAAGGGTAGCCTAACATTTAACAGTTTAATATTTAAATAAAACATGAAAAGTAAAAATATCACCTGTGACTTTTAACCCTATTCTGGGTCTTTTTTTTTTTTTAACCCCAAATGATGTTTGCTGAAATAAAAGTGAAATGTTCCCTTCATCTAAATGGCATGAGACATAATGTCGTGGTTGATGCTTTCTAGCTCTAGCAAACAAAAACAAAAAAAATTATTGGGATGATATCTAGTTGTATGTTCGCATGAAAAAAAGGCACACTCAGAACATTTGGAGACCTCACATTGAAATGAATGGGGAAATGAAAATCTTTTTTTTTTATATTTGTCAAATAAAAAAACGAAATCAGCCACAACAGAGCAAAATACACAGAAGTGAAGTGGCAGCACATCCACTATGTGGAACGCTTGTGCTCACACACACACCGCTCCACCCCCCACAAACAGCCCACCAACCCCCGAAAAAATCACCCATAGACATCAATGAGAGACTATAAAAAATAGCTTTTTGTTACGTCAAAAAAAAAATCAGTTACAATGCAGAAAAAACAAAAAATGAAGGGGCGACACCACAACACACCCCTGATGGAGTAAACACACACACACAACACCCCAAACCACAAAATCACTCATGCGAAATGAAAAATGGGCTGCCATAAGTTGCTCTCTGTTACATAATTTGTCAAAAATAAATCAGCTATGATGGAGTGACAACACAACAACAATGGAGAACAAATGCAAACACACACATATAACACACATATAACACACATAGATAACACTTTGTTCAGGTTTGACTGTAACAATGTCATTATTGCAAAATGTGCAAAAAAAAGCTAAACTTTGAAAAAGAGTCTTTTTTTATTGTTATAATAATTAAATTAAATCTAAATGAAAAACCTGTGAAAAGATGTATAGCCATGAGTCATGTTTTGAAGACTGGCCGTTGATGAAAGTGTTTGTTCTCCAGTGCATGGCAGTAATCTTAATGACACATTGGCCACATTATCATTATTACATAAAAAACTATTTTTTTTATTATTTATTTATTGATATAAATATTTAAAAATACCTTAAATCACCCAACACTGCACAACTATACAGTAAAACATTAATAAAGTGAGTGATATTACATTTGTTAAAAATAAAAAAAACATTATTATGTTACAAAATCACATTTTATTGTCTGAGTACATTCAAAACAGCTGTTGCAGGTGCTTAGAGTCGGTCTGACTGAGATATTGGCCAGTTCTAGCGTTTGCCTGGAGGTCAGAAGCATTTTATCTGATGGTGAGTGTTATCTCCTGCCAGTATGTTGACTTTGGATGTGTAGATATGTTGAATGAATGATGTTGGTAGGTCTATATAATTATCCCCAGCAAAGTTGTCCGGTGCTGCGGCGTAACTGTCACATCAGTAATGAACAAACCACATGAAGTCACTCAGTCACGTTTCCTCTTTTGACAAGTCACCCTGTGATCAGTCTCTAAGTGTTTCCTGTGTTTTAAACTCATTCCCTCCTGCAAACTCTCTCCTGCTTCCTCAGTATTTTAACTTTTCATAACCTTTGTTGAATGTGTTATTTATTTTAGTTTGTGCATTAGAACGCACCTGTAACAAAAACCCATTAAACAGAAAGTCAAATGTTAAAATGAGACCCTTGACAGCAGATCTGTGATATTAGTTTGAGCTGTTAGAATACATAATTATTAGTGTATTAAGGCACATTTAGTGGTTTGGCGGCTGATTTCAAGCCTGTCTCATCCCATATGCTATACGATCCCACTGTTATTTTAAAATTATATTCAATAAAAGGGATCTGTTTTAATGTGCTTGCCCATATTTAGTTTTAGTGTGTGCCAGATATACTCCTTTCATTCATAAATATAATTGATATGTGCTGCGAAGTTCAATGTGTTAAACAAGTGTTTTACTATGATTTTCAAAATCAGAATAATAGGCTATTTCATTAGTCTAATCTGCCCTACAAAGGCAAAAGGCAGTAACTTCATTTTTGGTCGAAAAGGAGTTATTGACATTTTTGGGACATTCAAGACCTCCTTTATCACTCAAGTATCTTGAGTCAATTCCGTTGTTTTATCGATAAAATAATGGGTTGTCACAGTAACTTCCAAAAGCCCAGGAGAAACCAAGGCAGAACACTGTAAAACGCTCAAATTGAGTTTGGATATATTCTCTGCTATTGTTTAGCCGTTGTTTAGAAGTTACCGTGTTGGCCTGGAGTTACGGTATTCTGCCTTTGTTTTACTGTCTATTAAAGTTTGCTCTAGCAGACATCAAGGTCAAGGTAAGAAATTGTGTAACACAAAAGATGCATCAGACTAACAAATTAGATAGATCGCAATCTACTTCATTCAGCTAGCTAGCAGCCTATAGCATACACTGTAAAAAAAAATTACTGTAAAAAATATGGTAGCAACATTTTAGGTTTTACATATTTAAGTTAAATTTACAGTAAATAACCGTATTTCATTAACTGAAATAATGTTAAATTACCAACTTGAAATACTAATATCTGTTATGTACCTTTGATATATACTGACAACCACCAATCACAGAGGTGATGAGAGTCACATGATGAATCAAGGCTTTTAGGAGGACAATACTAATATACAGAAGGTGCACAGTGCCATTCACACAAACGCTAAACACAATCATGGTAACACACATAGGTTTTATGCAATAAACATTAATTTAACAACATTAAATGTAACATAAAACCTTAATGTACATAACTGATTGGAAAAACTAAGAAGAAACATCGTTATTTCAACGAAAATACACCAAATGTGAAGTGTCACGCAGGGAATTCTGGGAAAGTCAATTTACGGTTTTTCACTGTAAATTACAAAACGACTTGTTCTTGTCACTTCCAAAAACTTTATATTTAACGGTGTTTTACTGTAAAAAGTACATTAAATGTAAGGTTAGATCTATTACAGATCTATTCCCCGTATATAGTACGGAAACTTTCAGTTAACCTGTTTACTGTTTTTAACCGTAGCATTTTTACAGTCTTTTACCGTTAAAATCACGATCATTTTTTACAGTGTAAATAGGCTAGTCAGCTATCCAATGAACAGGCTACCAAACTGCTCCATATAAAAAAGCAATTGTAAATCATCCAAAATAAATGGCATGATACCGGTGTTACTATAATGATTTTGTAAAAGGTGATCAGCAACCAAATATTTAATAACGTGGAAGTTACTGCCAATTGCCTTGGTGTGCCGTCTCACTTTTTGTAGACGATATAAAGGCAGAGTACAGTAACTTCAAAATAGGGGTCAAAAGTCATTTTTTTATGTAGATAATTTGATTGCCAGATTCCCAGTGTCCTACCTATAATTCATTTGGCTGGACAACAAAAAATCTTTAAAGTCATTTTTCTCAGTTCCACACTCTAGTGAGTAACGGTCTTTTGCCTTTGTAGGGCAGTAATGCTATTTATGGTTGTCAGTTGGTAACAGTGAATATAAGGCCACATGTACGCGCTCTTATAGGATTAGTTCACTTCAAAATGAAAATTTCCTGATCATTTACTCACCCCCATCTCATCCAAGATGCTCATGTCTTTCTTTCTTCAGTCGATAAGAAATTAAGTTTGAGGAAAACATTCCAGGATTTTTCTCCATATAATGGACTTCAATGTCCAAATCAATGCAGTTTCAGAGGAAGGGCTTCAGAGGCTCTGTGCGATCCCAGACGAGGAATAGGGTCTTATCTAGACAAACCAAAAAAAAAATATATATATATTTATACACTTTTAAACCACGAATGCTCGACTTCGGTGTTGTTCTTCCTCACTACGTATGACGTCGAAAGTACCGACCCAGTGCCGAAAAACTCATCTCATGTTTTTGTAAAGGGCGTTTGATTTAGTCTTTGCACGTTCGTTTTAACACTGGGTCGGTACTTCCACGTATGTCACGGGTGTGACCTTTCCGGCGTGATGATGTTATACGTCGTGAAGAATTTGATCTACATAGCAAATGAGAACGGCTCAAATTAATAGCTTGATATTAAAGGTCTTGTTAATGGTTTTCAGTTTTGTTCAAGGTAATTAAAGCAACAGTTTTTCAATAACGGAAGAATATTGTAAAAGTTTGGTATTCGGGGTAAAAGACACAATAATTAACATGATAATAAACACCTGCTGACTTTAACATTTGTTGACATGACATGGTTGGAAATATCATATATTAAGTTGGGTGTCCACCAAAACCACCATATTAAAATATATATATTAATCATATTATATAATAAAATATATTTATTGTTACTAGCCTACTGTAAAATGATTTTGTTTCTGTATTTTTAAAACAGCTTATATGTTTTATATTAACATATTTCAATGAAAATATATTTACTGAACAAAAATGTTATTTGTGTAAAATTATTTATCAAAATAAGCGAAAAATTTCTCACTTTCTAAAGTGATTGTGTTGAACAAGTGTTAACTTAGACATTATTAAAAACATGATTTTAGCTGCAGCATTTGTCTTCTGCCCCGTGTGTGTGTGTGTGTGTGTGTGGGGGGGGGGGTAACAGCCCCCCCCCCCCATTCACCTCATACATTTATAAGATTTTAAATAAAAACAAACCACTTTATGATTTATTTTCACACAAAATCTGTTGCTCCATCAGTGTTCAATACAAACATATTTTTTTCTGCAATCATACATGACAATCTAAAATATTCTTGTATTTATAATATTCCTGTTTTATTTCTCAGTAGTGATCATTTAGGCTATGTGTCCCAGCACATTCTTCCCACAGTTTAAAAATACTTTGTCTATATAGTCTACGCACAGACAGTCATATTCGTCAAAGGACATAAGCCGATTGCCAGATACACCCATATATCATTATATATATATGTTTTTAAATAAAGTGATTCGTTGTATTCGCATACAATGAACAAATGCGAGCGTCGCGAGGGGCTGGTGCGCGCGCTTGACCACACACCGCGCTGTGACCGCGTTTAAACGCGTTATCCACGGTCCGACAGGAACTCCATTCCAAAAATACTGTCGGTGGAGACCCAAACCCACCCAAGCTCCACACACAGATGGGACATGTGCGCGTGCACTGCTCTCAATGCCAGTGAATCCTGCCATACTGAAATATGGCTCGTGCGCAACAGCGACGTCATGCACATCCACGACTTGACAAGCCTCCTGCATTTCTGACGACTCATCTTTTATAGGCTCGGGTGGGGAGGAAGGTTAACAGCGTTAACTCCACTAAATGGAGTTCCAAACATTTCAGTTCATAGCTTTTAATTACGCCTTCGCTGAAGATCCAGGGGGCCAATGCATCTTCACATTTCGAAGACCAGATGCCCATTTTCTGTCGCTTTAATGTGTGCTTGAGCATAACAGGGACGGCTGCTGGGTTATTTTTGTGTGCTTGCGTGTGTTCAGTGAGTACATCTGAGAAAGTGTGTGTGTGTGTGTGTGAAAAAACAGGAAAACACATATTGTCCAATTTACTTAATCATATTATTTGCGATCTACGCAGCAAAAATGTGTTTCTCTTCTAAACGTGATTTCTTTGCTTTCGATTAATGTAATTCTCTAAAATTTGCAATCTACTAGATTCAATTATTTGGGGTGAATGTGAACCAATGAAGTACTCGATTTTTGCTGAAACTGTAGTTCCCAGCATGCTTTGCTTGAGACTTGACGAATACCCTTACGAAAAAATATAACCATGGTTGGTAACGCTTTAGATTACAGCCCGGAAAGTACTGCGTAAGTAAAGCGTATTTACTGCGTAACTTTAGGTAATTATAGTGTAACTATAAAGTATGTATGTGTAGGTGTAAGGGAACAATATGTAATATTTGGGGAATAATGGGGGAACTATCAGGAAAATTAACTAATCATTTATACTGTAAGTATTTTTTAATGAAGGGGTAATTTTCTCTGTAGTTACAGGGTAAGTGGTGCTTGTTCCCCTTTTGTTTCATGTAGTCACAGGGTAAGTACAATAAAAACACTTACACAATCTGATATCACTCGGAAATCTTTATTTGAAAAACAGATTTTATTCGTTTATCTTTCTTGGCTTCATGCTCCTCTTGTTTCTCTTCTTTTTCGTTCTTGCCACAGATGAATCTTAAGAAGGAATCCCATGTCTCCTATTCTGTATTATGTATTAAAAAAAATACAGTACACCCAGAAATGTCCTCACCATTTACTCGTCTTTTACCCTCATGCCATCCGAGATGCATACGACTTTCTTAATCTCTGCTAATGAAAACTCATTTGGGTTCCTAAAAGTTGAAGCATCAAACAGCACATACAGCAATAACTACAGTAATCCATGGATGAATCAATGTCTTCTGAAGTGAAAGTGTTTGTAAGAAAAATACCAATATTTAAAAAAATTTAAACTGTAGACTAACGAAAAAGAAGAAGAGGAACAAGAGGAGCCAAGCAAGAGAAACAAAAAAGGGACAAAACGTGCCTCTTTCTATCAGGACGTTATTATTTGAAATGAAAAGTTTATTTAAAAAAAAAAAAAATTCTGAAAGTTGTTTTTCAAATAAATGTTTCCCGCAGCCCGCAGATTCACACTTACCCTGTAACTACATGGATAATTACCTCTTAATTAAAAAATACTTACAGTATAAATAATTAGTTAATTTTCCTGATAGTTACCCCTTTATACTTTATAGTTACACTATAATTACCGAAAGTTACGCTGTAAATACGCTTTACTTATGCAGCACTTTACTAAAGCGTTACCCCATGGTTTTATTATAGTAAAAGTGTAGTAACCATGTTTTTTTGGCTAATTGATTACCATTTATATAACCACAGTTTTACCACAAATACCATGGTTAAACTATGGTTAGAGTAGCACAACCATGGTTAATTTGTGGTTACAATGGTTTAACTACAATAACCATGTTTTTTTGGTTTTATTTGTAGTAAAATGGTTCATTTTCGTAAGGGTAGAGTAACATTGTTGAAATTGCGTGTTATTTTATGTTTTTTTTTGGGCAAAATTAGAAAAGGGGAGACTTTATATTGTTTAATAGTGTTTAATGTTTAATTATGTTGGAATTATTAGAACCATTTACTGGGTTACCATAGTGGAGAAGAGCGGAGCGATGGTTTAGGCTGTGGACTGATACTTAAAGAGCAGTTCATACTTAGCGCTTGGTATGTTCAGTATGTGCTATCGCTGGCTAATAGAATGAAAGCTACATTGTAAAATTAGTTGAAAAAAGCATGCTAAACGATTGCCTTAAAAAAAACAAGTGAAATAGGAATAGTATGTTGTGCTAACAAATGCTTAGTTAGTATAGTTCACTTACACAAGAGTTCCAGTAACTACAAAAGAACAGTAGAGAGTACTTGATCTTTTACTTTAGATTTACTCTTGACTTAGTAGCTACCATTGTTGTGTTTTGATGCTGAATGTTGAAGTGTGTGTGTGACTCAAGCATGATCAACTGCAAGATATTGCCACAAACTTAGAGCGATTATATCAACCCAGTTAACAGTCCCACAGGTGTTTATGATGTAAGTGTTAGCAATAAAATTGTAAACGATGACATAAAGGGAAATTTTACATAGGTTAATTTTAAAAGATGATCTTAATTTCTGACTAAATCATTAACTATAGTTCATTTTTCAGAATCTTGGTCAACTTTTAAAAACAACCTATTTATTACTTATCTTCCTTTGAAACCAAATATGTGATTTCTTGTTGCGTCGCTGCATCAATAGGAACAGAGTTATAATAATAATATGAATGTTCCAAGTGCCCCACCAAAGTGAACACTGATCACCATAATGGTGAGGGGTTTTTTTCTTGACAAGATGGCACTCAAACCAATCAACCTTAACAAGGAATAGTATGTGAAAAGTACAGATTGCTAGATTTTTACAATTAAGTTAAGACATTAAGTAACGTTAACTAAAAAGTGTCAGGATATAGTCTTATAAATCAGTCACAGCAAAAATATACAAAAATAAACTTCTCAAGCCCCGCTGTGCACACCGCTGGTGTTACGGAGCCGTATTAAATGCATTGTGAGACTACTCAATTCGGTTACTTACAAATTACTTCATTCCATGATTATGTGAACAAATTATGTTTGTTTAACTTAATTGATTCATGTGGAACCAATGTACATGATTAAATCATGTAAATCCAACACACATTTTGTTTCAGTGTGAGAGTGTGTGTGTGTGTGTGTGTGTAGGTTATTTTAGCGAGTGTTTATTATGTTGGTTTCAAATAAAAAATAAAAATGAATGTTTCTGTGCATTTTACTGTTTCATAAATTGTTCTGTGTGTAGGTATATATTTTTAACAGTGTTTAAAAATACAAATGTTGTGGAAGAGTTTATAAAGATTTCATGAGCAGCAAAATCTGTTAATTTGTCATATGACAACACTGTAAAAATAAGCATTTGTATATATTAATAACATTCATAACTCATAAAGCGCATGCAGGAAAAAAGTGAATGAGAACCTCAAAACATGTTTAAGTGTGTATGGGCCTATATTTCAACTATAATTAATTAATCCAGCTCACTTTAAAAATTTAGGAATACATGTCCAACAAATATCTTTGAGCAGATTTCCGACAATCTGCGTATTTTTATTATATAAGAATCGGGTTTTAAAAATAATCATTTAATATGTATGCATTTTTTAAAAGGGTGTATGGGACATTTGGGCAATAATGAAATGTTCAACTGATTAGATCAATGGAAACGTGGTTGTGAAATATGAATGAACTGCTGGTTTTATTCTTTTATGAGCACACTCACATAATGATAGAGTCTGACGCACATTTTCATGATTTTCATATACCTTTGAACTTGTAAGTAGAGCATTCAGCCCCCCTTCCTTCGCCCCCAACACACACACACACACACACACAAATTGTTGTGTAATATTTTGACGAATTGCTTATGTTCTTCTGTTGTAAGTCATCTAGATAAAAGCGTCTGCTAAATGCATAAATAAAAATAATACTGTCACTGCGCTAAATGCTCGTGATATTTTGACACCATTCTATTCCATAATATGGTTTATCTGAATAAAACATTTTTACCCCTGATTTGCATGTTGTAGTTGGCTGGTGTTATATGTTTATGTTGATCAGTACACTCTTAAAATCACTGGGTTAAATACAACCCAATTTGGGTTGTTTTCAACCCAAGGGCTGATTAAATATAGGACAGAACACATGTTGGGTTCATTTTACCCAGCATAGTTGATTCATTTTTACTATAATACTAGCTTTTTTTTTTTTTTTTTTACTTCATACATGAATTAATGTCTACGGATTAATTTAAATCCTCTAAACTTAAAAAACTCGACACACTGGCTTGCATGATAAATCCTATTTTCGATCATATTTTACAGTATAGCGTATTTTATATAGTTTTTCATTGATATTGCCAACATTTAAGCTCGTTTAACAAATATTAGAAGTAAAAAAAAGTGTAATCGAGCAGTCTCTGTTGTCCCGTTTCCACCGTACCGGCGCTGGATCTTGTGCCGGAGCTTGTGTCGTGTTCAGCGGGGGGACTTCTGACTTCAGACCGCCGCCCTGCGGTTCTCTCATAGCCGACATATGCATGTATGCGGTGACTGGCTCCATAACCTGTCCATAAACAATAAGTATACAGTTCTGAGAACCTATTTTAACATCATAAGTATTTATATTCTGCATCTTTTTTAATTAAATCACAACATTTTATGCAAGGCATCAGGCTTTGACACTCCTGTATGTGACATCGCGCCCCTGTATATTGCTTTGCATAAAATTAAATGATATACAGCATAATAACGAATTTATCGATAACATAAAATGTACACAAACCTGTATTTTACGTCTGACCCAGGAGCTGAGTTACACAAAAACTACCCAAACACTGGGTTAGTTAGTTAATTAACTTTATTGTCCTTAAAGGCGATTATTTGTGTAGACAGCAGTTTACATAGGCCTACATGTTCGTACAGCAACACAAAACACATTAAATAACACACTTTTATAATAGATCATTTAAAAACTGAATGTTTACCCAGATCCTGGGTCAGACCTGGGTTGTTATGTCTGACCCAGGATCTGGGTAACGCAAAAACTACCCAAACACTGGGTTGTGACGTCTGACCCAGGAGCTGGGTTACGCAAAAACTACCCAAACACTGGGTTGTTACGTCTGACCCAGGAGCTGGGGAACGCAAAAACTACCCAAACACTGGGTTGTTACGTCTGACCCAGGAGCTGGGTTACACAAAAACTACCCAAACACTGGGTTGTTACGTCTGACCCAGGAGCTGGGGAACGCAAAACCTACCCAAACACTGGGTTGTTACGTTTGACCCAGGAGCTGGGTTACACAAAAACTACCCAAACACTGGGTTGTTACGTCTGACCCAGGAGCTGGGTTACATAAAAACTACCCAAACACTGGGTTGTTACATCTGACCCAGGAGCTGGGTTACGCAAAAACTACCCAAACACTGGGTTGTTACATCTGACCCAGGATCTGGGTAACACAAAACCTACCCAAACACTGGGTTGTTACGTCTGACCGAGGAGCTGGGTTACACAAAAACTACCCAAACACTGGGTTGTTACGTCTGATCCAGGAGCTGAGTAACACAAAAACTACCCAAACACTGGGTTGTTACGTCTGACCCAGGAGCTGGGTTACATAAAAACTACCCAAACACTGGGTTGTTACATCTGACCCAGGAGCTGGGTTACGCAAAAACTACCCAAACACTGGGTTGTTACATCTGACCCAGGATCTGGGTAACACAAAACCTACCCAAACACTGGGTTGTTACGTCTGACCGAGGAGCTGGGTTACACAAAAACTACCCAAACACTGGGTTGTTACGTCTGATCCAGGAGCTGAGTAACACAAAAACTACCCAAACACTGGGTTGTTACGTCTGCCCCAGGATCTGGGTAACACAAAAACTACCCAACCACTGGGTTGTTACGTCTGACCCAGGATCTGGGTAACACAAAAACTACCCAAACACTGGGTTGTTACGTCTGACCCAGGATCTGGGTAACACAAAAACTACCCAAACACTGGGTTGTGACATCTGACCCAGCTCGGGTTACACAAAAACTACCCAAACATTGAAAAAAAAAAGAACCCCCAAAAAATGACCCAAAAACCTCAACCTAGGATTTGGCTAGAAAAAATAACTAAAGATTTTTTAGAGTGTATAGACACCCAATCTAGGTTCAATGGCGTGTCGGCGGGAGACAAGAGGCACAGCGAGCTTAGCAGTGATTGATGGAATAACATCTGCCAGCAACATCTCGACTCGTTTGCTCATATTAGTTTCCGAATTCTCCACAAAATCGATTTGATGGTGAGTGACTACAGCAAAATGTCCCTTTAGGGAATCTGAATGTTATGTTAACGGAAAACACAAGCTTTATTTTGCCAAACTTTGTGGCGATTTCTGGATCGAACGAACTAGCGTGGCAGAGATTCCTGCAGAACGGCATAAGAGTTATAGGCAGGAGTCTGTTATTTCTAAATCATAAATTGAAGGATATTTTTATTGTGGTTTTAAATACATGCCAAGATCTCAATCAAGTGTGAGTCACTTTTGAACGTGACGCGTCTGATTCCTGCTCTCGGCGAGCCTGTCCGGGCGCGTCTCGTGCACAGGACCACAGAGAGCTGGAGATGAAGGTGAGAGCCCAATCAGGAGTGTGTTCAATGCAGATCTGCAAACGGTTGCCCCGGGCACAGAGCTTCAGAAAACAAACAGTGATTCCCATCTGGATGAGGTGTTCACCACTCTCTGTCTTGGCTTTGATTAATCGGTTGCAAAAAAGCAAAAAAGCGAGTCAGCCACTGCGCTCAAATTCCCAGAGCCATGCAGAAACATAAAGCGGCTATACATGGAGTATGGCTTAGAATCAAGCCTTAGCTACTTTCCCCTCAGTTAAAATAGTATTGTTCAAACGTATTATTATTACGCAAGTACTCTTCCAATATATTTTTGCACCATGTCTTGTCTTCCCACATATAGCCTATACAATTAATATTTGCATGCATTTCTTTATCCTGATCTGTTGTTCTCAGTCTATATTTAAATATGCAATGTACACCTATGCATATATGTATATAAACACATGCAGTGTCGTGTTTAGGCTATTATTTCAGTTTTGGATGGTGTTTAATTGATTTAAAATGCATCGGATAGCCTATGAGTGAAATAAACACAC
Source organism: Rhinogobio ventralis (assembly GCA_039654625.1). Lineage (NCBI taxonomy): Eukaryota > Metazoa > Chordata > Actinopteri > Cypriniformes > Gobionidae > Rhinogobio > Rhinogobio ventralis. The sequence goes on along the minus strand of CM077197.1, from coordinate 42,200,813 downwards.
TGTCTGTGTAGAGATGTTATATTTATTACGTTTTACTTGCTTTACATATAAACTGCGCAGACTATCATGTATGCGCGAGTCGTTTTATTGCAAATGACTTGAGTAGCCTAAACAACATCACAGCGATATAATGACCGGTGCAAGAAACATATTCCACTCCAGGCCACGTTTTGCAAGTACAAAATGTTTTTATTTGGATACATTATTAAATATATTGTAAAGAATAATATCTGTTATCAGATAAGTCTCCCATTATCCCAAGTCCCACCAGCAAAGAAAAATATTAAAAACGTAGCCTGTACTGTAATCTGGATACATTATCCGCATAACATCTTTGGCACGAAGAAATATTGCTTTTAACAGCATAAACACAAGAATTTAGATGAAGTGCCATTTGCCCGATAGTGGAAATGATTTCAAACAAAACGGGTTTGAATTGCACCCTGAAAACCAGAAGGCTGCGTTTTCATTAATCCCACTTTTTTTGTGTAGTAAAAAACAAATCACCCGCTCGTCCAAAAAGGTTTATAAAGTAGGTATAATCTCCCTGTGTCCGTCCTCTTCTTGTACGGTGGTGGTGGAATGGTTGTACAGTCCCTGCGCCATGAGCTGCATCGCCAGGCCGTTCTTCGATCCGCTGGACTTCTTGATTTTCGCGCGCTTGTTCTGGAACCAGATCTTGATCTGCGCCTCGTTGAGGCCGAGCTCGAGCGCCAGCGCCTGCCGCCGCTGCTCCGCGATATACCGGTTCTCTTGGAACTCGGCCTTCAGTCTCTGGAGCTGCTCGGCCGTGAACGCCGTTCTGCCTCGCTTGTCCTCACCGGGGCTCTGCTTCTTTTTCAATTTCCGGGTCCTTGGGCCTTGTGTGGAGACAACAATGAGAGGAATCCATGAATACCAACCAGCTCATTAAGTGTCAAAGCCATTTTGCACTGCACACACACACACACACACACACAATAGGGCACTAGTGTTGTTTTCATGGCTGGAATAAACGCACACCAGAACAGATTATTTGACAAAAAACAGCAGCTTAGAAATTCCTTAAACATCACTGAGGAAAATGTACTGAATTTTTAAGTTTTCAAATATGGAATTAAGCAAACTGAATTCTAAATAAGTACATTTAACTTTTGAGTCATTTCTACTTAGCTGAAGTTTATTTTGCAATGCTCTGTTTCAAGTACATTTTACTCAAACACAGCACTGAATTAAACCATGCTTTACTAAGAAGTAAAACATGCAGTAGATATAATAGAAGTATAGCCCAAATAATGATTACATTCAATAGATCATTTCTGAATATAAATGTGTCATTTTGATTAGAAAGTTAACTCCAGATGTTAGTTACTAAACATTACAGCAAAAGCAATAAAACTATAAATGCACAAACTGACAAACGCAACCTTCATGCCCCAGTGCGTGATTGTATTCAATTTTATAACGTTGATATTTACGCTTTAATAAAATTGAGTAGAGTGTTTTTTTAAATTCTTCCATAACCTAGGCTCACTGATTCGGGTAGACTGTGGCATTTACTCGTTATTATGAGAGTCGTTGCTTCTACACACATATGAACTATATTTGTATGATGCTGGTGGTGTTACACATAAAACAAATACTTTTATTTTTATTTTAGAAGCACATACTCTCAAGTAAAGGTTATTTAGATTTTTAAAAAATTAAAATATGTTCTTCACATTGAGACATTTTTCACTGAAATGATACCCGTGAACTGTTAATAAATGCAAAATTCAGCAAAAAAAACAGGTTATATATTCATACGAGCTTCATATAGCAATGAACATAATAATCCATTTTAAACGGGATATAGAATATAGCATCGGACTCAAAAATATGCTAAATATGCTAAATAATCTCAATCAGCTAAATAATAATAGCCTGTCACTAATTTGCAGTAGAATAAAGCTCAAATTCGAGCGCATTTAAAACAAATGATTTTGTGCATTTGTTTAACAATGATATGCTTTAGATCTGTCTTTATTATTAAACGATGTTTATTTAATGCGTAATGGCAAGATGATTATAATGTCAGTCTTAAATTCAACAAACGTACAGCTTGCTAAACTATTCTAAACATCCAGACTTCCTCAAGCTTCTACAAACTCTACTATCTATTATTATATTAATATTATTATTGTCGTTGTCATTATAGTCAAGGTTTCCTTAATTGCAATGATTAAATGATTAGTGCAAATATTCTAAAGCTATAGTAGGCCTGTATACGACATTTAAACATTTACAAATGAAATTGATAATTAGAAATAGAAATGAATAATTACAGTGTAGTATTGGGTCTGGAGCGGGCATGATGTAAAAGAAAAGCACTTCCGTTGTGGTCTGTGTTTTCTGAGCCTGCATCGATTGGTACGTTTGGTCTGGTTTGATGAAATCCTACATGTATATGATACGGCTTTCCAGATCATGAAAGACAAACTGCAACGATATCGAAAATAAAGAAATGAAAAGACATTTCCCGTAGGCCTAGTTGGTTCTCCTGCTGTTAGCTCAGGTAATGAAATAATGCATTGCCTATTACAGAAAGAAAATACACAACACACTGTTTCTGTCTGGTTTCCAGGCCAATCTTAAATCAAGATGCATTTACTAGACAAGTAAAATGACATAACATATTCTGGCAAAATGACTTAAAGAAAAAAAAAATCTTGTTTTAGGCAAAAACAAGTCTAGTAAATGCATCTCGATTTAAGGTTGTTTAGATATTTGGACTGGAAAGTAAGAAAGCCCTTTGCAGTGCAGAAGTAGCCTTTATTATTAGTTCGAGTCCTTACCAGATGAAGGCCGATCGGAGTATCTCGTGCAGTAGACCCAGGCGGGCCACAGCCTGTCTTTACTGGGCGAGGAGCTTTCCCCTGGGCTGCTCAACGCACATTTCGCTGCGTTCCGTCTTTCGGCCTCGTCTCTCTTGGAATGCCTGCCGACCGGAGACGAAACGGCGGACGAGGCTGATGAGGAAACACCGTCGCTCCTGCAGATGGAATCCGGACAGGGCGCGCGGCGGACAGCGACACCCCGCACTCCCCTGCCCGACGCGCGCGCGCCTGACCCCCGCTCCCTCCTGCAGCCGAAGTCCGGTCTGAGGATGTTTTCAATGAAGAAGTTGGTGGTTCTGTGCGCGTGGTGCGCAGCCGGAGGAGAGCTGTCATCTTCACTCTGATCCATAACAGCTGATATCCGCTCCAAATATAACAGGACAACGTTATCTGGGTATCCGTGCCAACGCGCAAATTCCCTGCGAAAGTGAGTACATTTTGTAAGTCAACTTGTTGACATAGCGCTCGCGCGCTGCCTGTCACTTCGAGCGCGTTTTGAGAGGACTGACAGCGCGCGGCTTTCGCACACCCTCCGCATTGCCAGACCCGAGTTTGACACCTCTTTTTTTTTTTCTGGAACTCTACTCGTGCACAACCACTCTTAGTGGCCACTAACCGGAAACACATCAGATCACATAGATGAGTGGGGAGCCTATCCATGACAAAGGAGCGATACGCCACGTGGGTCCGTCCCGCGCCTGTGCGCACAGATACCAAACACGGCACGGAGATCGCGCTCAAATCTGCCTCCTGTCACGCGCAAATTCACCCACAATCGAGACAATTTAAACTGTAAACATGCCTTCAAATATCTGTGGCCATTTACAGGTTTATCTGGTAAATAATGTCCATAACAGCCTAATTTGATTATAAGATAAAAAAAAAAAACTAAATTTCGAAACAATACTTTGCAAACTATAGAAGCCAAAGCCAAATTAGCTTGACACGTGGATAAAAGTGTCTTAATTTATATAAATTAGGCTATGTAAATAATAATAGGCTAATAGCTTATTAAAGCAATACACCAAATGGTATACTCATTGTATTCCTTACAACAAATAAAAACAAGAAACATGGTTATAGTAACCACAAATTAACAACCAGTTTACTCATGGTATTTGTAGTAAAACTGTGGTTAGACATATGGTAATCCATCCTCCAAAAAACAAACAAACAAACAAAAAACATGGTTACTCGGTACACTTTTACTATTTAAAAAAAAAAAATTCGAAAGGGATAAAAAAAAACCCATTAGCTTTAATTTAGACCTCATTCAGGACAACTGAAAGTCAATCTATCGAGTCTCTGAAACACGTATCGCTTCTGCACTTAATTAATTTCTAATTAGGCCAGTATTACTGGCTCATTGAGAGGCGCGTATAGTGGCGGAGAGTCCGCTATCTCTCTCGCAGGACGCGCCTCAAGAACGCGCGCAGAAAATAATGTATAGGTTTTAATTAGCGCGCATTCAACGCGATCAGTCGGGCGTTCATCACACAGACAGCAGTGAACACAGCACACACACACACACACTGATGGGGCTTCGCTTGTAGCAAAAGCTTTATTTGCATAAATGGCTGAACTGACAGCTAAACGCCCTGTGATTAATTTTATCGCTCACATGGCAGAGTTTTTGTGAAAATATGATGAATGTATTTTTTTCATTGTTAAACAAAAGTGTAAACGACCCCTGGATATAGTCCAACAATTAGACTGAGTTAGCTCAGCGTTTGGCGTCAACAGTTTAAAAATAGGCCCGTTTTAGTTGTTGTTTACTCAGTACAAACATCAGGACAGATATGATATTCCCAGGTGAAATTCGTGGAAAATCTCAGAAATTAATTTCTGGTAGGCTATTCCACAACGTCGTTTTATGAAACACAATCTAAGAAATGTTCCGCTATAAATGAAAATCAGGCCTATAAAAACGCACATGAATTAGACCTGCAAAAAGCGCGATGGGACGGTCACGCATGTTTTCTCACACACCCTTGCCGTAGACATTTGGATCATGTGCGTAAAGGTGTGTGAAAGTATCGACATCACAGAGATAGTGTTGCCGTTAGTCACGCGTAAAGAATGCGCTCTTGCTGCAGAACAGATGTGGATCAGCCAAAGCGCTTCACATTATTCTGTGATTCCGGACTACATTTACACCAGAACCAGCCTCGCATTCTTAAAACTGTTAGGGTACAACGGGGCTAAAGGCACACCTAAAGAAAAATGTGCCTTTCACTACTCCCATAGTGTTTGATTGCAGAAAATATAAATGTGTTTGTATTGAACATTGATGGAGCAACAGATATTGTGTGAAAATGAATAATAAAAGTGGTTATTTTGTTTAAAAATCGTATATATGAGGCGGTGAGGGGCAGTATTGATGCAACATATTTTCTGTTTATTTTGATAAATCATTCATTGTTGTTCAGTAAATATGCTGTCATTAAAATATGTTCATTTTTATATACAGAAACAAAATTATTTAAAAAAGTAAAGATTCCGAAAGCATTGAATGAGATCCCATAATAATTTAATACAGATTTACAGTAGTAACAAATAAATTGCATTATATGATATGATTAATATCATATTTTTGTAAATATAAATATGATGGTTGCATTACAAATATGATGGACACCCAACTTAATATATGATATTTCCAACCATGTCATGTCAACAAATGTTAAAGTCAGCAGGTGTTTATTATCATGTTAATTATTGTGTCTTTTACCCCGAATACCAAACTTTTACAATATTCTTCCGTTTTTGAAAAACTGTTGCTTTAATTATCTTGAACAAAACTGAAAACCATTAACAAGACCTTTAATATCAAGCTATTAATTTGAGCAATTCTCATTTGTTATTAAAATCTACAGCATTTTTTAAAAACACCAAATATTAGATGAAATAAGCGCAGAATCGGACACATTTCCACGAGCATCTTGTCCGGCAACAAGTTTTGTGCCATCTAGTGGTTTAGTGGAAAATAATATCTAATGCCTTTTACCCCTTGGAGCCTTTAGCCCCGTGCCAGCAAGCAATTTTGCATTTAATAGCCGTCCAAACATAGCCCAAGAGACTAGTCATGGAGAACATGAACATGTCAAACACCCTGTAATCAACTGACTTTGCTTATGATGGAATATCATACACCTCCAAGTTATTCAAGGTATATATTCAAGGTTGTTTTGGCTCATAGCCGGACTATATCGGGTCTATACCGAGACGGCTCGCTTACATTTCCTTTGACCTTAAAAATATCTTGTGCTGGTCATTTTTTTTAATGATGTCAAAAAGTTTAGATTCCCATATTTAAGTAGGCCTAAAGCACAATGCCAAAATCTCTTTATGAAAACTCTTTAACGACAGCTGGAGCATACTGTACTGTAAAATACTCTTTACTGTAAAATAATATAGTTAATAATAATTAGCATATCTATTATGACTTTAGGCTAAACTATATGGGGGAAAAATCTCTGTAAACGTTTCCAAATCTCCTGATTGTAAGATGAGTTTTATTATATCAGTTCAACAGAATATCACTTTTAACAAAAAACAAAACAAAACAAAAAATATATGTTTGCATTGAAACAATAATCAGCCTAAATGTGATTAGCATCTTTGTTGGGCTTGCATATGGTTGAGGTGGATGAATATGAGCAAGCAATGCATCTGGTGGCCGGGTTGAATAGTGACGCCAGCCGGAGGTAATGCGTGAACTGATGACGCCACAAAATGCCAACAAGGTAAGCCAATTTGTGAGGTAACAAAAGCGTCGGATAACTGGAATGTCCTACATTTCGATGAGTCTTTTACCAGGTTTTAATGCATTTTGATCGTAGGCCTGTTCTACTTCTGAAGTGAAAAATCTCCATCTAGGCCTAAGTTACAAAACAAACGACAATGTCTAACTGTAGCATACAGGGTCTAAAATATTTTCATCATATTTGTAGTGATTTCTCAAGAAAACATGTAACAAAAAAATAGGAACCATCACAGAAACCATTACAAACATTACAAGCTGTTAACCATTAAAACCAGTACCAAATGCTTCCGGTAGCAGGGTTGCCAAGTTGTATAAATTGTAACTGAGTGAAATGTGTGTATTGAAATATTTTATTTTCAGAGTGTAAATGAGTATGAATACCTTGGGGTTGCCCTTGATCACAAACTGAGGTGGGATAAATGGACTGAAGCTGTGTAGGTACAAAAAGGGACAGCAAAGACTATACTTCCTTAGGAAAATGTCTCAATACTAAGACTGTTTTATCATTCTTTTATTGAAGTGTTTTGACTTTTGTGTCACCTGCTGGTTTGGAAATGTCAAATGTCATGGAACAAAAGTTTTAATAACTGGTATCTCGCTGACAGGTTTAGAGCCAATATACCAAACAAGATGCCTAAGCAAAGCCATGAAAATTATATTAGATAATAGGCATCCTCTGTTTAATGAATTTGAGAGATCACAATTGTGACCGCGTCTTTTTCTTATTTCTGAAAGCTCTAAAAGTGTTGTTGTTGGCTTTGGGCAAGAAATTAAACTTTTAAATGGAAAAAAACCAGATTGTCTTGATTAAAATGTAATGTCATGTGACTAGTGTGAGAGGTCACATGACCAGATCAGTTTACTTCCTGCTTGCACATCTAAGGTGCGTTCCATTCGACAGGGTCCCTACGCAGTGTTCACTGCTCCCTACTCCCTGAGCACGGTATATCAGTTGAAGTAGACTTCGCTGACAATAATCGATCATTTGGAACGCTCTGCAAAACCATATATAATAGGCACATTCATTTACAAAACACAGTATGTATCTAAAAATTATAATCAAAACATTGTATTAGTCTATTATTTTTATTAGTTTACGTATAGGCCTACTTGTATATTTAAATGACTATTAACATTTTTGATGCTAAATATGAAAATCAATATGATTTTGAATATGAACAGCTCAATATGAAAATACATTTTGATTTGGTTAACTATGTATTAATGTGTTTTTAAGGTCTTAATAATTGTAGCGGTCTCATCTCGTGCGCTTCCTTTCCCACACGCAGCATAAACATTCCTGTGGTAGGCCTAAATAAAGTCAAATCAGGGCTCTACGCTAACATTTTTCTTGAGGAGCACTTGTGATCAATAACACACATTCCAATTATAACTTTCCCATTACAGGATGATATTTGCCCCTTTAAATTAAAGGTGCACTATGTAACATTTTTGCAGTAAAATATCCAAAAACCACTAGACCAGTGTTATATATTTTGCTCAGTTGAGTACTTACAATATCCCAAATGTTTCCAACTATTTGTAAATCGTGAGAAAATTGCTATTTTAACGAAGGAACCGGGACGTGTGAGAGAGTCGCCTGTCAATGGCGTCACATCTGCGTTACCCTCGGCTTACTCTCACTGCAGTGTGCAACAAGTGTCATAGCAGCCGCCGAGCGAACGCACAGAGTAACGTCATAACATCATTTTCAACACACTCAAATGTATCTAATATGATAAACAGTCATATTCATGACCGGAAAAGCGGAAATGGCGCCGGCGACTGTGGCACAATAAAAGTCCCGCCGCTCGCAAGGCGTGTGTTGCGTTCATCTTATTAACAATCGCTCCAGTGGCCTTGCTCAGCTCTCGGGTCTGCTCTGCTTCATGCTACAGTAACGTTAATAATCGCATCCATGAACATGATTTCTGCCCGAGTCCTATCCCGATTCTTTTCCACCGGCTGTGAGGTGAAGACCACATGTCCCATGATTCTGTGCTCAAACTAGGCATCATCAAACTAGGCCTTTTGTTTTGAATAGGCAACCTCTAGCGGACGGAAAAGTTACATAGTGCACCTTTAATGTCCAGGGCCATTTTTACCATTATAAGAGCAATGTTTTCTAATCTTATTAAATGTATGCATCATCTTTTGTCAATTTCTTCAATTAAAATAGAAAAGTTGTTTTTTAAAATGTTAAACAATAAACTTAAACAATAAATGCAATTAGAACAATTAGACACAATCAGACTGTTACCAGTCAAATGAAATCAGATTTTGCACTGCAGAAGTGGCACAGAAGCTCCATCTGAAGTGGGATTTAGACACATTTACATAGACTGTTTAATGCAGCTTATTGGTAAATAATGTTGTATGAATGTTTTATCGGAGCAATAGCAATCCGTAACGTTTGGCGCTCTGGCGGAACTGCGTGCGTCTCGCGGAAGAACATTGCAGCCGGAGCTACTTCTCTGTTTATGTCTATGGCGAGTCACGCAGGGACTGTGCTCCTCCGCAGCGGTGCGACCCAAACCGGAATAAAATAGTCTGAATATAAACACTTATTATATGTGTACCGTAGTGATTCAGGATAAGACAATATACATTTAGTAATCTTTAAACACAAGAAAAGTTACGGACTGCAGCTTTAACTATAGGTCTATAGCATGTGGGATAAAGATTAAAATCAAGAAATCATACAGGGGCTTTTTTGAATTATTATTTTTGAATAATTATTATTAATTAATTAATTTTTTGGTGGCATTTTTGCCCCAAGCCCCCCTTAATTTCCGAGCTTGTTTTAATCATCCAAATGTGGTATTTCCAGTTCATTTGGCTGCAAAGAGCGCGAGGCGTCTGGTAAGTGCACGTGGCTGCGTCACACCTCTGTTTTACCTTGTACACAAGTGTAGTTCATCGCACACATTGTTTGCATTGTCAGTCACTTTCAGACTGCTGATGCGACACGCAATGACAGTTTGGTGATTTTCACGCTCCACTTCCTGTGAAGTGATGTATCGATGTTCCCTTCTTCCCTACGCCGTTCGCAGTACCCTTAGAACTGAACATGTTTGCTCCCTTCGGATTGGAATCTCACTTAAGATGGCGGAATACCCTGTGAAGTCCACTTCGCAGTCCACTTACGGTCGAATGGAACGTACCTCTATCACATCATATTTTGTACATATATTCTTTAAAGGGTCTACTGATATATTTTGAGAATTATACTCCTGCATACATGTTTTGCTCGTAAGAGGTGTAAATTTGTTAAGGGTCACAATTGTGACTGGTAGTATAACACAGTGTTTAAATTGAAAACACAGGTCCCGGCTGCCAATCCCAGCCATCATCCGTCCACTTCCTCACAGTTCAAAACTACCAGACGTGTTGGACCTCCCAGACGTGCGTGACCCCCAAGTGCTGTGTGTAGCATCACCACCCTTCCCACACTTGAAAAAGAGGCAACCGAAAGTGGCCGCGACATGAAATGGTGATGCTGAGGTGACGAGAACCAACCGGCTCTCATGAACATCCACCCCATCCTCCAGACAGTTCACCTCTGCATCGCCAGCCAACAGTCCACCTGGCAAATGGGCCGCCCCAGCCCGGCACAACACAGTCACCCCCAACTGCCAGAGATGCCGCACACAGCATGCACGTCTAGGTCCAACACATCCGCAAAAATAAACAAATGACAACTGGGATCAACAGCCAAAACGTGTTTTCAATTCTGACTATGCTGTTTCCCACCGGTCACAATTGTGACCGAATATAAAACCTAATATTTCACTAACTTAACCAATATAAAATCAAAGAGGGCATAAAGTTTGTTTTTTAGGGAGGTCTAAGGGGTAAAATGCATGTACTCAATTTGAAGAAAACATTTGGGATTAAACGGGTTAGTAGTGTTTACTGAGCGGGTCTCAGTGGTGAGGAAGTGTGTTTGTGTGTGTGGAGGGGTGGGGCTGTTTTATTGTTTTATGTATATTGTTTGTTTCATGTATACGCATGTTGAAACAAATTGCAACAAAATTTCCCCACGGGGATAATAAGTCAACAACAACAATATATTCTACCAGTGATAAAACTGTGCTATCTTATGAATTTTGTGTGTGACAGGCTTTTGAGCTCAGACTGAAAACAGACTGTTTATGATTACCAGTGATTTTCAAGTTGAAATGGTGTATAATGCATAACAGTGACTGTAAAATATGTAGGCTGTTTTAGACATGGGAGTGGCGAATGTTGAGTTTTGATATTTGGAGGGTGAATGGGCTTGTTCTGGGCTATTTTTGATTGACCTTTGGGCTGGTTTTGTTACACAGACCTGGCAACCCTGTCCAGTAGTGTGTTTTGGGCCATATTCCATTAGGATTGAGTGTTTTTAGTCATAATCAATTAATGCAAAACCTATCAGAAGACCAGAGAACAGACATGATGTTTAACATTAACATTTGTTGGATGGTATTTTACAGGCTATAGTTGGCTCATCATATGCTGTTCGTATACACCAAAAGGGGGCAGTGAAAGACAGGATAATATTCATCTGCAGATGTCTGTTTAAAGCTTTCGTCTTGTTCAGCAACTCATACAATGTCATCTAAATTAGTGCCCTAACTCTGGATGCATTAGCCTACATGTACATGACAGTGCATCATATCTCAGAATCTGTCATCGGCACATCTTTAGCACAGCTGTATATTTAATTCTCCTTAGTGCATACTGATGTTATAATAACTTCCACTCACTGTGGGATGATTGTGAATTTGAGCATGCACTTAAAATGTTCTGCATTTACACTTTTGATAATGTTGTATGGCTGTACTGCTTTCAATGTTTTCACCCTTGGATTAATAACTTCTGCTTTTATTATTCTCATTTGTTAGTAATTCATTCTGGATAAAAGTGTACTGTTACATGAATACATGTGATGAAACTTTCATTCACAAAATAAGACATTTATATTTAATAGTAACATTGTGTCATTTTTACACCACTAACAGCCCCACAAAGACTTTTAAATATATTGATAGTGGTGTTGTTGTACAGATAGATAGGTGTTGTTGTACAATCATATTAAGAGGTCATACAGATTCAAGATGCCAAAAATAAATGTATAGATGAGCTTGTAGGCATTAATGAGAAGTTGAGTGAAATACTGACTGATTGCTGTTACTGTCAAGACTGAGCCAAAGGGGGAAAGTAAAGTAATAAATCAGTATATTCAGGAAGCAACAGAGCAAATGTTAACAAATTAAAGGGGACATAACACACACAGTTTCTGCCAGTCTCATGTTAATCTTGAGTATCTATAGAGTAGTGTTGCATCCTTCATATCTCCGAAGAGTCTTTAGTTTTATCATATTTATAAAAGACAGATACGCTGTACCGATTCTTTCCGAAAACAGCTGAGCTTGTGCAGGTGTGCAGTGGGCGGAGCTAAAGAGACATGAGCACACACACGCATGTTGGTGCACCTATCATTATGAAGACATTCCATAGACGTAATGGTTTTTATACTGTACAAACCGTATTTTCTATCCCCCTACACTACCCCTACCCCTACCCCTGAACCTACCCATCACAGGAAACATTCTGCATTTTTGCATTTTTAATAAAACATTGTTTAGTATGTTTTTAAAGCTATTTTATTATGAGGACACAGGAAATGTCCTCATAAACCACGTTTACGTTTTAATACCAGTGTAAATTTGTGTCCTCATAAATCACATAAACATGCACACACACACACACACACTCAATACATCATGTCATTATCCCTGGATAACTTTCGATTCACTATACGTTCATGTTGTTCACATTATATGCACTTTCGCATAGATTGCCAACAAAACACACACATTTGATCAGTTTCACTCACCGCCTGCGGTTTCCACTCATGACCGGGAACAAACACACACACACACACTCGCAGAACTCCGGAAACACAAACTGCATCCACTGTTCCCTTAACACTGGGTTATTTGGGAAGCTGAACGAGGTGATCTTTCCCTCACACCAGAAACACACTTCTTTAGTGACATTGTTGATTTCTTGGTCTAAAAACAAAATGACAGAAAAAAACTTTCCGAAACTTGTTCGGCACAGTATTGGCACAGAAATACTCCGTCATACACGCCAACTCACGCCAACTCCTTTTTTGAAATGTTGGCCATGTTTAGCATGAGAATCCAACTCTTTAATAATAAGTCAGAATGCATGAAATAGCATTAGACCCCTCCTTTAACTACTTTTTGACATTTTTTTATTAGTTCTGCAGTGCCTCAGAGCACAGAGAAAAACAGCTACCAGGTTTTCACCAGTATACAGAGGTAAAAAGTACCATTATCTTAAAACAAAGCAAGCATTGACAAAAATTACAGTGAAGAGTCATGCAACCCTCTGTAAGAAAATGATTACTTGCACAATTAAATATAGCTCCTTCCCCAAGTTCACGTGTTACAGAGTACAACATGACATTTTAGAAAAGAGGATCATATCCAAAGCCTGAATACAATTTAGTCACAAGGTTAATAAAAAAAATCCCGTCACAGAGCAGGAATGGGACAAGAGCACTGAAAAATGGTGAAATAATAGTGTAGTATATAATGGATTGTTTCAATCTTGGATTTTGATTCGTAAATACAACATTACAGTTGTTTCAAAATGCACAATTTAGTAACAACTGACACAAAACAGCAGTTCACATACTGTACCTACTGTGCTCATGTATCACTGAACAGCACCCTTATAAAACACAGGAGAAAGGAGATTTCAATGACAGAGGTTACTCTTTCTGAGCATTTTTTGCTGATGTCCGTCATACTCCAGATGAAGGTGCCTACAGCCACATTTGCAGCGTGGTTAATATCTCCAGAGTTATAGCTCAATAAGTCAGCTGCTTCTGTAAGGACTTTGGACGACTGTAGTTTGCTCTATCCTGTGCTGTTCAGTAAAGGATGAAACTGGTTGTCAATGTAGATTCATGTTGTATGAAGCTGTTGTTTGTTAGTGGTCAAACCATAAGGAAATAGTACAGAGCCCCAAAAGACACATGGAGATTTTTCCTCACATCTCGTATTTTTTTCACCATACCCTTTAGGGGCTCCTTAATACAGTTAATTTGTTAAGACAATTTTTAATGTTTGCTTGACAAATACTTGTTTGAAATATTTAAATTGCTTTTATAATCTTAAAGTTGTTACTGTTAGACAGAACCATCGAACCAACTCAGACAGACCATATCAGATGACTCCAAGAAACCACATCTGACCATCAGGAAACTACATCAGACTACTTCTGACCCCTTTAGACCACATCAGTGTGACCAGACGCCAGGCAATTTCATGTTCGGCTCCATTTGCAGAGCTTTTATCAAACACACAATGGTAAACAGCAATGACAGTGTGGAAGGCACCGTGACACATAGTTAATCAAGCAGGGTCAAACACAGATAATCAGTCCCAAAGAGTAAATCCAGAGTCCTGCTGGGTGCACCAGATTGGCCCCAGCAGTCATGGTTGCATTGCTGAGGGGGTCACCATTGTGTCTACCAGTCAGGAAGAATATGCTGTCTCAGGCCTAGGGCCAACTCTGGCACCCAGATCCAGGGACTCTTCTGTTTCACTCCTTCCAAACCCCTCATTTCTGCCAAAAGTTCTACCCCGTTCCTTTGTCTCCAGAGTTTTGTTACTAGAACCCTTTCATCCCCCTCCTCATGATTCTGCAGAAGCAGCCAGATTGCATCTAATCTGCCCAGTGAGAGCACTGAGGAGATACATTGCTTGCACCTAACAGGTAAGACAAACCAATCAGCTATTTGTCTGTTTTGAGGACTCAGTATGATGGTATGATTGGCAATTGGCAAAGTGGTTGGTCAGGCTGATAGAACTAGCCTACCACAGCACAGGCATGCCTCCTCCCAAGGGGGTGGTGGCCCATTCTACCAGAGAATGGTGGTGGCCCATTCTACCACCCTTAAATGCACTATTTAAGGGTGCCTCTCTGGAGGAAGTGTTTGCAGCTACAGGTTGGTTGTCCTCTTTGACATTCACCAAATTCTATGGCCTGGATCTTGCTTAGACAGTTTCATCTACTGTTCTGCAAACAGCCGAACAGGTATAAACTTTTTAAAACTGCTTTAGTTTAAACTGTATCAAGGTATTAATTACCTGGTGGTTTTGTTGTGAATTATATGGAGAACTAATACAATTTTCCATTTGCATGAATGGATTTCCTGGTTTTATTACCCCGCTAGGTTTTCCCCTCCTGACTTTATCTGGTACACAGTTGACTAGGGTTGGGTATCGTTTGGGTTTTTTACGATACCGGTGCCAAACTGATACTTTTTAAACGGTACCGATGCCTGAACCTAAAAAAAAGAGCCACAAAATGACGGTGGATTACATTAAATAATGGCTTTTTATTGAAATAAAAATGTTTTCTTTAAATTGAACAATTAACAGTTAAATAACAATTAACACTAAATAACAGTTACAGTACTAATAACAGCAAAGTAGTCGGTATTCTTGGTAAGCTACAAAGGCTTCAAGGTTCAGTAATTCTTTTGCAGAAATATGACCATATTCTCTGGCTAAATATTTTAGAACGCATCACCTTATTGTCTCCATGGCGACGTGTCATGCTTCTCACCACACCGCAGCCTCAATAGTGCTGTATGACAGATGCATCGCCTTTATTTAGTTTTTTCTTTTTTCTTTAAAATATTCACAAACTTGTTAACTATGTCATGAACTATCTGATATTCTGATTTTGTGAGTGTGTTTTGTCAATGATCATGTTAGTTGATCTATAATGCGCGATGGGTGCCGCCATGTTAGTTTGCGCCGCAATTCAGAGAATCGGATCTGTTGGATTTACATCACGTAAATTCATCCTCGTCTCCCAAAACACATGAAAGTAAGTGGCCAGTGAACTGGGAGAAGAATAGAGTAAACTATATAGTTAACTATATACTGTGTATCTGATATAAGTCAGTGACTAAGACACGTAGTCAAAGATTAACTGAAAGGATTGTTATTGCCGCTTAGATATCAGATATCAGTGTGTGTTTTTGCTAGTACTCATGTGCATTTAAATGTCTGGAACCTAAAATAAACATTATGTGGTTGAAAACACTGAATAGTTGTGATATGTGACCAGGGGCGTAGCACAAGATTCTGGGTCCTATGCATAGGCAGTCCTGATGGGCCCCCATGTTCCATGTTAAAATATATTCCAGACTTTTCAAGGGTTCTCTCTCCCCTTGGGGCCCTGGTAATTAGTACTGGTTTTACCCCCAGTCCGACGCCCCTGTATGTGACAAGCGCTGAGCGTGTCTGTCTCTGACTTGGCACCAGCCAAAGCGTGAAAGCACGTTTGAATTTAAGTGGCACCGAAATGAGGAACCGAAATCTGCATTCTGATTCGGTCCGGTTACAGACCGGTTATATAGGTACCAGTGCCATATTGGCATCGGGTTTCGGTACCCAACCCTACAATTGACCCATACTGTGGCGTGTTGACTGAGATGAATTAGGACGGAGGGTTACACAGGTAACCCATGTTCTTTAAATAAATTCAACACGCTATGATGGGATTGCTTGGTGCCAGTCAGCAAAAGAGAAAGGGCCGCCTGGTTAACACCTGTATTTATAGACGGTAATTGCAAGCGGGGCATTGTTCATTTGATATACCGTCTCCTGACAGCTCACCCATATAACCAGTACACATTGTACAGTTTTGGGTTATCCCAGACAAAAGATTACCAATCATGGCGATTTCGTGGCTCCTAAACGGTGGTCGTACAGTGAGAGGTTCAAAGACGGCCGTTGTCACGGTCTTGTGACCAAAGATAGCCTGCGCTAATTTTCTGACAGTGTGAGAAATTTTGCATGATCAGTGTGTTTACTGCTACAACCTACGTTTACTAACTAGCCAACAGAAATGCAACATGAAATGGCATATTGATCAATGCGACATGGAGCTAAAACTTAAAACTACTTACCTCAAGCTCCATATGCAAGATTGGCGTGCCAAGTTGGCCTCTTTTCCCTAGCCATGCCCGCGTCCATATTCTCCTCTTTCGCTTCCTCTTTTTCTCAGTGCACATAAAAACATAAAAAAGTGTGATTCATCTTGCTCTATTTGTTTACTACTAGTGCATGCTGATGACGTTATATTCTTCTATACTATCTTGCTTCGTACATACATGTAATCCCAAATTTATTAGATCCATGTCGTACAGTGTGATTTGTAATGATCTTATAGAAATTATATAAAAATAATTAAATGTAGACCTTTTTCTACAAGTGAGAAGGTCTGCGGTCATTTCGAACAATTTGTTTTAAACAGAGCTGTTTTTCATTGTTTTAAAGAAGCGGTTCAAATAACTGATTCAGTGATTCTTTCATCCATGACGCGTCATGATGCTTTCTACGTTTTAATAAAGCCATGGCTTATGCTGCTTTCACGTGCTATCGTAAATTTCATAATTCTGAAGTCGTGATTATGAGCTTGTTGCATTCAAGTGCTTTGTTGTCGGAATGAACAGGAATCATGGAGAACACCAGGTTTATCCATTGCCTATTTATTGGGAAAATCTTATTAAAACATCAAGCACTAGGCATGCAGACGCTTCTACAAACATTTGTGAAAGAATGGGTCGCTCTCAGGAGCTCAGTGAACTCAAGCGTGGTACCGTGATAGGTTGCCACCTGTGCAATAAGTCCATTCCTGAAATTTCCTCACTACTAAATATTCCACGCTTAACTGTTAGTGGTATTATAACAAAGTGGATGCAATTGGGAACAACAGCAACTCAGCCACAAAGTGTACAATGTATAATCAATGTCAGGATTATCAGGAGGGTGCTTCTCATTTTTTAAATTGTCCATCTTCATCCGCCTTCACTCCTACTAAAGGAGCTCTGCTCTGCAAGCACTGATGGATGAAGACATGGGCTGTGTGCGGTGTGACAATCTTGCTCATGTTCATGTGTCTTGCACTTCAAGAAATCTGTTAAATGATGTTAGAAATTTATTCAGGAATGTTCCAATAAAAATTACTAAAGCAAAATAAAAATTTTTTTTACAATGTAGAAAAATGGATGCTTTAACACTTTAATAACGTTTTAATGTATCTAATTTCAGCCAGTAACAACACAAATCAAACACAAATAACAAGCATGCAAAATAGTACAGAGGAATAGTAAGGTAGATGCAGCATTGTTTGAAATTGTACAAGAGAAGTCATGTAAGTATATCAGGTGGTCCAACACACAAGACTTCTGTATAGGATGCACCTGTGTTTTCTCTCTAATGAAGGAAGCATCAGTGTGTTGGACATCGGCTGCGGCTGGATGTAACCGATCGGCGAGAGTAGCCGCGGTGCAGGCGGGGACGAGATGCAAACGGAGACGTGAAGCCGGACTCTTTCTGCTTCCCGTAGTGACGCTCGCGCTGTGATTTGCATTCATCACAGCTGAAGTGAAATAAATGCAATATTTGTCAAATACACAGATGTTTCAGAGACGTTTATTCAATACTTTATGTAGGCCTACAGCTTAAATCTGCGTCTGTTTGTACAAGAATAAAGTTTAACACAAGCCTACACTATCAATGGTCTACGTTTTTATCAGTTTTATATTTATAAACATGACACAATATAACATCGCGATTACATGAAAAGAGGTTTTACTGTTATAAAAAACAGATTTGTGAGCATTAGTGAAACGTCCCAATGTCCACCCTATCTGCCCTAAATTGTATTGAAAATTACTAATGTCGCATACTTTTTAGGATGCTATCTATGCACATTGGGACACAGGCAAGGTTTTAGAATAAACACGAAACACACGTGATCGCTGTCACGTGGTGAATCCGGCCTGTGTCGTCATCAGAGCTCATGTAGTCGCTCTGGCAGAATAGGCTCGTTTGAGAAGAGCAAAATCTGCACAGAACCGATCACCGGTGATCACTGCGAGATGCATGCCAGTTAGAAATGTGTCAGAGTGTGGTATGACTTGCTCTGATGTCATGCTGACGTGTGTCAAAAAACTCTTGCGATGGCAAGGCGGACTTCACCTCCACTGGCCACTCTTAAACCAAGCTCCCAGTGGATTAGAGCAAATCAGGTAACGTGTTTGAAAACGCCCCGCTGATTGGGAAACACCCACTAGTGTTCTGCAGAGATACACACCTGCATGATCTTGTGCTCATCAACTACAAATCACTGTTAGTTCAATATCACAGTCTCCACCCATGTATGCTGTCGACTTTAATCACAATTTCAATGCTGATCCAACACAGGGTGTTTCCCAATCAGCGGGGCGTTTTCAAACATGTTACCCGATTTGCTCTAATCCACTGGGGGCTTGGTTTAAGAGTGGCCCTTCATGAGTTTAGCAAGTCTGTTGAAAAATGGTTGAAAAACATCCACTGTAGTTTGAAATTGGCTACTGATTGGTAAACACCCATTTTGGTTTTGCATATTTCTCAGTAGGGTTGGGTAAAAAAATATAGATTTCTCGATTTTAATCGATTCTCATTTTTACAAACCAAATCCCAAGGATTGATTAGTCATCCTGTGTTCAGTTGATGAACGCAACACACATTAAACATTTGAAATTTCAATCTCAACCAAAATGATGGTTCAGATCAAAACTCAACACCGTATCAATGCTATCTGTGTAAGGTGTTTTATTGAACAGATCAATTGCCATATGTATCTCTCAATCGGAGTTCACCGTAAAGCATTATCTATTGTGAAGGCTCATTTTATTATATATGAATAGTTGACTTCCAGGACACAGGGCATAAACATCAGGCTCAGGCATAACTGGTAACAGCGTTCAGCACAGTTACTCATTCTCTTTCGCGTCTTGCTCTTGAATGTTTAAATTGGCAAGGGTTAAATGAGTTTAGTTCAAACACAAATAGCAACATGTGCTGTTCAGGTTTCACCTGCGCTCACACGCTATCAACACCCGGTGATGATGGTGTAAATGACTGGGTCATGGTTGAGCAGACGGCACATACAAGAGTGACTGTTTTATCCACACTTTTTAATCATCACTGTTGTTGTAATGTATTGGGAAGACATAATGTGTATCCATCGACAGAAACATACATTAGCCAAACTCTGTCTGTCTGTTTTACACATTGTTATTTTCAGCAGTCTTCGTTATCACCAAAGCTCTCTCGATTTTACTGTAGATCATTAAACCGTTATGCTGCCTCAGAGGTCTGTCAGTTTCGTGAGGTACCTTCATGCACAAACTCTGCCTGTGAAGTCACAAGTTTTTGCACGCAGCCTTAGGCCACGGGAGAGGATTCGTGAATGTCTGTGAAGTGACGCAACTGACACTGGTAGGTCACATGATAAAGGCAACATGGCGAATGTATTATTACTATACGATTACCGTCATACTACACACGTTCATACTATATATAACATACCTTTTTAGCGATCGTGAAGTAATTGCTTATTCAAAATAATTATGTGATTTCGGACGCAGCCCTAGTTTCTCCTACTCTACACCTGTGCCTCATTTTGTACCTGACACAGGAAGGCTGATGGCCGAAATGCGTTTTAGCCATTTTTAATTTCTATTGTGATAGTCATGATGTTAATAAAGGCTTTTTAACTCTTTAGGACCGGAAAAAGTGCCATTTTTTCTAAAAGTTAACATGAATTATATTGAACCTGTTGAAATGTTCCTATAAAAATATTTTGGTAACACTTTAGAATAATGGTCTGTCATTAATAGGTAACTATGCAGGAAGTAATGCAGGACAAATGAGTAGTCCTATATTAACACTTCAGCTACTACCATTAAGTAATATAGAAACAAGCTTAACTAATCGGTAAGTAATATCAAATTTAGGACTAAGATAGTTCCTTATTAGGTAATCAATAATGACTGAAGGAGATTGGCATCACTAAGAGCTAATAGGTAACTATGACAAATTTTAAAGAATTAATAATTAATTACTAATCACAACATTAACATGTCTGAGATGTGAGCAGTTGTCTTTTTTTACTCTCATCATGCTCATAAAATGCATCACTAATTACTCAAGTGTTACCTAGTCACTATGCAGGAACTACTAGTGATCTGGACCATTATTTTAAAGTGAAAAATAGTTTTTTTCACTTTAAAATAATGGTCCAGATCACTATTAGTTCCTGCAGAGTGACTAGGTAACACTTGAGTAATTAGTGATGCATTTTATGACTATATTCAGAGTAAAAAAGATGATAGATTACGTTTCAGACACACAATAATGTCCTTTATAATTTGTCAGTTAGTTAATAGTTATTAATGAGGCTAATATTCAGGAATTATTGATTACTTAACAAGGAACTATCTCTTAAATTTGATATTACTTACTGATTAGTTAAACTTGTTCTATATTAGTTAGTAGTAGCTGAAGTGTTAATGTAGTACTACTCATTAGTCCTGCATTACTTCCTGCATAGTTACCTATTAATGACAGACCATTATTCTAAAGTGTTACCATGGAGCCTAG
Source organism: Rhinogobio ventralis (assembly GCA_039654625.1). NCBI lineage: Eukaryota > Metazoa > Chordata > Actinopteri > Cypriniformes > Gobionidae > Rhinogobio > Rhinogobio ventralis. The sequence continues at coordinate 42,179,658 of CM077197.1, read as the reverse complement.
GTGGCTATAGCACAGTAAAAATGTGCATAACCGGAAAATAGCGAGCTGTACTATTTGAAAGTGGAAGTGCGTCACGAAGCTCAGTGAAAGTAGTCTACTGACCCTGCCTGTTGCATGCTGGGAATTGACATAGAAAACAATTGTTACTTTTACCATTTTTAAAACAAACATAAATTAAATGAGAGAAATCAATACATGTCTACCATGCTACATGGGGTGTATTTCCCCGTATGCTCCCATTGTAAGTCCATTGTAGTAATTATTGTCTGTAAGTAATACCACTGGCGTTGATCAGTTCTCAAATTTGGCTTCAGTTTAAAAGAGCACTGAGCACTGCTCCCAGTGGACCAGAGCTCTTTATAAATGCTACCGTATCCCTTCCTCTCTCATTATTATTACTGTCACCACCTGGATCATTTATTTATTAGTGCGGCCTCTTACCCCTCCAGAGGACCTCACTCCTAAGCCCACCCTTCCTTTACCCAGGGTCCCACAGCTAATGAGGGGCCAGACAGACACAGTGAGAGAAAGGAAGGACTGGAGCGAGGAGGTCCCTGGAGAGGAGAACAGGAGCAGAGAAGCCCTCTGAATGATAATCGTAGATTAGTGTCTCTTAGATCCAAAATGCAAGACAGCGCTAGTTAAAGAATGATCATGTGGAAGGGTGTTTGAGTGTACAGAAACATAAACAAGACACATTTTAGTGTCAAAAGCTATTTTAAACCGTTTATTTTGTATAAGTGGTATGAGTTTTAGGATAGCACAGTATACATGAATGAGTTTGCTTATACATTCATATTGTACATAGACCAATATTTGCACACACACAAGTCCCATGCATGAATGTCGATGCCTTGATGACACCAAGCACACTTTTAAAGCATACATTTTGGTTTGATATAAAACTTTCAAACATGAGTTGAATATAGTTAATCTGGTCTGTGTGAGGAGAACTTTAACCTTCATACTGGACTTTATATATCGACTAAAAATCACTAAAACACAGACATGAAGCAAAAATGAGTTCTTGGTGTGAGAAGTTTTCTTCGTTTTATTTAAGCACAGCTAACTCCCACATCTTCACTGTGGTTACAGTTATTAACTCCTATTCCTGCATGTGGACAGTCAAAAATGCTCCTTTCATTTCCGGTACATCTCAACTCGTCCAGCCAGATGTTTCCAGTTCCTGCAGCAGATACACAGCAGATTGTCCTGAGTGGGTTTTGGAAACCATTGCATGTAGACCATGAACTATTAACTAAAACCCCTTAAACATAGACAGATACATCACCTGAACCGGCCGTGTACACCTGGGTGGCCCTCTGGAAGCCTAACATCTTGCACACCACCAAACCATCAACACTGTCAAAACTGTCATCACACACCGTTCCCCAGACATTATTATGCAACACCTCGACTCTTCCACGGGTGGAGCTTCCCACTAAACGAACCACTAAAGACAAACACACATATATGAGACACACTGTTGGACTGTCTCCAGCTGCAGTATAGTATATGTATATTGTGCTTAGCTATTTTTGTTAGCTACATGTTTAGGCATTGATACACTATATTGCCAAACGTTTTGGGATGCCTGCCTTTACATGCACATGAACTTTAATGTCATCCCATTCTTAATACGTAGGGTTTAATATGGAGTTGGCCCACCCTTTGCAGCTATAACAGCTTCAACTCTTCTGGGAAGGCTTTCCACAAGGTTTAGGAGTGTGTTTATGGGATTTTTGACCATTCTTCTAGAAGCGCATTTGTGAGGTCAGACACTGATATTGGACGAGAAGACCTGGCTCAGTCTCCGCTCTAATTCATCCCAAAGGTGTTCTATCGGGTTGAGGTCAGGACTCTGTGCAGGCCAGTCAAATTTCTCCACACCAAACTCGCTCATCCATGTCTTTATGGACCGCCGCTTTGTGCACTGGTGCACAGTCATGTTGGAACAGGAAGTGACCATCCCCAAATTGTTCCCACAAAGTTGGGAACATGAAATTGTCCAAAGTGTCTTGGTATGCTGAAGCATTAAGAGTTCCTTTCACTGGAACTAAGGGGCCAAGCCCAACCCCTGAAAAAAACAACCCCACACCATAATCCCCCCTCCACCAAACTTTACACTTGGCACAATGCAGTCAGACAAGTCCCGTTCCCCTGGCAACCGACAAACCCAGACTTGTCCATCGGATTGCCAGACAGAGAAGCGGATTTGTTACTCTAAAGAACATGTCTCCACTGTTCTAGAGTCCAGTGACTGCATGCTTTACACCAGTGGTTCTCAACCCTATCCTGGGGACCCCCCACCACTGCACACCACTCCACTGTATGTCTCCCTCACCCACTTCAGGTCTTGCAGTCTCTACTAATGAGCTGATGAGTTGGATCAGGTGTGTCTGATGAGGGAAACATGCAAAATGTGCAGTGGTGGGGGGTCCCCAGGACAGGGTTGAGAACTACTGCTTTACACCACTGCATTGCACGCTTTGCATTGCACTTGGTGATGTAAGGCTTGGATGAGCTGCTCAGCCATGGAAACCCATTCCATGAAGCTCTCTACACACTGTTCTTGAGCTCATCTGAAGGCCACATGAAGTTTGGAGGTCTGTAGCTACTGACTGAAAGTTGGCGACTTCTGCACACTGTGACCCTCAGCATGCACTGACCCCGCTCTGTGATTTTACGTGGCCTACCACTTCGTGGCTGAGTTGCTGTTGTTCCCAATTGCTTCCACTTTGTTATAATCCCACTAACGGTTGACCGTGGAATATTTAGTAGTGAGGAAATTTCACGAATGGACTTATTGCACAGGTGGCAACCTATCATGGTACCACGCTTGAGTTCACTGAGCTCCTGAGAGCGACCCATTCTTTCACAAATGTTTGTAGAAACGTCTGCATGCCTAGTGCTTGATTTATACACCCGTGGCCATGGAAGTGATTGAACACCTGAATTCAATGATTTGGAGGGGTGTCCCAATACTTTTGCCAATATAGTGTATGTCATGCTAAAGTGACTTTTATTTTGTAGAGTAGAACCTATAAAAACCCCAACAATACAAGAACCTCTGAGATTTGAATAGACGTTAATGCTAGCTATGTTTTTATTCACCTATTTTTATTTGAATTTTGGGTTATTGCATAAAAAATAAACTGGATGGAAATGCCAAAATGTGCATAAAAAACTTATGTGGCAGATAATTACTTTTATTCAATAAGAAGAAATGCGCATAACCTACGATGGAAACACATTCGCAGAATAAATTCCTTGATGCGCAACACAAACCTCAGGTGACTTTGCCTTAGCAGAGGGTGTGATTCGATAACTGGACTAACCAGCGGACCAATGGCATCGCAGCATCTCAAATGTTAAGTTGGTGGTTCTGAAACGCCCGAGTCAAAGTCTGTCATCAGAATGATTTGGTTTAATTCCCTCCAGAAGCATCTCACATGATTGCGTTCCCAAACACCAGCATCCGAACGCAAGAGAACATGACAGCGTTTATTGTGTTTCGTCTGCCGCTCTGAGACGCAACTCATTTATGATGGAGGGAAAAAGAGCCCAATTGCAGCAACTTCCATTTTTATTACAGATATTTTGTGCCAGTTTCCCAGGACGTGACCGTTTTGTTCTCTTGAACACATGGGATGGAAATGGTGCTTTCGTGCATTGCATTCGCAAATGTTTTTGCCATATTCCAAAAGTTAAATTCACAACTTTGGATGTAAGCATAGCTAGTGAAACACAGTAGTATAGAAAGATGGATCAGTGTTTATGGAAATTACCAGACGCAGCAGTGCTCGCACCCTTGGGTCCTACATCACCTTTCTCACCCTTCTGACCTGTTTAAGACCATCATACATGTACATACAATCAATTCACTTGCAAAACAGGTTAATAATACCATAGATGCTGTGCACTCACAGATATCGTGGATACGCCCAAAATAAGCCAAAACATACCTTGAACTCCCCTTTGCCCTAGGAGACAGAGAAAGGAAAGAAAGAAAGTCAAGAAACAGACACAGAGCGTTGCCTTCTTGTCATTAATAAACTCACCTGAATCACCTTTACTGCCCTTTTCTCCATTCAGACCCCGAGATCCTGGGAAACCTACATACAACATCAAACTCAGATGATGGCTGCATGATATAAACCCAATGTTTATCATCTGTTTTCTTGTTTGTTTTTATTTACCTGACAAGCCTTTATCTCCCTTTTGCCCCTGCTGACCTGGGTTCCCTGAAAACAATTATTTGCCCCAAATTATTGACAACAGCATATATCACATTTATGTGAATATGTTCTCAGCGCTCATACAATACCTGGAATACCAAGGCCATTGTCTCCCTTTGGTCCAGTTGAGCCTTTTTCTCCAGATGGTCCTCGCAGGCCAGAAGGTCCCTGTGGACCAGGAGGGCCTAAAAGACCAACCAACCACAGGTTAGGGCACAAATGAATGGAAATGATGAAACTTCATGGGTGCACCATTCTGCCTTAAAACAAAGACACATTTACCATGTTACCAGGATAATACAATGAGCACTTGTGAGGAAGAACTATAATCTCTGTATTTGCCGAAGTTGCCAAATTAGTGGGATTACATTTTATTTTAAGGTGTCTTTGTTACACTGTAATTCTACATGTATGTACTGAGTAATATTAACTAACCCTAACCCTACATGTACTTACTATAGGGTTAGAATTAGTTTGGTTTGGTTTGGGGTTAGTTGCATGTAATTATGCATAATTTATAGTTATTACTATAGTAACAGCATGTAACATATGTAACACTGTAAAATAAAGTGTTACAATTAGTGGTATCAAATCTCTGAAATATTTACAGTGTTTTGTTACTTGGAAGTGAATACTCAATAGCCATTTCAGATAAACCAATGTACACCAGATTTTATGCCAGTTGTCATAAGTCTGGCTATTGCTGCGTTAAAGTCCTCCTGGGAAGTTCGTATTTATGAGTTGGGAAGTCGTGTTTACGGCGTCAGGTGGTTCAAGTCACTTTGGTCGGAGCAAGATGGTGGTGTACCTTTTATTAATTAACTACACAAAATACAGCAAGGTTTTTAAACTCTCCTTCTAGAAAACAAAGAACTTCCTGCTCGTATTTACGACATTGTGGTGGCGTTTATGTGCGTTCATCTCGTAAAAACGATCTTTCCGACATGACAGGAATGCACCATATGTTCATAATCTTAACGGAGAGATTGACAATTTGGCAAATAATAGCATGAAGTCAGTCTGGGTAATGATCTGGGCTATAGTGTTGCATTGTTTCTGTACACAAGCTTTCTTACCGCTTACACCTGGAGGCCCCTGCTCTCCTCGCTCACCACTGGGACCTGGGTCTCCTTTAGGCCCTGAGGAAGAGAGATTTCAAGTACAAGAACAAGGTGTCAAACAGTGTCAAATGTAGAACAGTCAAGTGTGGCAATGACTGAGATTTAATTTTAGTGGTGTTTAATAAGGGAAGCATCACTATTACTACTGTTCAGACTAAACAGATTAAAGTGGTTTTATGGTGTGGTTTTACTTTTGCACAACTACACTGCAATGTAAAAAAAAAAAAAAGAACATTGTATTGTTTTTTTTTTCCTTGCTATTATTTTTAATTAGCAGCTTTAGACAAGCTATCAAATCATTTGGTTCAGATTTATCTTTCAAGAAGTACCTGGATTTCCATGGGCCCCTGGTATTCCTGGCAAACCCGCCTTTCCATCTGCACCTGGACGACCGTCATTCCCAGGTAAACCTTTTGTGCACAGAGCAGTAGTCATTAGAGCAGTAGTAAAACTCTTACAGCATGGAAAAAATGTGCAAGGTATTTCCACAACACATATTTTCTGTTTTATTATGGTATGAATTATTAAGATGGCCTTTGATCATAATAATCAGGCACCTTGTATTCCTCTCTCTCCTGGATCCCCCTTCAAGCCTGAAACACCTGGAGACAGAAATAAATAAAGTCAGGGAGAGATGTGGATCTATAATACTGTTCCATATGGGGTGAGAGATGTGTGAAAGTGAGGAGGCGATTACCAGGTGCACCCGGGATGCCAGGCGGACCACTTTGCCCTACAACACCTGGGTTTCCTCTCTGTCCTTTTTCACCTGGAGCTCCAGGCTCACCTACTTTACCTGAAAGAGTAAAAAAAAGAACACAGAGCACAATACTCACACATGCTTTTCAAGAGCACGCACACTATACACATATGCACACAAATTCATACAGATGCACAAAAATACACTAACCCGGTGAGCCAAGGTCTCCTTTCTGTCCTGGGATCCCTTCTATTCCAGGATGACCTGATACAGAATAAAGCTGGAGTATAAATATTGACTGCACAAAGCTGTGACATCAAAATGACAAAAATACTATTCACACACACATCAGTGAAGGTCAAAATACCAGAACAAAGGTCAAATTACTGCTTTAGTTCAGTTCAGTGTTAAAGTCTGTTGTGACCAGCAGGGGAAGCTAAAAACACATAGATTGTGAAAGAACATGCAGAAAGTGATTGGCTTTATTCTGGTCACTGAGCTCTGCTGCTGGATTCCAAAGATGAGACCAATCAAAACCAACCCCTTTTTTACCCCTATAAACAGGGGACATGATCTCAGATATTTTGGGTGCCTCACAGATATTTTGTATCCCTCTGGATTCCAGCTAGTAAGAGCTGTGCAGGTAAAATCTTACTCCTCTGCCCTCCCATGCCGGTTGACACTGGTTTGAATCCTGTTCAGAGCGGTGCGAGTAGGATCAGTTTCATTGGTGCTGTGACCTAGAGGGGAGTGACGTTTAGGGGGGTGAGTGAAAGTAAGAGATATGCAGGTAAAACCTCTAGAGACGCACAAGAGGCAGTGGTTTTACACATCCTTGTTGATGATGTATCAAATCCCATTCAGAGAGGTACAAGTAGGGCCAGTTACAGTGGTGCCATGACCCGGAGGGGAGTGAGGTTTAGGGGATGAGTGCTAATTAGATTCCAGCTAATAAGAGCTGTGCAGGTAAAACCTCACTCCTCTGCCCTCCCATGCTGGTTGACACTGGTTCGAATCCCGTTCGAAGCGGTGTGAGTAGGATCAGTTACAGTGGTGCCATGATCCGGAGGGGAGTGAGGTTTGGGGGGTGAGTGTAACGGATTCCAGATAATAAGAGCTGTGCAGTTAAAACCTCACTCCTCTGCACTCACATGCTGGTTGACACTGGTTTAAATCCGTTCAGAGTGGGGTGAGTAGGATCAGTTACACTGGTGCCGTGACCCAGAGGGGAGTGGCATTTGGGGGGTGAGTGTAGCGGACGTCAGCTAGTAAGAACTGTGCAGGTAAAACCTCTAGGGACGCACTAAGGCAGTGGTTTTACACATCCTAGTTGATGATGTATCAAATCCCATTCAGAGAGGTACAAGTAGGGCCAGTTACAGTGGTGCCATGACCCGGAGGGGAGTGAGGTTTAGGGGATGAGTGCTAATTAGATTCCAGCTACTAAGAGCTGTGCAGGTAAAACCTCACTCCTCTGCCCTCCCATGCTGGTTGACACTGGTTCGAATCCCATTCGAAGCGGTGTGAGTAGGATCAGTTACAGTGGTGCCATGATCCGGAGGGGAGTGAGGTTTGGGGGGTGAGTGTAACGGATTCCAGATAATAAGAGCTGTGCAGTTAAAACCTCACTCATCTGCCCTCACATGCTGGTTGACACTGGTTTGAATCCGTTCAGAGTGGGGCGAGTAGGATCAGTTACATTGGTGCCGTGACCCAGAGGGGAGTGGCTTTTAGGGGGTGAGTGTAGCGGATGTCAGCTAGTAAGAACTGTGCAGGTAAAACCTCTAGGGACGCACTAAGGCAGTGGTTTTACACATCCTAGTTGACGATGGATCAAATCCTATTTGGAGAGTTACAAGTTGGACCAGTTACATTTGTGCCATGACCCGAAGAGAAGTGAGGTTTAGGGGGCGGGGTGAGTGTAACGGATGCCAGCTACTAAGAGCTGTGCAGGTAAAACCTAACGAGGTGCAGAAGAGTCAGTGGTTTTAAGCATCGTAATTGACATTGGTTCAAATCCCATTTGGAGAAGTGCAAGTAGGACCAATTACAGTGGTGCCGTGACCCAGAGGGGAGTAAACTTTAGGAGGGGTGAATGTAGCGGAGGCCAGATACGAGATGTGCAGGTAAAACCTGAAGAGGTGCACAAGAGGCAGTGGTTTTAAGCATCCTAAATGACATTGGTTCAAATCCCATTTTGAGGGGTGCGAGTAGGAGGGGTGCCGTGACCCAGAGGGGAGTAAAGTTTAGGGGGGGGGTGAGTGTAGCGGAGGCCAGATACGAGATGTGCAGGTAAAACCTGAAGAGGTGCACAAGAGGCAGTGGTTTTAAGCATCCTAAATGACATTGGTTCAAATCCCATTTTAAGGGGTGCGAGTAGGAGGGGTGCCGTGACCCGGAGGGGAGTAAAGTTTAGGGGGGGGTGAGTGTAGCGGAGGCCAGATACGAGATGTGCGGGTAAAACCTGAAGAGATGCACAAGAGGCAGTGGTTTTAAGCATCCTAAATGACATTGGTTCAAACCCCATTTTGAGGGGTGCAAGTAGGAGGAGTGCAGTGACCCAGAGGGGAGTAAGGTTTAGCGGGGTGAGTGTAATGGATGCCAGCTATGAGCTGTGCAGGTAAAACCTCAAGAGGTCCACAAGAGGCAGTGGTTTTAAGCATCCTAAGTGACATTGGTTCAAATCCCATTTCGAGAGGTGCGAGTAGGAGGGGTGCCGTGACCCGGAGGGGAGTATGGTTTAGGGGGGTGAGTATAACGGATGCCAGCTACGAGCTGTGCAGGTAAAACCTAAAGAGGTCCACAAGAGGCAGTGGTTTTAAGCATCCTAAATGACATTGGTTCAAATCCCATTTCGTGAGGTGCGAGTAGAAGGGGTGCCGTGACCCGATGGGGACTAAGGTTTAGGGGGGTGAGTGTAATGGATGCCAGCTACGAGCTGTGCAGGTAAAACCTGAAGAGGTCCTAAAGAGGCAGTGGTTTTAAGCATCATAATTGACATTGGTTCAAATCCCATTTGGAGAGGTGCGAGTAGGAGGGGTGCCCTGACCCAGAGGGGAGTAAGGTTTAGGGGGGTGAGTGTAACAGATGCCAGCTATGAGCTGTGCAGGTAAAACCTGAAGAGGTGCACAAAAGGCAGTGGTTTTACATGTCCTGGTTAATATAGAGGTTTGAGTAGGACCAGTTACATTAGCAAAGTCATTAGCATTTCTCAAAAAATCTAAACTTTATTAAATAGCTAAATTTAAAATAACTCTTAATAAAGTTGTTTTACTAAATTGTAAACCAATTTAGAGCGAAGTCAAGCGTTGTACAAATAAATCGTGAATATTACACCTTTTTAGTTATAGCCTAAATATTTAACTCTTCTAAAGTTAAAGTGTAAAACTGGAGTGAGAATGTGACTGAATGACAATATTTTCAAGGCATGGATCCTCATACAGAGCAGAAGTGATTGAAAGTACACAGTTACCTTGTAATCCTGGTGGTCCAGTTATTCCAGGTGGACCAGATGGACCAGGGGGACAAACCATGGCTATAAAATAAGAAAAAAATTACCTCAATTCTTTGGGACACACCTATGGTGTTTCCTGCTTTGAAGGGGCATTAAAATGGAAAATCAAAATGTTCTTGATGTTTTCACATCACGCTACAATAAAATCATACTGCTACTTTCACTCCTTTAAGATGATTCCCTAGTTTAAAATATTAGTTTTTGTTTTCCACTCTGAAATCGGCCCATTCGTTATGTAACAATTTTCCACATAGATTGGCATAGAATATGGAACTGACATCTTGCGCTGATTTGGGACCGGAGTCTACGCAGTAGAGAGCAGGAAGTAGAGCCGCGATATCAAAAGCTGCCCACACTCTCACAGATGCAGAACAATTCATTATGTCAGTGTGAAATAAACAGTTATGGAAATGTAGAAATTAAAGGTAAAGCTCCAATCTCCTCCTGAAAATCCCCCAAAAAAGTCTGTTGGTGCCCCAGTGAATACTTCGCTCAGAGAAGCTGTCAATCTCAGCTGTCAATCATGACGTCACACCCCACGTTTTTACAGCATCAAATAACTCTTATTTAAAAAACAAACACTTGAAATGGCATCAGTGTGATAAAAACTGCATAAAATGACAGAAACCATCTTTGGGAAAAAAGTGTAATTTGATTGTTTAGTTTGTCCCACGTCCCATTACATTTCATGGTGAGGGTGGGGTTTATGACCTATACTGGGACCAGCCACCTGGGGGTGATCGAGACGCTTTGGCTTCACTTATCAGGACGTGTGCGGCAGGCTTGATTTTCCATTGCACGTCCTTTAACATGCAAATCAAGCAGGTGTTCTCTTAATAACTCATCACAAAAGCTAAAGTGCTGTGAGGGTGAGATGTGGAGAAAGATAAGACCGTCTGATGTTGGTCTGTCCCTGAATGTAGACTCCAAAAACTGCACATACCCTTCCAAAAGATGAGACTATTAGAAACGCATGACGTGCCTGAGTAACTGAAAGAGAATGTTTTCATTTGTTCAACATGCTGTCGGTTTTTATAAATGTCATTTATTATAGCAGTTCAACAACAAGTCATAAAAATAGTTTTAGAACTACATACTAAGATTTACTAACAGCTTGCACCAGCGCAAACCCTCTTTTGGTGTTAAAAAACTCAGGATTTGCTAAAGATAAATTAGCGCTAAAAAGGCGTGGATAGGGTTATTTTTGCGGCTGATCTTATTGCATATGCATTTGGGAGTTTCCCTTTCAGGCGCAAAATTCATGAGAGGAGAGAATTTAAATGAATCACGCAAGGTGATTTACAAAGGTTTGCGCTCGTCAATTTACTGGTGTTTGCGCTATTATTTACCGCCCAAAAAAAGTGTCTTAAACCAGACGCTAACGGGTAAATTGCGCTGATCATTATGGAAATGGCTGGTTCTGTTTTTATTAATTTTCACGTCATCAGTAGATCACACGCAGAACTGTCCACTCCCATCGGCGCTTTTATGGAATTGTGCTCTCTTATCTCTTATCTCACACTTTATATTTAGTCTTTAACTACAATGTACTTGCATAAAAAACAAAAAAACACTTGTGCTCCTAATGAGGTGGATACGGGTAAGGTTAGAACAGGTTTAGTGTTATGGGTACAAAGTAGTTTAAGGGTGGGTTAAGAGATAAGTGTGATTATAGGTGTAATTACAGAAATTAATTACAGCTGTAATTACATGCTGATATGTTTTATACATAAGTACAGTGTAAAAACATGTATGTACATACATTTGTCAAAGACACTAAATATAAAGTAAAGATCTGAAAATGCATTTCATGACCCCTTTAACAATTGAAATCATGGCACATTCTCAAAATAGGACCTGGTCAACCAATAGGATTTCTCTTGTGTGTATATGTGTACCTGTTTGTGCACTAACGTTGAGCTGGTTTAGTTGAGTCCTTAGTTGTTCTAGACTCCCATCGTTCCCACACAGATTGGAAAGACACTCCTGTTAAACACACACACACACACACACACACTTCAGCTCTGACACTCAAAAAAGGCCTTTCTCTATGTGAGTATGTGTTTGTATGGCACACATGAATGATGGTGTGACGTGTGTGTATGTACCTTATTTGAGATGGAGCTGCCCAGCTTGAATCCTTCAGCAGACTTGAGTTCCTCTGTTCTGGCATCAGCTGATGTACAGTAAGTGTGAACCCAAGCCTCCAGAGTGAAGACTGCATACAATACACATCATACAAAGCAGATTACATCATGGAACCACAGAAACAAGGTGATAGCTTGCATGATGCCGTGAAATATTCATGTACAGTAGTCACAAAAAGTGTTCTCATGCAAAACTCACTTTCAAACCAAGCAGCTTTCTATTGGTCAGTGCAGTGAATTCAAGTGACCAACTTGAAAATAAGGAAAATCTGCATGGGGAATTTTTTTGCACCCGATTGTGTGGATTCCTATTGAAAATGTCGCCAAGCAATGGTAAATGTGACAGAACCTTAAGGCTACAACTAAAAATCGCATTATGTAACAAAATATTTTGTGACATTTGTAAAGAATCTGACAACCACAAAAGGTCACAAAGCTTCTTCATGCTGTTCAGTTTATTTATAATTTTATTATTTAAAACCTAAAACCTGCTTGAAAAGCATCATTCTTCCTGCAAATCAATGCCACTTGGTTTGATATTTTGTATCTAATGTAAGGACATTTATAAATGTATACTTTTTAAATGTGAATTTATTTCATCTCACCTTTATAAGCCAGCACAGAATTCAGTGCGATCAAGAGCAGGAGAAACACGATGAGAACAACAATACAGTGACGCTTCTTCGCTGGTTTCCTCGTCGTTAGCTCTATAACAAACAGTGCAGAACTCTGGATTAAACTACAGAAAACTGATTAAACTGATATGATATTAGGGACATGAAATTAGCGCCATTTTAAGTTACAATATACAGTATTTCCATAGTCAATATTAGGAAATATCAGACTGCTGAATGTCACAAAATTCCAGAAACACAAGCAAATCTGAATGTGAACAGTGTCATTCTGTCCTAGACTCACCACTGTGCTGGAAGTCGTAGCGCTCGGCCTCATGGAGCTTCATGTTGTTGTCATAAAGAGGGTTTGCCTGGCTGAATAGAGAGGCCTTCCCTTCAATCCTGTCCACTTCTGTCTCCATCAGTCACTGCACCACACACTGACCTGTACACAGCTGGGTGACAGATTAAAACACAAAACCAACGACAAAAAAACAAAAACATATGCTGCCTCATCGAAATATCAGTCATCTGACAAAAGAGATGCAGCGGAAATTGTTCCAAATTCCAGAGTTTGTCAAGAAAAAGGAAGTGGTGTCGTGTTGTGTTGGATACAGTAGCATGTTAAGCATAAACTGCTTTTCCAATCAGTTTCATTTCTAAGAATAACTAAACAGGAAAGTTCACAGCTTTTGGTCACATTTATTGTGTGATATGCTGATTTGGTGCTCAGTTATTATCAATTATCATTGGTGCTCAATTATGAATAATAGTTTTTATTATCAATGTTGAATAGAAAGTTCAAAATATTTTGTAACATTATAAATGTATTTAATGTCAATTTAATGCACCCTTGCTGAATAAAAAGTATTAATTTCTTTTCTTTTCAAATCTTACTGACCCCAAACTTTTGAATGTTGAAGCAGCACAACTGTTTTCAACATCGATAATAATCTGAAATGTTTCTTGAGCAGCAGATCATCATATGAGAATGATTTCTGAAGGATCATGTGACACTGAAGACTGGAGGAATGATGCTGAAAATTCAGCTTTGATCACAGGAATAAATTACATTTTGCTATACACCGATCAGGCATAATATTATGACCACTGACAGGTGAAGTAAATAACATTGATTATCTCTTCATCACGGCACCTGTTAGTGGGTGGGATATATTAGGCAGCAAGTGAACATTTTGTCCTCAAAGTTCCCAAAGCAGGAAAAATGGGCAAGCGTAAGGATTTGAGTGAGTTTGACAAGGGCCAAATTGTGATGGCTAGACGACTGGGTCAGAGCATCTCCAAAACTGCAGCTCTTGTGGGGTGTTCCCGGTCTGCAGTGGTCAGGATCTATCAAAAGTGCTCCAAGGAAGGAACAGTGGAGAACCGGCGACAGGGTCATGGGCGGCCAAGGCTCATTGATGCACGTGGGGAGCGAAGGCTGGCCCGTGTGGTCCGATCAAACAGACGAGCTACTGGAGCTCAAATTGCTCAGGAAGTTAATGCTGGTTCTGATAGAAAGGTGTCAGAATACAGCCCATGCTGACCCCTGTCAACTGCTGAAAGCACCAACAGTGCTTTGAGCAATGGAAGAAGGTGGCCTGGTCTGATGAATCACGTTTTCTTTTACATCACATGGATGTCCGGGTGCGTGTGCGTGGCTTACCTGGGTAACACATGGCACCAGGATGCACTATGGGAAGAAGGCAACCCAGCAGAGGTATTGTGATGCTTTGGGCAATTTTCTGCTGGGAAACTTTGGGTCCTGCCATCCATGTGGATGTTACTTTGACACGTACCACCTACCTAAGCACTGTTGCAGACCATGTACACCCTTTCATGGAAACGGTATTCCCTGGTGGCTGTGGCTCTTTCAGCAGGATAATGCGCCCTTCCACAAAGCAAAAAAAAAAAGCGATTTTAAAGTTTCCTAATTTAGTTTTGGAGGTCTCCAACAACAGGTTTACAGGCATCAAAGGTCAAAAAACAGTTTTATTTTCTCATAATATACATTGCACATCACCACAATGTTCAATGATTTTCAAACGAGTCGACAGATGAATCAGTCGCTCTAAATCCCTCCTTTCCGCGAGCCTATTCTTCTCTAATTGGTCACCCACTCTGTCGTGATTGGTCTACTCTGCTCTGATTGGTCAGATGACCCAGTCTGTCGTGATTGGTCTACCACGTACAGCACGTATTTTGGAAACAAACGGCCATTACCATAACTGAACTCCAGCTCCGTCCGGAGGCTTCCTAAAGCTTAACGATTGTACACACTGTAAAGACAGTAATGATGATGTCGATTTTACATCAATCCCAGAGTCCGAATCGATGATGAAACATTGGAAGAACTAGTTATTCAACCCGAACCTTGAGCAGGACGTTTCTCAGTGATACGCTACTCAGTTTGAGGAACATTATGAGATGTTTCAACTGTAATTCCTCACCACCAGCATTAACAAGTGTGCATCCAATAAATAATCCTGTGTGTGTGTGTGTTTCTAATTTATTGTGGTGCACATGCAGTAACTGTTTCAATAACAGCGCATATGTTAGCCGAGCACTAACGTGAATGACTGATGTAGCATTAAAGTTTGCGAAACAAATCTTGCTCCATCCTTTATCTTTACTCATAGTAAGAATGACAGACAGTCTGCATTAATAGACACAGTTTTAGGGAATATTGCAGGCATTATTTCAGTAAGACAGTAATAATGTGACTTACTAATGTGAGCTGGTTAGGCAGATACTTAGACAATATGAAACACAATAAACACATTGTAGAGCACAGCGTCTTCTCGACATTATGCTATCCAGTATCCACAGGAATCAGATGCAGTGTTTGAGGTGGCTCGAGGTTTCCCTGGTGTCTAGTGCAATAAGTGGACAGGCAGTATGCTAATGTTTCGTCTTGATGTCACAACGAAACGGCTTGGGATTCGTTTAAAAAAACGATTCGTTTAATTGACTCAGAGTTGACTCTTACTTTTGAGAGAAAATAACTTTATATACGATGCACGTTGCACTTTACAGGATGTTTTCATTCACTTAGAACTATGTTACACACTATATGAAAGGCAATTTTCAAAAATCCATAATAGGGGCTCTTTAAGGCTATGGTCAGTCAGTATTTATAATTAGACATACAAATGATTATATTGATTATATACACAAAAGTTCTGTCCTCATTATGGAAAGATAATTAAACGTGTGTGTATGAGTGTGCATGTTTATATGATTTATGAAGACACAAATTTGTGTAATGACATGGGTATTACACTGGTATTACAACATAGTTGAGTCCTTGTAATTAAATTGGCTTAAAAACATACAAAACAGGGGTAGGTTTAGTGTGAATGTGTGTATGTGTGTGTAGGTTTAGGGGTAGTGTTAGTGTAAGGGGAGAGAATATACAGTTTGTACAGTATAAAAACCATTACGTCTATGGAATGTCCCCACAAAGATAGTACACCAGACATGTGTGTGTGTGTGTGCAAATAGTTGTGTATTCAAAGTTTCAGAATGTGCATATGCCTTTGTCCTTCCATTAAAAATGACAAACGGTCACCTCTCGCTCTGTGTGAGTGTGTGTTCCTGTCGCTGGGTAAACTGGTTGGTGATCAGGCCATCTGTTTAGTCGGAGAGCTTTGAACAGGACCGCAGTGCTGCCCCTGACCTCAGATCAGGTCTAACAGCCCTCTCTGCTCACACTTAACCTGCGCTGACAGAATGACCTTGTTTACTGTACTCAGTGTTTTGTTTATTTGTTTGTTTGATGACCACACCACTCAGTTGCTGATGTATGTGTTTTAGGGTGATTGATGACCTTGTGTGACCCTGTCAGTGTGTATCAGACGCTCTCTCCATCTCTTACCCTCGGTGGCTGCATGTGTCCTCTCGGCACTTATATTTGGCACTGTAAAATACAGTTATCATGTTTAGATTTGCACGTTGTGTCTGTGCATTTGCATGTGTGTTGAGGTTTAAAGGAGCATCATGTCCATATAATCATGCTTTTTCTGTCACTGCACCAAAACGCCTTCCTTATTTTTCAATATGTTCAGGAAATTTGAGCATTTGACTCCCTCCATCATAATATTATATGAATGAATACATGTGAATGTTCTTTTTAATATTATTAATATACACCGATCAGGCATAACATTATGACATTGTCATAATATTGTGTTGGTCCCCCTTTTGCAGCCAAAACAGCCCTGACCCATTGAGGCGTGGACTCCACTAGAGCCCTTAAGATGTGCTGTGGTATCTGGCACCAATATGTTTGCAGCAGATCCTTAAAGTCCTGTAAGTTGTGAGGTAGGGGGATCGGACTTGTTTGTTCATTACATCCGGGGTAAGCGACGCACACGCACTCGGCCCTCCACATCATTCATCAGACCAGGCCACCTTATTCCACTGCTCCATGGTCCAGTTCTGATGCTCACGTGCCACTGTTGGTGGACAGGGGTCAGCATGGGCACCTTGACTGGTCTGCAGCTATGCAGCCCCATACACAACAAACTGCGATGCACTGTGTATTCTGACACCTTTCTATTAAAACCAGCATTAACTTCTTGAGCAATTTGAGCTCCAGTAGCTCGATCAGTAGCTTGATCGAACCACACGGGCCAGCCTTTGCTCCCCACGTGCATCAATGAGCCATGAGCACTTTTTCCTTGGAGCACTTTTGATAGATCCTGACCGCTGCAGACCGGGAACACCCCACAAGAGCTGCAGTTTTGGAGATGCTCTGAGCCAGTGGCCTAGCCATCACATTTTGGCCCTTGTCAAACTCTCTAAAATCCTTACGCTTGCCCATTTTTCCTGCTTCTAACACATCAACTTTGAGGACAAAATGTTCACTTGCTGCCTAATATATCCCACCCACTAACAGGAGCCGTGATGAAGAGATCATCAGTGTTATTTACTTCACCGGTCATAATGTTATGCCTGATTGGTGTATTATTCTTTTTTATGTTTAGTCTTGCAAAACATGATGAGTACAAAAAAATAAACCAATTAAAAATAAAGGTTGTAAAAGAGGGTTTGGGTTATTTGCTTAGGATTTGTCTGCATTTATTGGGTAAATAAGCATCACACACCTGGAGGAAATACTGATTGCCTAGAAGATTAAAAGCTTAATCATGTATTGTGTTGTTGACAGAAGAGTGTCCTTCACATCAAAGTCTCACGATTTACAAGAAACTACAACAAAGTATCCCCTCCCTCACATGGATGGGACATTTAGATCTTTAAAATTCACATTTAGTTGCCACTGTGATTAAAGAAGGAAAATCAACTTAATAAGCACAAATAAACATACTGCTGATTTAACAAAATCATGCAGGAAGTTGAGTTTGATGCACAACTCGTTTGTCTTAGATGGTGAAATCCTGCATTTTCTCTTCCTCACTGAGGATAGAGGAGTTGAACTGAGGATGAGAGGTTATTTTCAACGATGACCCCTATAGGTCCACTCATCCATACTTCTACTTTCTCATGAGAAACACACACAGTACAGTGCGTTTCCGCAGTCGCTGCATATTTAGGGGTAAGTCTTATGTTAGGATATACTAAGTCTGACGTTGAAATGGAAAAACCTGAATTCTCCTTCATTTTACTGTCGTCTGTGAGGGAGATAAGGGTGAAAAGTAGTATTAAATCAAGTTTGCTTACTCAAAAAAGCTAACCTAGCTAACCTGAAAAAACACTGTGCACTGTCCACTGCTCCCTACACACCTTCTCAACTAGTACTATGGTTTTTCGTGTGATGCGCTTTACACTTAGTAGTAATAGGATTTCAATTCTTATGGGCTATTCAGGCAATAAAATGTGATTTTGTAACATAATAAAGTTTTTTTTTTTTAAGTTTTGAGTGTCTATTTACACAAAGTGCAAATAGTGTGCCTTGTTGGCAAGTGCTATTCGCACTAGTGCCGCCTAACAATGCCTGGTTGGCCCAAACAAGATTTAAAAAAGACACAAATGATGCAGTGTCCTCAGTGGTGTAGTCAGTAAAGCATAGGGCTTAAGGATCTTGGTTTTGACACAATCGACCCGGGTTCGAATCTGCCTTTTGCCGAGCTTGCGCTTCTCCCTTTTCCCATCACATATCACATCGGAAAGACATTTACTTTCAATAAAAATTAAGAAAATGTTCTAAAAGTGGAAATAAAGTGCCTAACAAAATGTTTAATAATAATAAAAGTAGCCTATTTATTGGGTAGTGTTAGGAGTAGGTGTAGGGAGGGCTTTTATTGTCCCATTAAGGCGGCATCCATTTAATAATTGTAATAAATATAATCATTTACACTGTTATTATTGCATCCTGTTAATGTACAACAATACTAAGATGCAAATAGTAGGTATCTGTCAAAATAAAGTATAAATAGCATCTAATTAGGCTACTATTTACACATATTGCAAAGAACTGCTATTTTTACATGGTGTAAATAGAATACACCACTATTTTCACGTAGTAAAAAGCATCTACAGCTATTCGCACTTAGTGCAAAGTGTTATAAGTGTAGTGTTCCGTCCTTCGGATGAGACGTTAAACCGAGGTCCTGACTCTCTGTGGTCATTAAAAATCCCATGGCACTTCTCATAAAGAGTAGGGGTGTAACCTCGGTGTCCTGGTCAAATTCCCTACATTGGCCCTTACCAATCATGCCCTCCTAATAATCCCCATCCTCTCTTCTCGCCACCTGTCACTGGTGTGTGGTGAGCACACTGGCGCCGTTGTACTGTGGCTGCCGTCGCACACTGGTGGTGGTTGAGGAGAGACCCCTGACATGAGTGAAAAGTGCTTTGGGTGTACAGTAGTACATATGAAAGTGCTATATACACTCACCTAAAGGATTATTAGGAACACCTGTTCAATTTCTCATTAATGCAATTATCTAATCAACCAATCACATGGCAGTTGCTTCAATGCATTTAGGGGTGTGGTCCTGGTCAAGACAATCTCCTGAACTCCAAACTGAATGTCAGAATGGGAAAGAAAGGTGATTTAAGCAATTTTGAGCGTGGCATGGTTGTTGGTGCCAGACGATTTCTGTTGAGACATTCAGATGGTAGAGTCAGAATTTGGCGTAAACAGAATGAGAACATGGATCCATCATGCCTTTGTAGGATTGAAAATAATCAAAGATATTTGATATTTGCAATTGAACAAAGACATACTGCTTTACTGTTTTCAAGCCCCATCTTTCTTATCAGAAGGGCCATTTGGAATTCCTAAAGACAAAGAGATTCTGAAGGCCTGTAGGCCAAAGGTGTGTCACCCCTTAAGTACAGTGGGGGAAGTTTGGTCTGATTGGTCAGTTTGAATGACTCACAATAGGGTTTGAGTTACATGGTCAAGGAAGTATAAAAGAAGGTTGTAACTTGCTCTCGGGGGCCTTTGATTCTCTGCTCTCTTCTTCTCTGTCTCGTTTGCTCTCTCTCTCCTTCTCTCTCTCTTTCTATCCCTCAGGTAACATTCTATTCATGCTGGGTACGATTAATGGTATAAGTTTTTATCATCTCATACATCTATTTTGTAACTACTTTAAGTGTAACCATAACCAGATTTTGTCATTAAATTCTTTCAATATTAAAAGATTGCTAACTAGTTTTGATTTGGTATTGACTTTGAAGTGCTTCCTATTGCAATACAATATAGTCACAGTATAGCAACGCTATATTTAGCTATTGTAACTGCACTTATTTCCGTCGTTGGTATAAGTACAGTGGGTGGATATAGACGAGAAATGTACAGTTTTCTACCATCTTGCTCATAAAGTTTCTTTAGTCTTCCGGCAACCCTGCAGCCTGAACTACTGTAGGCGACCCACCCTTACACCTTGTTACCACTGTGCAGGCTGGTGGTGGTGGTGTAATGGTGTGGGGGATGTTTTCTTGGCACACTTTAGGCCCCTTAGTGCCAATTGGGCATCGTTTAAATGCACAGCCTACCTGAGCATTGTTTCTGACCATGTCCATCCCTTTATGACCACCATGTACCCATCCTCTGGTGGCTACTTCCAGCAGGATAATGCACCATGTCACAAAGCTCGAATCATTTCAAATTGGTTTCTTGAACATGACAATGAGTTCACTGTACTAAAATGGCCCCCACAGTCACCAGATCTCAACCCAATAGAGCATCTTTGGGATGTGGTGGAACGGGAGCTTCGTGCCCTGGATGTGCATCCCACAAATCTCCATCAACTGCAAGATGCTATCCTATCAATATCCTAAAGGGTCTCTAGAGGTCCTAAAGCTTTGCGGTCTGTCCACATAAGTCTGCAGGGCGCGAACGGGACAGAGAAAAGCTAGGGCTGGGTCTGCCTCCTCCGAAGGCAGCGCTAGCAGGCTCACCACCTGGTCCCGAAAGGGAGTGGTGGGAACCTTGGGCACATATCTGGGCCGGGGTCTCAGGATTACTTGAGAGTTACCCGCCCCGAATTCCAGGCACGATTCATCGACCGAAAATGCCTGCAGGTCCCCTACCCTCTTGATGGAGGCCAATGCAGTCAGGAGTACTGTCTTCAGAGACAGGATTTTTAACTCTGCTGACTGCAAAAGCTCAAAGAGCGCTCTCTGTAGTGCAGTTAGCACCAGAGTTAAGTCCCAAGAGGGTATAGAGAGAGGGCGAGGCGGATTTAGTCTCCTCGCCTCTTTTAAGAACCTGACGATCAGATCGTGCTTCCCCAAGGACTTACCATTAACCATGTCATGATTTGCGGCAATAGCGGCAACATAAACTAAATCGAAAAGCACAGAACTGATCGAGTATCTTCGGGGGTCTTCTCGCCGAGAAGAACACCATTCAACGAACAGGTTCCACTTCAACGCATAGAGGCGCCTCGTAAAGGGAGCTCTAGCGGAAGTGATGGTGTCTACCACAGCCTGTGGTATGCCACCTAGAACCTCCGCATCCCGTCCAGGGACCAGACATGGAGTTCCCAGAGATCCGGACGCGGGTGCCATAGGGTGCCCTAGGGTGCCCTGTCTCTGAGTCAGGAGGTCCTTGCTCAGAGGAATGGGCCAAGGAGGTGCTGTCGCGAGGAGCACTAGTTCCGGGAACCAAGTCCAGTTGGGCCAATACGGGGCGACCAACAGGACTTGCTCCTCGTCCTCCCTGACTTTGCACAGTGTCTGTGCGAGAAGGCTCACTGGGGGAAACGCATATTTGCGTAGGCCCCGGGGCCAGCTGTGTGCCAGAGCATCCGAGCCGAGGGTCCCCTCAGTCAGGGACTAAAACAACTGGCTGTGAGACGTGTCCGGGGCGGCAAACAGGTCTACCTGTGTGGTCCCGAAGTGACTCCAGATCAGCTGGACCACCTGGGGATGGAGTCTCCACTCTCCCGGGAGCACTGGCTGTCATGAGAGCTTGTCGGCTGCACGATTGAGCAGGCCCGGAATGTGAATGGCACGAAGCGACCTCAGATGCTTCTGACTCCAAAAGAGGAGATGGCGAGCGAGTTGTGACATGTGACGGGAGCGTAGACCACCCTGTTTGTTGATGTACGCAACGGCCACAGTGTTGTCCGTACGGACCAGAACGTGCTTGCCTAGTAGCGGCCCTTTGAGGCGGCCCAGTGCAAGACAAACTGCTAACAACTCCAGGCAATTGATATGCCATTGTAGTTGAGGCCCCGTCCACAGACCCGAAACTGCAAGCCCTTTGTACGTGGCCCCCCAGCCGGTGGATGAGGCATCTGTGGAAACAACAGCATGCCTGGACACTTGTTCAAGGGGAACTCCTGCCCGTAGAAACGAAGGGTCCGACCACGGACTGAAGGTTTGGCGGCACCTCGGTGTAACTGAGACATGGAGTGAGCCACTCTGACATGCCCATCTCGGGACTCGGTTGTGAAGCCAGTGTTGAAGCAGTCTCATATGAA
Organism: Rhinogobio ventralis; assembly: GCA_039654625.1. NCBI lineage: Eukaryota > Metazoa > Chordata > Actinopteri > Cypriniformes > Gobionidae > Rhinogobio > Rhinogobio ventralis. Next base: position 42,157,425 of record CM077197.1, on the reverse strand, counting down.
GCAATCCGAGCGCCGTAACTGAGGCTGTGGATGCCATATGCCCCAGGAGCCTCTGAAAATGTTTCAGTGGTACCGCAGTCCTGCGTTTGAACGAATTCAAGCAGACCAGATCCATACTGAGAAAAGAGATCCTCTGCACGGGGCAGAGTTTGCTCTTTTCCAGGTTGACCCGAAGTCCCAACTGGCTGAGGTGACTGAGCACCATCTCCCTGTGTTCGCACAACTGCTCCCACGACTGCGCAAGAATCAGCCAGTCATCTAGATAGTTGAGGATGCGAACCCCACGCTCCCTCATGGGAGCAATGGCCGCCTCCCCGACTTTCGTGAAGACACAGGGCGACAGGGACAGCCCGAAGGGTAAGACCCTGTACTGATATGCCCATCCCTCGAACGCAAAGCTTAGAAGCAGTCTGTGTCGAGGGAGAATCGAGACATGAAAGTGCACGTCCTTCAGGTCGAACGCTGCAAACAAATCTTGGGGACGGATGGACCTGAAGATGCGTTTCTGCATTAGCATTCTGAACGGCAGCCTGTGAAGGGACAGATTCAAGAACCGCAGGCCCAAGATTGGCCGTAACCCGCCTTTCTTGGGTACAATGAAGTATGGGCTGTAGAAACCCGTCTTCATATCGGCTGGAGGGGCCGGCTCTATCGCGTCCTTCGCCAGTAGGACTGCGATCTCCGCCCAGAGCACGGGGGCATTCTCCTTCGACACAGAGGTGAAGTGAATGCTCCTGAACTTGGGGGGATGCTGGGCGAACTGAATCGCATAGCCGAGTCCGATAGTACGGATGAGCCAGCGAGACGGGCTGGGGAGCACTAGCCAGGCTCCCAGCGATCGTGCAAGTGGGACCAACGGCACCACAGACGTCGGCAGCGGCATTCAGGGACCTGAATCGGACAGCACAACTGAGTGTGCAATGCAACACTTACGCCGGCTCAGGGTCTCTTACGATGGCGCTTGCCACCTGGCTTGGCAGCGGCCTGAGCGGGCTGGATGTCCTTCCCACGGCCGGCTCTATGCCAGCGCCCTCCACCAGGTTGGGCTTGGGAGGGAACTGGGGCGGCGGTGGGTGGAGGCAGCAGCTGACCGCCGGGGCAGGATGTGTTTGATGGCCTCCGTCTGCTTCTGGCCGGCCAAGAACTGCTGGGCAAAGCTCTCGACCGCATCGCCGAACAACCCAGCCGAGGAGACGGGGGAGTCCAGGAACCGATATTTATCGGTCTCCCTCATGTCGGCCAGGTTGAGCCAGAGATGTCACTCCTGGACCATGAGCGTGGACACCACCTGACCAATGGAACGGGCGGTGACTTAAGTCACCCGGAGGGCGAGGTCCGTCACTGTCCGGAGCTCCCGGAGGAGCTCTGGGTCAGGCCTACCCTGCATTGTCCATGAGTGTCTGGGCCTGGTGCAATTGGAGCAACGCCATGGCATGCAAAGCAGACGCAGCCTGCCCACAGGCCTTGTAAGCCTTTCCAGTCAGACTGGAAGAGAACTTAAAGGCCTTGGAGGGGTGGTGCGGGACCCCGCGCCATTTGGAAGCGGACGCCGGACACAGTTGCATCGCGGATTTAATGAATCTAAAATGTCCAAACATGACTCGTAAATCAGGGGTTCTTTCAATAGCCAAAATAAAGAGGACGTAGAATCAGTTCTTTCAGGTCCCACACTTTAAAAAGATTACTGTAAAACGTTGTCATTCTGGATGACCACTGGCCTCCAGCGCAAGTTCTCTGGACCAGTGAGAAATCGCTGTATAAATTGTAGTTGAAAAGCTGCAGTCTTACTTTGCAAATGTACAAGTCCTTGGCCTCCTTCTTTTGGTAGATACAATACATTATGAGGTATATCCAATGCATTTAAAAACACATGAATAGGCAAAACAATGGGATTTTTTATACCAAACTTTGTACAAAGATGATTCTCAACTATGTTATGAAAGATATAATAGAATGATTTGATATATAATTTTACTTTATGCAATATGTGGGTAAAATGGCCATACATGGGTTTTCCCATTCAATGCAATGTATCTATACACAGTCTCTCATTTGCATATTAATGTGTTCTTGGAGCAAGATGTAATGAAAAAAGAAGTGTAATAATGGGAGTAGTAATTGGCAAGATTTTCATAATAATATCTAATATTTCATAGGAATATTGAACTATGATTTCTTTCCCTATTCACTTGTTGTGTCTCCTAAAATGCCTGAAAAACATGAATTAAGTCCCAGTGTCTCTACAGAGGACAAGTATGAAATCAATGCCCTATTCTGTAACAGAAAGTCCTATTTTCAATAGAAACGTTGTTTATTCATGACAAAAAATAAAAAAAATTGTCAGATTTAAATGATAATTACAAAATATTATCATTTTCCATAAGAGTATTAAATGTGATCACTAAATAATGTCAGTCATTCTTAAAGTCCAAGCAGAGGCAGTTGTCATTGTGAAACATTTGGTATCTCTGAAAATCCCTGAATGTGCTCTTTACAGGAAATCCAGATTTAAAGCTGTGACATGTGGTGTCAGAGAAATTCACTAAAATATAATGTCCACTACAGGGGACAAAAGTCTATTCCCCAGTAGGATAGGATAAATTCTTTACAATCCATTTCAATTTCATAAGACAACCTTTCAGTTTTTCCAATTATCCCCTTCCAGTTTTTTCTTAAAAAGCACTCCTAAATATCTTAAACCAACATTTCTCCCATTTGGGAGTACTGGTACCCGTCGTTCCCACTTTCCTACTACCACTGTTTCACTTTTATCCCAGTTGATTCTCGCTGAGGAAATAGTTTCAGTTTTTAATAATAAATCCACATCATTTGGTTTATGAAGTATTATGGCAAAATCATCAGCGTATGCTGATAAACAGAAAAAAAAGTGCTTTTACAGGCTTGTAAAGATACCCCTTCTAAAACTCCTAAAAGTGGTTCTATTGTCAGCGTGTAAAGTATCCCTCCGAGAGAACACCCCTGTCTTAAGGCCGGGACACACCAACCTGACGTCAAAGAACTAGCAGTGGTGAAAGCCACCAGTGTTGTCGCCTCTCGTTTACCGCGCCTGGGCCAAAAAGCTGCACACCGAGAGAACTACAGCCGACTGTCAGCTAGCATGTGCGTTCTGCGCCTGCGAGTGAATGAGACAACTGTCTATTTCTGCAGATATATTCTTCTATATTCATGATTCAAAAGGGAAACCAACGCTCCAGGCTGCAGATACACAAACCGTAAACAAATCAGCATGGGCATACCTTTTTGAATATAAATCCTGCTGATCACTTTCTTTATTTCACTCCACTCATGTTAATATTAAAAATTTTGCCCAGGAACACTCGGTAAAATGACGTAACATTAGAACAGCCTTCTATCTGTACATTCTATTCTACATATTGAATCGGCCCAAAAAACCCATACGGTGTCTGACTAGAGCCAACGGTGCGGAACACACCGGAAAAACTATGTCGGCCGATGCTCAAAAACGGCCTGACTTTGCCCGACGGCCGATCGTTGGCTTGGTGTGTCCCGGGCTTTAAACCACGATATACTTTAAAAGGAGCACATAAATCACCGTTAACTTTCAGTAAACTCTCAATGTCAATGTATAACATTTTTATAACCTATAAAATCAGAACTAAAACCAAATGCCTGTAAAGTTTTCCACAGATGGTCATGTTCTACACGATCAAATGCTTTCTACTGATCTAAGGAGATCAAACACATTATTTTAGAAACATCAACTAAATCTCTTATTAAATTGATATTATCAAAATGTATTCCAGGTACATAGTAGGACTGACCAGAGTGGATTATTTCCTCCAAAACCCTTCCTAGTTTAATAGCTAACACTTTTGAGAGCAATTTATAGTCATAACACAATAAAGATTCAGGAAAGAGAGAGAGAGAGAGAGCTCAACACCCTGTTCTGTTTGTCAGGGTAATTACAATGACCTGTTTCCCTCATGGACAACAAATCAAACATTATCAGGGGAGAATGTGCCTGAAAATTCAAAAATCAAAAACAAAAATGAGGAGTGTATTTCTATCTCCTTTTGTTGCTCCCCTTTTAAGTGAACAGACAACGTGTCTAGCAAACCGTTTTGTTGTGTCTCTTCTGATCAAGTTGTTCAGGTGTCAAACCGGTGGTTACTGTGGCGAAAGGGAGCATGTGACATTGTTTTATTGGCTGTGACAGCAGTGGAATGTAGTGTCGGTCCCAGACAGCAGCTAGACCTCAATCAAAGCTATAAAACATACCTTACTCTGTCACACACACACTCTTTGTCTCTGGCTCTGGCTCGCTCTCTTTCGTAGAATGGTTATTGCATGTGATTTAACGGTTATGGAGGGACCTGGAGAAGAGAGAAAATGTAGGATAAGGAGAGGAGTGTAACATAATATTGTCCACTTTCTTCTGCTCTAAAACCTCCACAGCTTCCTGTTGACCAAACGGCTCAGATAAATCTGATCGCTCTTTACACAGACCTGCTGCGAATGACTTTGCGTGCGTACGTGTGCATTTTCACAGAGCCCGTCGGTGTCTCTTTACATTCTGCTTAGCTGGGATTCGGTTTCTCACTCTGACCTTGTCCTCTGTCAAGATCTTCTCCTGCTGATCATCTTAAACACAATGGCACACCAGGCATGATTAATAATGAAGAAAGAGAGGGGGAGAGAGAGAGATCCCACAGGAACACAGAAGAGAGGGCACTTAAAAATAGTTTCAAATGCTAAAACGATAAGAGGCGAGACTTTTGAGCTATTTGTGCATGGAGGGTTGCACTTGTCTTTGAAGAGTAAAAGCACAGGTGTCCTCCGGTGAAACTGCAGGATAACTTCTCTTAGGATATTTCCAGCTCAGGGGGCTCTAGAGGGACCCTGATGAATGTCCTAGCATAACTTTAGCATACTTTAAAAAAGAAATGATACTTTCAATAAATCATGTTTTTTTTTTTTTGTCTTTGAAGTTTCAGCTTAAAATACCCCACAGATCATTTATTATATCATGTTGTAAATGTTAATTTTTGAGTGGAAAGATAATATGTTCCTTTCATGCATGTATCTTTAAATGCAAATGAGCTGCTGCTCCCCGCCCCCTTTCCAGAAGAGGGTGGAGCCTGTACGTGCCTCGGATATTCTGCCAAAAACTAAAACATCTGTTTGGTTTTAATTATCATCTCTATGGCGGTCACACTCATGTGACATTGCAGTTCTTCATCATCATAAAAGTGTATTATTTGCATGCGTTTTAAAGCCATATCAGTCTAAACTTCTGATATATGGTTTTCTGAGCACGCGCACAGAAAGCTGGATGTCAGACGGAGTGTCCTGTGAGTATTAAACTAAGTTCTCTTTCACGTCTTATTGCGCTTAAACTGTCAAATACACACAAGGTTATGTCTGTGAACATAAACAGCAGGGAAAGAAGAGTGACAGCAGCGTAATGGGGTCTACTGGGCGGGTCTCATGGGCTGCAGCCCAGTCAAGCCCAGTGGCATGTCCAGCCATGGTCGACTTGGTCGTGGTACACTATATTGCCAAAAGTTTGGGCTTTACATGCACATGAACTTTAATGACATCCCATTCTTAATCCATAGGGTTTAATATGGAGTTGCCCCACCCTTTGCAGCTATAACAGCTTCAACTCTTCTGGGAAGGCTTTCCACAAGGTTTAGGAGTGTGTTTATGGGAATTTTTGACCATTCTTCTAGAAGCGCATTTGTGAGGTCAGACACTGATGTTGGACGAGAAGACCTGGCTCAGTCTCGCTCTAATTCATCCCAAAGGGTTGAGATCAGGACTCTGTGCAGGCCAGTCAAGTTCTGTAGGAAACTTTTTCCTCGTCAAAGCAGAGACCAGGAGACGTTGGGATATCCTTCAAGCAGACGTTACTCTTTATTGAGAACACGTACTGTTTGGTCGCTGTAGTCATCAAGTCTGATTCAAATAGTATACACACTATAATTTATCTACATTTTACAGGGGGACGGATACACAGCAAAAGAGGCAAAGACAATCTAAACAAAGCAATGAAATGTTGTGTCCAGGTAAAGGGACACGCCAGAGACATTAGTGTCACCAGTTTTAATCTAATGTCATTGAAATGCATAGATGCTAATCCAATCACTCTGACAGTATTGCCCATACATTCACATTATCATAGAGACAAAAGCACAACTGTGCCCTGAGCTTGTCATACCAAATGGTCAGGAAGTGCATAAAGACAAAAGACTAATGTCTCAAACACCTGGGCTGATTAACTTGATCTTCATAGAATGTCGTCAATCTTTACTTCAAAATGTAAAACACAATGTACATAATGTTTTAAACAGATTCTTAAATTTGTAATCCCACAGTTCCTCCACACCAAACTCGCTCATCCATGTCTTTATGGACCGACGCTTTGTGCACTGGTGCACAGTCATGTTGGAACAGGAAGTGACCATCCCCAAACTGTTCCCACAAAGTTGGGAGCATGAAATTGTCCAAAGTGTCTTGGTATGCTGAAGCATTAAGAGTTCCTTTCACTGGAACTAAGGGGCCAAGCCCAACCCCTGAAAAACAACCCCACACCATAATCCCCCCTCCACCAAACTTTACACTTGGCACAATGCAGTCAGTCAAGTACCGTTCTCCTGGCAACTGTGTATGTATATGTATACTGTATATGCTTGACTATGTACTAGAAACAATATTGACATGCCGTACTGGTATAGTTTCCTACTCCTAATCCTCATTTACTGTTAAAAAATAGTATTGGTTCAATACAGGATTTAGACAAACTAATGTAAACTGAAGAAAAAGTTAAATACAAAGTGTGCAATTTTTAGTATTAGGAGCATACTATTACATGTAAAACAATATAGTCATGGTATATTGATTGTGTGAAGACACTCATAATACATTTGTAATGCACCACTTTTAGTGAGTACTAACCACCGCATACCGGGAACGCCCAACTAGACTTAATGATTTGGGGATGCTATCACTTTTTGGCCGTTGTCAAAGTCACTGATCTTTTTGCGAATTTTTCCTGCTTCAAACACATGAAATTCAAGGACTGTTCACTTGCTGCCTAATATACCCCCCCCCCCCCCCCAGCAGTTTATGATATAATCAATGCTATTCACTTCTGTGTGTAAATTGGAGGGAGTTTGTCATCTGACCAAACTGAAGGATTTGTGTAATAAGTGTAATAAGGGATTTTATTAACAAAAAGATAGACAAGAGTAATACAAACTCCTAAATGAATACCATGAATGGATAATGAAGTAAAGTGTGTAAGATTCATAAATGCAAGAGATTGAGTTGGCTGTTCCTATGGCAGTTACATTTCATCCACTTGGAGACGTGATGAGTCTGGTATTGGCGTTGTTTTCCACTGGTTGTGTTGGACTGTGTTTCAGTGGGAAGGAGTTTGATTCTGTTTAAACAGTTTTGAACACAAAGTGCTGCAGACATGGCCCTAGGTCCGGACCTCTGTATTTTCCAGAGGTGTAAAAGGTTGTGAGATAATTGCATAATATAGTATTAACTCTACTTTAATTCTGCAAGGATATTGCACACAGCACAAGACCAGCAGCCTGTCACCACTTGTCAATGTCAAAATATTTGAGATGACCTATCAAATCAAAGTAGGCGGGCTTTATGTTCACAGAACAGAAGCTGCTGAGCGCGAATTCCAGCGTGCAACTCGATCAGTAAATGTCATAAAGTGCGAGATAAAATGTAATAGCTAAACTAAACATTTCATGTTTGACAGCTGTTTTAGGATAGAAATGTTAAATGACCAACAAAAATAATCAGGCAAACTAATAAACTTTTAATTTTGTAGATTTTAATTGAAAATAGGCCATAATTTACGTAGCATTCATGTATGTAATAATTACAGTCTCTGTCAATGTGAGGGGACAAGAAACATTAACGAAGCCGATTTCATCATATTAGATTAATAGTGAATGTGTACATATCAAGTCAAGTCACCTTTATTTATATAGTGCTTTTTACAATGGAGATTGTTTCAAAGAAGCTTCACAGTGATAACAGGAAAATAATGCAACAGAATTTGTGGTTGAATCTGGTCGAAGATCGGAGTCATCACGCAGGAGATGGGCTTGTTGAAGATCAGTGCCACTGGCTGTTGTGTCGATGAGGCCTTCACAAAGGAAAGTCTAGTTGACACAATCCCTGCAGACACTTCAGGACTGCATTGTGGTCATGTCTAGGCGCAGGTCCACCATCTGATCTGGATACAGCCCTCGGGATAAACAGAGATACTAATATTAGCATAGATGCCATTCTTCTTATGATGTAAACGAGTACATCAGGTGTTGTGGGAAGTGTTCCCGGTTTTGGCTGACCTAGTTAATGCAGCCTAACAATCATTTAACTGATCTGAATAATATAAATTGATAATGTTCTATGTGTATGCCAGATTAAAGAGATGTGTTTGTCTAATTGTCTAATTGAAAATGAATTTAATAAACAAAGTTACCTAGCTTTCCTGGTAGCCTTCAGTAAATTAACTTGTCTAAGAAAATGATTCATTAAACATATAAATATCAGTTGGCCCTATGTTTACTTTCTTCACTGACACAGGTGAAAATGAAAAGAATATATAATGGCAGTGATGTTTAGAGTTTTATGACAGTCAGTTACAGTTTACGTTACACAAAGTTTCTTGTTGATTAGTGTGTTTTGTCTAGTAAACATACAGTAGGTGTGTCCAATTATCTTATAATGTCTACATGTGTATCTGACTACATACTGAAGAGAAACTGACTTTAGGACCCAGTGGAACAGCTCATTTGCTCCATATAGAGGGTATGCACGTGGCGTCACTGTCGCTCGGAGTGACTGCGGTTACGCCCACTGAGTGGCAGAAAGACTGAGCGGCTGCATTGGTTTTCAACGTGAACACGCAAAACCAGGGCCGGCGCCAGAGGTGGGAGAAGGACTTGATAATAGCGTGTCATTTTCTTACTCAAACCACTGCCGCCTGCTGCTTCTAAATTACAACATATGCTCTCAATGCAAAATGCAGGACAGTTAGTTCATGCATTCATGACCTCAAGGCTAGATTATTGTAATGCTCTACTGGGTGGTTGCCCTGCACACTTAATAAATAAACTGCAGCTGGTCCAAAACACAGCAGCTCGAGTTCTTACTAGAACCAGGAATATGACCATATTAGCCCGGTTCTGTCAACACTGCACTGGCTCCCATTAAACATTGCATACATTTTAAAATATTGCTAATTACTTACAAAGCACTAAATGGTTTAGCTCCCCAGTACTTGAACAAGCTCTTAACGCATTATACTCCATCACGTCTATTGCGGTCTCAAAACTCTGGCCAGTTGATAATACTTAGAATATCAAAATTAACTGCAGGCGGTCGATCCTTTTCCTATTTAGCACCTAAACTCTGGAACAGCCTTCCTAGCATTGTTCGGGAAGCAGACACACTGTCAGTTAAATCTAGACTAAAAACGCATCTCTTTACTATGGCATACACATAGAACATTATCAATTTCAATTATTCAAATCAGTTAAATGATTGTTAGGCTGCATTAACTAGGTCTGCCAGAACCGGGAAAACTTACTATAATACCTGATGTACCCGTTACATCATAAGAAGAATGGCATCTACGCTAATATTAGTGTCTCTGTTTATCCCGAGGTTTACTGCAGTCGGCCGGATCCAGGCCGTATCCAGATCAGATGGTGGACCTGCACCTAGACACGACCACAATACCACTTCAGGGATGACACAATCTCCCTGAAGTGTCAGCAGAGACTGTGTCAACTAGACTCTCCCTTGTGAAGGCCTCCTTCACTTCACTTTCCCTCTAAACAGATGAAAACATTATCGAAAATGACTAAAAACGTTGTATTATGCAATGCAGACAAGTAATTTGTAAAGAAAAACTTCGCGCCTGCGCACATATGTATTTGGACGCGCTTGTCTATAGACGAAACACGTAATGCTTACGTGCATGCCGTCACCATTCTCACAGATTGACATTTTTTTTAAGTTTACACGAAGATGATAACGGTATCGTTTCAAAACGATTTCAAAACCTGTTTCGGGGTTTGCGTTCTCTAGCGAGCGGCCGGAACGCATTAAGAGTTTTCTATTTTAGTTGAAAATGGTGTTGTGTAAGTGGCCCCAAAGTAAATAACTAATGATTATTTACAACGGAAATGAATAATTCAAAAACATTCTTTAGCTGGACAATAACTTTTTTCTAGAGCTGATGTACAGCCAAAACAATCTCTCTTCCATTAATTTTCTAATATCACTGTGAAGCTGCATGGAAACAATCTATATTGTGAAAAGCGCTATATAAATGAAGGTGACTTGACTTCTGCTACTGATTACTTTTAGAGGGAAAAGCTGCCCATAACTGCTGGTCTAAGATCTTTTTCTTTGTGATAATAGCATATTATTAGCGAAGAAGAGTTGGCAAAAGATCCAGTGCATATCTGTATTTGCGCTCGTCAAATGATTACATTTCCAACGCGTTTTCGCTTCAGTGAGTAATGTAACCAATCACAGACATGTTTGTTGATTTCTTGAACGCAATGGCCAATCACAGGTGTTGAAGTTAGAATCTAGTTCTGCATGTGTGCAAATCCTGTCTAACAAAGTGTAAACATTATGTAAATAAGAGATTCATTGTGTAGTCAGCTTCACTGATTAATATAACAGAACTTTGTGAGGTTGCATTCATTGAATAAGTGACAGCTTTTAGTGATTATAAAGGGAGTGCTCTTTGCACACACTTTGTTTTCCCCTATTAAAACCAGTCATGCAGCAGCTCTTCTGCTACTCTGTCCCGGCTTCTTGCATGCCACGAAATGGCTGTGACTAAACACATATAAGGCAGTTTCAACAGAAATGCCAAAGAGCACTCACCCCTTCTGGTCACACACTAGACTGTCAGTGACAGTACTCCCTACGACCACTGCCCGAGCTATCAAGACTCACTGAGGAAGTGCCTCTGTAAAGTAACAGAAGGACTTGTCAAAGGCCGCTCAAAGGCTTGGAACCAGCATCTTTACTAGGAAGGGGTTCCTTTAGGGAGTATGGCCAGAGGGCCAAAAGGAGCCTTAGTTGGCTCAACCTGAGCATCATTGGTGTTGGACACAAGGGGAGCAGAGCTCTGGAAACGAAGCACTCTTAAAGGACCCTGAACAAGGGGAGCTAATATCAGCTTGACAAAGACAAAGCTCAAAGGTGGAGGCCTGAACTAAGAATGACTCTTGCTCCAAGACAGGTTGCTGTCTGAGCTAAGCTCTGGAGGAATGGAGGCCTCAACGGGATGAAATTCCATGGAAGAGGCCAAGGACACTCAAACCCGTCACTTGATGGTTAAAATCAAGGAGCTTTCACAGAAGATCCTGCTCTAAAAGTACACAAGCTAGATAATGCTACTAACCAGAGAGAGCGGAGGCTTCAGCATAGCGCTCTTCAATCTCAAAGTGAGAGGAAGCCTAACAACGCCCAGAGGACATTCACAGGGGAGGCTTTCTCAGAAATAGCCTGCGACACCTGGCTATTTGTCTGTGCCTAACACCACTAGGGAACTGTAGCTCAGCATATCGCTTTTTACTCTAGTAACAAGAGGAATCCAGCTCAACCTAGGTAGATTGAGGAGGCCGCAAGGCCTGCAACTCACATTATTAGCCTAATGCAGAAGGCAGGCCCCCCGGCCAGACGACTCTCACAATGAGAGGAGGCATACCAGGATCAGTCTTGAGCTGGAGAGGCTCTCCTTTAGGAGCAGCCTACTCTGAGCTACTGTAGGCTAGGAGGCGGAGATGCTACAGCAAAAATTGCCTCTGTCTAGAAACATATTCCTGAAGTACTAAACCTAGGCCGGATATCGGGCCGGCCAAAATATGGAGGGCCAGCATACATGCATTCATGACCTTCCTGGAACTCAGTGGAGCGGTGCCTTCAACATAACGACTCTCTAAGTGAGAGGAGGCCAAATTCACTCACCAGAGGGTGACAGTCAAGGTGGCCTCACAACCAGCCAAAGCTTAGAACATCATCTGCCTGGAGCTCAGTGGAGCAGCAGCTTCAACATATTGACTCTTGGCTGAAAGGAAGCCAGCTCACTCACCACAGGGTGATTGTCAAGGCAGCCCACAGAAGGCTGACACTTGAAGTCATGATCTATCTGAAGCTCAAGGAGCGGAGGCTTCAGCATAGTGCTTTTTACTCTCTCAGTGAAAGGAAACCACTTCACTCAACCTAGGAAGGTTATCAAGAAGGCCTCAAAGAGAGCCATACACTTGAAATCGTGAACTTGCCTGGAGCTTGATAGAGCAGCAGCTTCAACAGAATGATTCTCATGGCTTACTCAGCACAGAATGATTATCAAGGCGGCCCTAGGGGCCAAACACTTGAAACATCTTTTATAAATGCCCCCTTTATTGCTTTTTATAGGGAGCTGAGGTCACAGAATTTATAACAGCTCTTCACCAATGGTGAGGGGATCTACAAAGCTCAACATGAGACTTCAAAGAGCGGAGGCCTTAATGTAAATGAGGCCTGCCATACTCTTACAGCCTGAAAGGATGCACTCACTACCAAGCCCGGCACCGGACCCACTGACGGGTTCCAATGATGGAACAAACCCATCATCAGCCCAGCCTCAGGCCTGATATAATGAGTGCCTGTGCCATCATCATACGCAGAATTGATGGCTGTTCACCCTCAACAGCCATCTCCTGCTCTTCCTGGCTTGACGGCAGCAGAGCACTCTTTTGCTTTTTACAGCCGCTGAAGAGTGAGAGAGATAACACCCCTCTCTAACTCTTCAACAAGCTTCATCTAAGACCCCCAAGATCTCAGTCTCCACTCAGTGAGAGGGACCAAGCTGCTGGGTACAGATGCCTGTCCCTATTCCCTCGGGAAGATAGACAAACGAGATTGGGGTTTCCTGACAGGGAAACGCTCACAATGCCTGCAAACAGCTCTCTCAAGAACTGAGCGTGCATGTTCCTCGCGCAAACAAACAACGCACAAGAGTGTCAAAAAGCTTGGAACACAAATCCACACACCACTTGAAATATTTGCTTACACAAGCCATTTTTACCTGATTTTGAACAATCGCTTCAAACAAACAGTTCCTGAAGATGAAAAAGAGTATGACATGTTCTCTAGGCACCCCTTATATACTTCCTGGTTACACTAGTATGATGTCATAGGCTATTGCCGGACAATACGATTGCCGTGATTTTACAGTTGCTTCAGATACCAGTCACGCTGAATGTGCTTCCTCATAGTGTCTCAGGATGCAGTGCGAGTCCTACCTGCCACAACATTCCCTACTCTGCCTTCTCATAAAAATAATATTTTTATCAAGGTAAAATCTACATGGTTCCCAACGGAAATATTGTTTTGTGTAAAACATGTTGAAGATTAGCAAACAGGCCGTCAATTCATTAAATAAATGAAAAAATGAAAATGAAAGCTGTTTTTTCACCCTAGTGAAGTCTCTCCTCCATTGATATCCATTTTTAAAAAACGGCCTCTGGTCTCCTTCCCTGTGTACCACCAAAGCCGGAGCCTTAGCTTTAGCCATTATGCTTTTTTTGTGTCTAAAGGTTGCAGGCTTGTCTTCCAGTGGCTTTGTTTCTAGTAATCCTAAAGACATTGATTAGCTGGCATTATGAGAGTTGGTGTTGTTCATGTATTAAGTAAAGTAATGTGAGTAAATGGGCTACAACAGCTCAACTCTCAGACTGTGATTTTTGACATTTCATGACAGCACACATTTTGAAAGGTTGCTGAATGTCAAAGCCTGTCACAGTCCAAAGAAAAGGATTGTCCCTTGGCTGGTCAGTGAATGGTCAATTGAAGACTATGTAATGCTATTTTTTCATGCAAGTGTTGTAGTGGTCATGCCTCTTCTTCATAAAAAAACCTCTCAAGATCTTAAAACCAAACTAAACATGAAATTGGTGGACTATACTGGTCCATATACACCAGAACAGACTATTTTTAACATTTAAACGATGCATAATGTTTAACATGGTGTTACTCTGTCAGTAGAATGACAGAAATAAACAATGAACTGAACTGTAATAAGTGGTTAGTAAAGATACATTTTAATATATTAATATTAGTAAGTATTTGTAGTTATAATTATTGTAACATTACTTTTTCCCTGAGTATCTCATAATCGTAATCAGTCACTGCTAATTTTTGTCAATCAATTTTTTCAAGACTGAAAATATAAAACCACATGAGGACTGTTTATATGTTAATAGCACATGTTTAATGGCTGAAATGCTGATTAGGTCAATTTCTCTAGAACAAATGACCTGGGCATTCCGGTTATGCTGACAATTACAGTTTTGTTTTAGCTTCTGTTTCTTGTGAAATCAACTGAAAGAGTTGTGACATTGTAAGGGATGTGTCGATTTGAGGCATTGCACAATGCACCAAAGTTTGTAATATTGATAATCCCTTGTTCATGTACTTCAGGTTGCAAATAAATTGCACTGCTGTTCACAAACCCTCATGGGATAATAAAGTGTCAATAAATGCACACTTCAGAATTCGCAATAATGAGTATACAACTGATGTGCGCTCAACAGCTAGAGAATACCCATAATGCTCTGTGACGGTCTTGCCGAATGAATTTCCGCATCTCACCAGAAGATGGCGCCGTAGATGAATCATCCATCCATCCATTTTCCAAACCGCTGGTCCAACGTGGGTACAGTGTAATATCATACAGGTATGAATTCCTTTTTAAATGATTATTAAATTGTTTAATTAAGGTTTAAGGTTTCAATGACAGAGTTTAGTCCTTTCATTACTACTGGAGCTGCAAGTTTTAAATGATTATTAAACAGCAAGCACAAACTATGCTAAGGCAGCAGCTCTTCTGGCACACACAGTGTCCAAAATACGCTCACTCATTTTAATTCTCTCCTTCAAGTGCACTACATATTAGTGGAGTAATGTAGGTGTAACGGAGGCCAGCTAGTAGTCGCTGTGTGAGTAAACCTCACTCCTCTGATCTCAAGAGATGCTCTAGCGACTGACACTAGAGGTTGCAGCCTTTAGCCTCCTTGTTAAAGCGTCCAACTCTCGTGCCGGCGGACCAGAGTTCGAGTCCCGCTTGGAGCGGGGCGGTTCGAACCCTATTACATAGGGAATAGTGAATGAGGGAATAGGGGGCGATTTTGGACACATTCGATATCTGGTCTTGTCCATAGACTGAAAAAAAAATATGGACGTAGTAGTGGACGTAGTGATGTCACCCGTTGGTTTCTAAAGAGCATTTTTGAAGCCTAAAGTTGGCCGTAGCCATCTTGGCAGCACGTCACCGCGCATCACTGAAAATGGGCAAAGAGGCGGGACGAGGGTGGAGCTGAGGTGCCTGGTTGCTGAAACCACACCCGCCTATCTCGACCATAGTGGCAATCCACCTGTCACTCAAATGGCCACGCCCTTAATTATGCAGAACTTTAAGGCTTAATTTATTTTAAATGGATGAGTTATAAAAAAAATGTATCACACCCTCACAGTTGTCATGAAGGGCAAAATCAGCTATATAGACCAAAACCACTTTTCCCAGGCTGTAAACATGTTTTTTTCTGCTGTAAAGTTGGGCATTTTAACATGGAGCTCAATGAGATTCTGCTTCCTTCTGGAGCCTATCTCTAGCGGCCAATCGATGAATTGCAGTTTAAGTCACTTCCGTATTGGCTTCAAGAGAAGCCGCTTGGTCTCATCGTTGTCTAACCTTGACTTATCAGGCTTTTGTATATCTACCTGTGGTTTCTCAACCTGTTTGTTTTCTTCATAGATTTTCCTCCACAGTTCCTCCAGTGACACCGACATTTACTCTTCAGTTGTGCTCCGCCCTCATGCTACTGGCCATCAGACTTCTTCCTGTAAAGTCACTGATGTTATTCTCAAGTTGAGTGCTCTCCTTGTTTTATGAATTGAACGTTTACTCACCGGTTTCCTGTGTTTACCACCTACCGACAATAAACACATTTACCATCTCTGTGTGTGTTAATATGTGACATCAATGGTTTCCAAAATGGGTTGGTTACCAAAATGGTGTAACATGTATGCTCTGTTTTGATTTAGTTTAGGTTCTGTTTTCCCTGTGCCTGTTATTTGACCCAGCTTCCAAGTGTGTCTTATTAATGATTATGTTCATCTGTTCTCCTTGTTATATAAGCCCAGTGTTCCCTGTGTTCATTGTTCGGTGTTGTCTATGTTATGTGGTTGTGTTCCCTGTGATTCTTCTCTGTATTCGTTGGATTTTGTATCAAAGACTGATTGAATCTTCATCTTTGTGCACTTGTTTATAGCAGCCACTTGTGACAAACGGCTACCAATTTTCAGACAGTATAACTTTCTTATGTGGTCGTTTGTAAAAAATAACTTAACATGGCTCATCTGAATGAAACTCATGTGTTCAGATGACAATCTGAGGGTTTACACGACAACGATATACTAAAAACAGACGACAATGTTGCCAAAATGATCCCTGTTCACACGGATCTGCGAAAAATGACTAAAAAGGCTATATTGGCAGGTCAGTAGTTGGCGATGTCACTTTGTCAAGAAATACCCCGCGAACACGCAATACGCATGCGTGAACATCTAATGTGCATGACGTCACCGTTGTCACAAATTTTTTTTTGTTTACATGGAAACGGTTACATGGAAATGTCTTTTTTGTTTACATGGAAATCATTTAAACAGTAAATGGTTCGTTTTCAAAAGCTTGCGTTTTCAAGCCCCCAAAAGCCATTGTCATATCAATGAATGGCCAAAACACATAAAAAGCTTTCCGTTTTCAGTTGTTGTGTAAACATACCCTGAGTTTGGTTACCCTACGAAGAGACATGTTCAACATTTATTTGAATATCCTATCGATGCACTATGGTTTAAATCATTTTCTGTCTTGAGAAACTGCCACCAAGAAACTGTCTTGAGAAACTGCCACCAAGGCCAAACCCTCTGCTGACCACCCGCCAATCACACTCTCCTCCACAGACGTCTGCGATGCACTGGGTCGAATCAGCCCGCACAAGGCTGCTGGACCAGACAACATCCCTGGACGAGTACTCAGGGCATGTGCAGAACAGCTCGCTGGGGTTTTTACAGACATTTTCAACTTGTCTCTTGCCCAAAAAACCATACCAACATGCTTTAAATGCACTTCCATTGTGCCAGTACCAAAACACTCTAGCCCGAGGTGCCTTAACGACTACCGCCCTGTAGCACTCACACCCATCGTTATGAAGTGCTTTGAGCGGCTGGTCTTGGCACATCTAAAAGACTCTCTACCATCCACATTGGACTCACACCAGTTTGCCTACCGTAGCAATAGGAGCACAGAGGATGCAGTCTCCTTGGCACTGCACTCTGTGCTCACACATCTGGACAATAAGAACACGTATGCACGTATGCTGTTTGTTGACTTCAGCTCAGCATTCAACACTGTCATCCCAACCAAGTTAATAGCCAAACTTGGAGACCTGGGCATCAACACCTCAATGTGCAACTGGATATTGGACTTCCTGACCAACAGACCCCAGAATGTTCGATCAGGCTCCACCTACTCCACCTCCACCACACTCAATACTGGCGTACCACAGGGCTGTGTGCTAAGCCCATTTCTCTACTCCCTCTTCACCTAAGATTGCAAGCCTGTGTATGGATCTAATTCCATCATCAAGTTTGCGGACGACACTACGGTGATTGGACTCATCAGCAACAACGATGAGACCGCCTATAGGGAGGAGATCCAGCACCTGGCCACATGGTGCACTGAAAATAATCTGCTCCTCAACACCACCAAAACAAAAGAACTCATCGTGGACTTCAGGAAAGAGGCAAGAGGCACACACGACACCATCCAAATCAATGGAACGGCTGTTGAGCGTGTCTCCAGTTTCAAGTTCCTGGGGATCCACATCTCGGCGGACATGTCCTGGACAACCAACACCTCCAGCCTGGTCAAGAAGGCTCACCAGCGTCTTTTCTTCCTGAGGACACTGAGGAAGAATCAGCTATCCTCGGCTATACTGGTAAACTTCTATCGCTGCGCAATAGAAAGCATCCTGACCAACTGTGTTACAGTATGGTATGGGAGCTGCTCTGCTGCAGAGCGCAAGGCACTACAGCGGGTGGTGAAAACCGCCCAGCGCATCACAGGGACTCCACTACCTGCCATCGACCACATCCAGAGGAAACGCTGTCTGCATCGAGCTCGCAGCATCCTTAAGGACTCCTCTCACCCAGCCCACAAACTGTTTTCTCTCCTGCCCTCTGGTAGGCGTTTCAGGTGCCTCCGGACCAGGACCAGCAGACTAAAGAACAGTTTTTTTCCCAGAACTGTCTCCATATTGAACTCTAACCCTCGTTGATCCCACTCCCCCTATATACTGATAACCCTCCTCTCCCCCTCACATCTGCCTTCACTTGTTATTTGCACTACTGGATGCTCATTTGCACTGTTTATTACAGTAACCCCTGTACATATATGCATCTTGCACTACTACCTAACTGGAATATGCTCATTTGCACTATTGACTGTTACTACAGAAACACCTGTTCATATATGCATCTTGCACTACTACCTAACTAGAATATGCTCATTTGCACTATATCGTTCATTGCTATACTGCCCATCTTAGCTAACATATCATTATATACATCTATCTGTAAATTCTGTTTATAGTAATAGCCATCTGTATATATATTCAGTACATATCTACCCTGTAAATTCTGTTTATAGTAATATCCATCCGTATATTACATTCAGTATATATCTATCTATCTGTAAATTCTGTTTACAATAATAGCCATCTGTATATATATATATATATTCAGTACATATCTATCTGTAAATTCTGTTCAGTATATATCTATCTGCAAACTGTTTATAGCAACATCCATCTGTATATTATATTCTGTACATATCTATCTGTAAATTCTATTTATAGTAATAGCCATCTTTATATTTATTCAGTACATATTCATGTCCTGCACTTGCTGCTATTGCACTTCTGGTTAGACCCAAACTGCATTTCGTTGCCTCGTACCTGTACTTGTGTAATGACAATAAAGTTGAATCTAATCTAATCTAATCTAATCTCTCCACATTATGGATGTCATTTTAAAAACGTGGAAATTAGCAGATATAAGTTAATCCAGCCATTTATTTACATAAGGAAAACATTTTACCCTGCTATACCAAACAGCCTAGTCCGATTAGGGTAGGATTAGGGATTAGAATCTGACCATGAGAAATACGAGGCTCTGAAGAAACCAAATGTAAAGGAGGAGGAGCCTAAGAGGGCAGATGTATGTGATTGGATAGCCAACCGCTGCAGAAATGTTCAATTTAGCTGGAGAAACGCTGTGTTCTATTTCTACTCGGCAAATTCTCAGTAGAAACTTTTAACTGTAACACCCATAGACTGGATGGATGACGCACCTTACTCTCTTCCATTGTAGAAAAGTGAAACCGCCAATGTCCGGCGCTGACATCTTGGAGACCGAGTCTGCACAGTAGTGAGTGTGAAGTGGAGCCGAGGTATGAAGTACTCCCACACTCCCGCAGAATCTGTTAGCACGGTTTACTGCAGATTAACACATTATGTTGGTGTGAAATATGTAGAAATATATGTAGAAATTAAAGTTAAAGTCTGTTAGTACCTCAGTGACTACGCTCAGAGAAGCTGTCAATCTCAGCTGTCAATCACGATGTCACACTCTCATTTTTATAGCATCAACTAACTAACTAAAACTAAACTTATTTAAAAAAAAAACTTACATTAAGTGTGATAAAAACTACCTAAAATGACAGAAACCATCTTTGGAAAAAATTAATTGAAGTGTAATTTGATTGTTTAGTTTGTCTCACGTCCCATTAGATTACATGGAGAGGGCGTGGTTTATGATCTATACTGCATCCAGCCACCTGGCGGCGATCAAAATGTTTTGGCTTCACTTTTCAGGATGTGTTAGAAAAGTGAACTTAGAAACTCAGAGGAAGCACAACTCTTACTTCAGAATCATCCGAAACAGTAGCAACATATTCTTTATTAGCACTTCTGCACTTCTGTCTCAAACTCAGTGGTGCACACAGTACTAACCAACCTCTGTGGCCATGATATTTAAGCATTATCTGTGCAAAATACAGCCTTTTATGTGTTTGTATCCAAAAGTACAAGAACAACAAAGGCTTGTCTGAACATAAGACATGGACACAGAAAACATCACTGTTTTCTGACCTGTGTACTTAAACACATTGAACGTCATTTTTCTAGCTCCGAAGTCTGACTTCTGAGTCAAATTGAACGCAGCATAATAATCAGCCTTTATGATTTAAATGATGGAAACTATTGATGAAGGTCAGAAAAGGATTTATCAGAAAAGTTTTACTGATTTCATTGAGGCACAGCAGCTCATGCCCCGATCCCCTGGGTGTCACTAATGCACAGGTGTCCTGATATCTTTACCTGACATAATAATCTGTGAACACTTTTGCCAGACAATGAAGCAGAACAGCTGCAAAGTTACTAAAGCTACTTTTAATGCTCGATGTGTGAAGGTGTCTGCAGCCACACACACACACACACACAGGTCTTGTGTGTATAATTACCATAATGAAACTCTTATTGAGCTTAAGAGAGGTCAGCTGTAAGTGGCCTTTAGCTAATGAGAGAGACAGAGGCATTAAGGGACAGACAGATCAGCTGCTCACACACACACATATAGATGAAACTATATGTGTGTGTGAGATTTGGAGAGGGGGGTCTGTAAGGTTCAGCTCTAAGTACATGTATAATTCATATAGCTCTTTCTTTATCTTGATTGACAGCATGCCCCCAAAACCCCTCTTTCACAAACCCACACATACACACGCCAGTCTTTACTCTGCACACCTTAAAAGACACATGCATACTGAGACAGAGGATCAGCCTCCTCCTATCACTAGGGCAAGAACAGGTTCATGACGGGTGTAACTGGTCAATATGAGGCAACAGGGCTGATGGCTGTGCATAATGACGTGCACCTGACTTGACATTCATGGATCTCATCACTGCTGCCATGAATTCAGTTTGGCATTTCTCCCTAAAGAAGGCTGGACTTGTCCTCCATCCAATGTTATGGAACGCTTTCATATCAGAAGATCTGATCCTCTTTTGCTTTGACTGCTGGTCGGCCAGTCGGCCATGCAGTCCCTCATGAAGAAGAAGTGCGCTTAACTGTATTGGGATATACAGTACATTTGTAGTGTAATATACACTCACCTAAAGGATTATTAGGAACACCATACTAATACTGTGGGGGCCATTTTAGTACAGTGAACTCACTGTCATGTTCAAGAAACCAATTTGAAATGATTCGAGCTTTGTGACATGGTGCATTATCCTGCTGGAAGTAGCCATCAGAGGATGGGTACATGGTGGTCATAAAGGGATGGACATGGTCAGAAACAATGCTCAGGTAGGCCGTGGCATTTAAACGATGCCCAATTGGCACTAAGGGGCCTAAAGTGTGCCAAGAATACATCCCCCACACCATTACACCACCACCACCAGCCTGCACAGTGGTAACAAGGCATGATGGATCCATGTTCTCATTCTGTTTACGCCAAATTCTGACTCCACCATCTGAATGTCTCAACAGAAATCGAGACTCATCAGACCAGGCAACATTTTTCCAGTCTTCAACTGTCCAATTTTGGTGAGCTCGTGCAAATTGTAGCCTCTTTTTCCTATTTGTAGTGGAGATGAGTGGTACCCGGTGGGGTCTTCTGCTGTTGTAGCCCATCCGCCTCAAGGTTGTGCGTGTTGTGGCTTCACAAATGCTTTGCTGCTTACCTCGGTTGTAACGAGTGGTTATTTCAGTCAAAGTTGCTCTTCTATCAGCTTGAATCAGTCGGCCCATTCTCCTCTGACCTCTAGCATCAACAAGGCATTTTCGCCCACAGGACTGCCGCATACTGGATGTTTTTCCCTTTTCACACCATTCTTTGTAAACTCTAGAAATGGTTGTGCGTGAAAATCCCAGTAACTGAGCAGATTGTGAAATACTCAGACCGGCCCGTCTGGCACCAACAACCATGCCACGCTCAAAATTGCTTAAATCACCTTTCTTTCCTATTCTGACATTCAGTTTGGAGTTCAGGAGATTGTCTTGACCAGGACCACACCCCTAAATGCATTGAAGCAACTGCCATGTGATTGGTTGATTAGATAATTGCATTAATGAGAAATTGAACAGGTGTTCCTAATAATCCTTTAGGTGAGTGTATATACAGTGTAATATATATACACCGATTAGGCATAAGATTATGACCGGTGAAGTGAATAACACTGATTATCTCTTCATCACGGCACCTGTTAGTGGGTGGGATATATTAGGCAGCAAGTGAACATTTTGTCCTCAAAGTTGATGCGTTAGAAGCAGGAAAAATGGGCAAGCGTAAGGATTTGAGCGAGTTTGACAAGGGCTGCAGCTCTTGTGGGGTGTTCCCGGTCTGCAGTGGTCAGTATCTATCAAAAGTGCTCCAAGGAAGGAACAGTGGAGAACCGGCGACAGGGTCATGGGCGGCCAAGGCTCATTGATGCACGTGGGGAGCGAAGGCTGGCCCGTGTGGTCCGATCAAACAGACGAGCTACTGGAGCTCGGGTGGCTGGTCTCAGACGATCTTGGAGGTGAAGATGCTGGATGTGGAGGTCCTGGGCTGGTGTGGTTACACATGGTCTGCGGAGACGGCTTATGGTAGAGAAATGAACATTCAATTCACGGACAACAGCTCTAGTGGACATTCCTGCAGTCAGCATGCCAATTGCACGCTCCCTCAAAACTTGCGACATCTGTGGCATTGTGCTGTGTGATAAAACTGCACATTTTAGAGTGGCCAGCATAAGGCACACCTGTGCAATAATCATGCTGTCTAATCAGCATCTTGATATGGCACACCTGTGAGGTGGATGGATTATCTCGGCAAAGGAGAAGTGCTCACTAACACAGATTTAGACAGATTTGTGAACAATATTGGAGAGAAATAGGCCTTTTGTGTACATAGAAAAAGTCTTTGATCTTTGAGTTCAGCTCATGAAAAATGGGGGCAAAAACAATAGTGTTGCGTTTATAATTTTGTTCAGTGTATATATATATATATATATATATATATATATATATATATATATATATATATATATATATATATTATTATTTAATCTTCACTTGGAGATAATATAAAACTAATGAAATAAAAGGCCACTTAATAGTAGTTAAAGAGAGACACTTTCATGACTGATTCTTAACACACTTAAGTGCACTTTCTTTGTAATTATGTCAAATGAAAAGTTTTACTTTTAAGTGCATTGTAATGAGGTATGTTGTTATGGGAAGGAGGCGGGAACCGGCGAACATTCAAACACTTTAATAAATAAATAAACACAAACTGAAAGTAACGCAGGCAGCCCCTCACGGACGGCTGCCGTGCACACATAATAAAACATAAACAAAATATAACCTAAAATCCAAGCCTGGCCCTCTCTCGTCCTTCACTGTCGTCGCTCTTCCTTTTATGTGTCCGAGCTCCTCCGTGAGACCCCACTCTCACGGTCCCTCAGCCTCGACTGCTTGCCACATACATTTAATTCATTATGTTGTAATAATCTTTTGTTGTGCTTTAAAACCCTCTGGGGTTCTTCATTTGGGAGTCACACTCAGGACCTTTGCCGTCAAAATGCCCCCAGTTTTACTTTTTAATACAGTCAACCCTGAACATTGCGTTAGAAAGAGAACAAATGGAAAGCATTTTGTTACCCATTGTTTTAATTCTAATTTAATAAAAATGCAATTCATTCAGTCATAACATTTTTTATAAACCTTTTATAATAAACGTTTTCATTAAATCTATTTTTTGTACAATTTAATGAACAGTAAGGCAACAGCAATTATGAACAAAAAACTAAAATAACAGCAAAAGTATAATAATTATAAAACAGTAAATGGAAAACAGAGAAAAAAAAAAAAAAATAAGTGTTTTAAATATTATCCTAACTATATTTACATATTATGTGCATCATTTTTTTTTTTTTTTGCACTTCACAGATCACAACTGAGTGTCTCTTGCAAATTGGATGATTGCACTTTGGATTTTGGATATGTTATAATGTTAATTTTTTTTTCACATATTCTCAATTTTCTCTGTTACAGTCTCATATTTCTCTATGTGTGTTTGTGTGTGTGTGTGTGTCTATTTTGCAATCTTGATGGCTTACAGTCTCATGCTTTCATTGCTGCGTGATTTTTTTCTTACATTATGGATGAATAGTTGATTTTATTTCACACATTTCATAAAATGTGCTTTTGTGACACGCGTTCATTTGTGTGTGTGTGTGTGTGTGTATGTTTATGTGTGTATAAGTTTGTGTGTGTGTGAGTGTGTTTGTCTGTTTTGCACTTTTGATGTTTTAAAGATTCACCCCTTCACTGTTGTGTGCTTTTTTTATGCATCGTTGCTGATTTGTAGATTGTACGCACACAAAAAATCTCAGTATTTTCGTATTTTTGCCAATTTCCCATTCATTTCCTATGGCGGTCACTCTTGACCGCGAAGACCCTGAGTGTGACTATTTCTTTACGACCATTTAGCCTTTTCAAATCATGCCCCCAATTTGTTTGTGCCATCATATACCAAGTACCATAAAAGTCACCAAGTTTCGTACCATTCCGATGAAGCTACGATTTTTTTATTTTTTTAATGTAAAACTTTCCGGTCAAAAGTGACCGAAGAACCCCAGAGGGTTTAAAGTACACTTATTTTGATGTGTTGACTAACATACTAAACCACATTATATTATTATATATGATTATAATTTTAACTGTAATGTGTTTATTAAGTTTATTGTGTGACATTAAAGTTCATATATTTTTAATTACAAATATAGTTAAATAAATGACATACTATAAGTTTCTATAAACTCAAGTATATTCGTTTAAAGTATGTTATTTCCTTAAGTACTCTTTTTAAAAATGTGCTAAACGTTTTTTTTTTTCTTTTCACAAAACATGCAAAACATCTTCTTTGTTAATCCTCACAGGTCAAGTGAACAGGGAAGCCACACCGCTAACCAGAACCCTGGAGTTTCGAAGCACTCATCAGGCTCAAATTACTTTTGCATATTAATTGTCAGTATTTCATTATATTACAGTTGATATTTAACCAGTCACAGATTATTTTTGGAGGTACCAAACATTTCAATTACATTTCTGCTGTCTTCGACATCACAACTCAGATGTGAAGGCTTTGGGACTGTGCGTGTTCTTCTGTCGCCGTCAGTCAATCAGCATGTCATGATGTCATCGTCCTGTGGCACCAGGGTTATCATTCATATGGCATTTAAGGCCCAGGTGACTGACTCAGATTGTGTTTTCCATTCCATTCCATTTTGTTTTCTTTTTCTTTTTTTTTTACAGTTATATGCTCCAGCATCCCCTGCAAAGCATCATAAGAGTATAAAAATGGATGGATGGATAGATTTATTACAGTTAAATACATATTTCATATCTTGTTATTATTTTTGCCCTAACTTACAGCTTACAACAAAAATAAAAGCCAATGTTTGGAACAACATGAATGTCAATAACCAGCAGCAATAGCCATCAGCAACAGCAGCAGCAGCAGCAATAAGTAATTAACCCCTTCAGAGTGACGCAAGACCCCTCCGCTTCGCGCCGGGGTCCTGATCACTCTGTCGGGTTTATTCTGCGAAAACAACCGGCTGGGTGTACATTATCCTGCTTATTACACGGCTACTTGTCTCAAGTAAATTAGACACTAAATATTGTCTTGAGTTTAAATATTTTATTAGCTCTTACGCAAAGCTTCCGCGAAGAAAAACAGTTCCAAACTGCTTTAAGCCTTTATCTATTGCTGAAAAGATTTGTTTTTTACCATATATATTGAAATTAATGAAAGGGATAGTTCACCCAAAAAGGAAAATTAGCCCATGATTTAATCATTTGCGTTTGTGTAAGAAAAATATCCATATTTAAAACTTTATAAAGTAAAGTTCCGGCCGATCGACTTCTGTGGAAAACGTTTTTCAACACTTTTCCCATAAATTGAATACGGAAGGCGATCGGCCGAAATATGGATATTTTTCTTACACAAACTCATTGATTCGCTTCAGAAGCCTTTATTAACCCCCCAGAGCCGTGTGGAGCACATTATTTGACGGACAGATGCATTTCTATGGACAAAAACAGAACAATCACTGACATTATAAAGCTTGGATTAGCCAGGAGTTTATTTAATATAACTACGATTTTATCCGTCTGAAAGAAGAATGTCATATACACCTAGGATGACTCGAGGGTGAGTAAATCATGGGCTAATTTTCAATTTTTGGGTGAACTCCTTGAAGTCTTCCATTGTAACCCGTGTTGGTTAAGTGTTTTTCAGTCACAAGTTGGCACCAGACAGTCAAAGACAGCGGAGTGACATGTTAAGCATATAAGTAGTACCGGTCAAGATAACTCGTAGTACCCGGATGAGCGGTGTGTTATTCACTTTGGCTGTTGTTATCTGGGAATAACATACCGCTGGAATGCGCGATTGACCAATCAGAATCAAGTATTCCACAGAGCCGTGTAATAACCAGCAACAACAACCAACAGCAGCAGCAATAACAGCAGCAGCAGCAATAACCAGCAACAACAACCAACAGCAGCAGCAATAACAGCAGCAGCAATAACCAGCAACAACAACCAACAGCAGCAGCAGCAATAACAGCAGCAGCAGCAATAACCAGCAACAACAACTAACAGCAGCAGCAATAACAGCAGCAGCAGCAATAACCAGCAACAACAACCAACAGCAGCAGCAGCAGCAATAACCAACAGCAGCAGCAATAACAGCAGCAGCAGCAGCAATAACCAGCAACAACAACCAACAGCAGCAGCAATAACAGCAGCAGCAGCAATAACAGCAGCAGCAGCAATAACCAGCAACAACAACCAACAGCAGCAGCAGCAGCAGCAATAACAGCAGCAGAAATAACCAACAGCAGCTGCAGCAATAACCAACAGCAGCAGCAATAACAGCAGCAGCAGCAGCAATAACCAGCAA
This sequence comes from Rhinogobio ventralis, assembly GCA_039654625.1. Classification (NCBI taxonomy): domain Eukaryota; kingdom Metazoa; phylum Chordata; class Actinopteri; order Cypriniformes; family Gobionidae; genus Rhinogobio; species Rhinogobio ventralis. The sequence goes on along the minus strand of CM077197.1, from coordinate 42,130,262 downwards.
CAACAACCAACAGCAGCAGCAATAACAGCAGCAGCAGCAGCAATAACCAGCAACAACAACCAACAGCAGCAATAACCAGCAACAACAACCAACAGCAGCAGCAGCAGCAATAGCCAGCAACAACAACCAACAGCAGCAGCAATAACAGCAGCAGCAGCAATAACCAGCAACAACAACCAACAGCAGCAGCAATAACCAGCAACAACAACCAGCAGCAGCAGCAATAACCAACAGCAGCAGCAGCAATAACAGCAGCAGCAGCAATAACCAGCAACAACAACCAACAGCAGCAGCAATAACAGCAGCAGCAGCAATAACAGCAGCAGCAGCAATAACCAGCAACAACAACCAACAGCAGCAGCAGCAGCAATAACAGCAGCAGCAGCAATAACCAGCAACAACAACCAACAGCAGCAGCAGCAGCAATAACAGCAGCAGAAATAACCAACAGCAGCTGCAGCAATAACCAACAGCAGCAGCAATAACAGCAGCAGCAGCAATAACCAGCAACAACAACCAACAGCAGCAGCAATAACAGCTGCAGCAGCAATAACCAGCAACAACAACCAACAGCAGCAGCAGCAGCAATAGCCAGCAACAACAACCAACAGCAGCAGCAATAACAGCAGCAGCAGCAATAACCAGCAACAACAACCAACAGCAGCAGCAATAACCAGAAACAACAACCAACAGCAGCAGCAGCAGCAATAACCAACAGCAGCAGCAATAACAGCAGCAGCAGCAGCAATAACCAGTAACAACAACCAACAGCAGCAGCAATAACCAGCAACAACAACCAACAGCAGCAGCAGCAGCAATAACAGCAGCAGAAATAACCAACAGCAGCTGCAGCAATAACCAACAGCAGCAGCAATAACAGCAACAGCAGCAATAACCAGCAACAACAACCAACAGCAGCAGCAATAACAGCTGCAGCAGCAATAACCAACAGCAGCAGCAGCAGCAATAACAGCAGAAGCAGCAGCAATAACTAGCAACAACAACCAACAGCAGCAGCAATAACAGCTGCAGCAGCAATAACCAACAGCAGCAGCAGCAGCAATAACCAACAGCAGCAGCAATAACAGCAGCAGCAGCAATAACCAGCAACAACAACCAACAGCAGCAGCAGCAATAACAGCTGCAGCAGCAATAACCAGCAGCAGCAGCAATAACAGCAGCAGCAGCAATAATCAGCAGCAGCAATAACCAACAGCAGCAACAGCAGCAGCAATAACCAACAGTAGCAGCAATAACAGCTGCAGCAGCAATAACCAACAACAGCAGCAGCAATAACAGCAGCAACAATAACCAGCAGCAGCATCAATAACCAGCAGCAGCGTAGCAGATCTATTCCACCAAGCACAACATCAACATTATCATATTGATTTCCATGCTAAATGCTCCGAGTCATGACAAAAAATTACAATCATGCACATACAAACATATATCTCAAATATATACTGGCATCTGACCTCTACAGTGTTGCTCTATAAAAAGGGAGGGAATTTATTTAGGAAACTAAGTCTATAATATAGTTCTTATGTGTCTAAACTTTGTAAGTCACAATGAAAGGACAGGACGTATGTACATGTGTGTGTGTGTGTGTCACAGTCAGTCTGTGCTCAGGGAGATGCAGCTGGTACCGGAGTCAGTGTCTGTGGGTCTGCAGGCAACATTTATTTTTAACTCTCTTTCTCTCATACACACACACACACATTGCTATGCTCAGAATTCATTTGCAATATATCTCATTGCTGCATGCACACTTTAGCATACTTTTATGCAAATCAAAAAAGAACATACTGTGTGTGAACTGAATGTAATGTTTTCAGACAGTTGCATGTTAATTCCAATAAAAGAAAAATGTATAGTTTAAATGTATATGCTACAATGCATTTTTACCTCAATTAAGTGCATCTTTTCATAATTTCATTATTACTACTTCTGTCTTTGGTTAAAGTGTACTGCTGAATATACTTTTGAATATACTAATATTAATGTCATTTCTATTGAAACTTGTATGTCAGTTTGAGCCGATAAACACAGCCATGAAGAACAAGCTGATCAATCTGAACCACTTTCGCAAGCAGGATGTTTCACGGTGGTAATTCTTTACTTTATACCTCTCTTAAATTTCAGTCGTGATATTATAACTGTGTAATTTCTCACGGCAAAACCATATGTCCATTAACACACTGACCTGCATCAAACTGCACAGTTCAGGAAACAGTTGTTAGAAAAATGGTGAGAATACAACAAAATGTCTTGTTTGTACTACTGAGGATTAGTGTTAAAATACATTATAACCACTGGTTCTTCAATTCTTTGGAAATCCATGCAATGATGTTTTTCTCTATATACTTTTAAGATTTGAAGTACACTACAAGTTCACATTCATTAGAATTAAAGACACATCATTTTCACAAGGGATAGTTGCAACTTCGGTTATTATTCAGATCTGACCTCAAGTCAAACATCGTTCCTCATAATATTATCACTTAATATGCATTTAATTAATTAATTGTTTCTAGCCGGTTCTGTATTCATGTTAACACATTAAACATGAATAAGGAATATTCCAGCTAGACTTTTTAAAAACATTATCTTCATTATCTGTTTTAGATTTATCAGCTCATGTAGCATGACACTTTCATAAGAAGCATCATGTCATGAAACACTGAGGCCCAGATAAAAAAATAAAAAGCTAAAATGACTCCTGTTACAGATTTTGGCAATAAGCATCAGTTGCAGCTGGACCTTAAAGTTTGAAACACATATTTAAACAACATTTCTGACAGAAGCAGCTAGCTAGAGAGTAAGATTAAAAGGGAAAGAGAGAGAATGAGAGTTTCCTTGAGGATGGGCTTCAGTGAAGATGTTTAAGGATGATGGGAAATTCCTGAGGTTACACACACACACACGCACTTACCCAGCGCGTGAAGTGTGAAGTTAGTGGTCCAGTGAGAGCCCTGGGGGTCGCTGCTCTTGATGACAGATCACCCAGAACTCCATAACAGCTCATTATGTAAAAGCCTCATGAATAGAGATGTGACGGGCAGACCGCAGCCGTGAAGATCGAGGCAGAAAAGGACAGAAGATGGGCGCTTCAGCATCTCAGATTTATTTCAGCATTATCAGCCATAATTCAGTCGCTATGATGAGCTGCCTCAAGCTGAAACGCCTCACGCCGGACAGCAGATATAAAAAAAATGCACACAAATCACATGATGTATGATTATAACTGAACAAAGCACATGATGTGTGGAATTAAATACCAAGAGAGTAAAAGGGATGGAAAAAAGCTGGATTTTTTTGGTCCAGGGCCGAATAATTACCACAGAGATTGTCCCTTCATTATTCAGATCGGTGGTCCATAAACCTACAATAAATATGTTAATAATTAAATATTATTATTTGCAATATAATGTAATATAATGTATAATATAATGCATGTAACATGTATATTGTTTATGGTTCTGTCATGTTTTGATTGTTGTATTCAGTTCACCTGTTATCTAATTATCCCATTAGTTCCTCATTAAGGCCCCGTCCACACGGAGACGCGTTTAGCTGTATACGTAAACATTTTGTATTGTATCAGCATTTCGTCCACACGGATTCTGCGTTTTAGGATCCTGAAACCGATATTTTTTTAAACCGGGTCCCAGAGTGGATAAATCTGAAACCGACACCCTTGCATTTTCGTGTGTACAGTCAATCCGTATATTTTGTGAAACAGTGATGTCATCACACCACGTCCTGCGCGGTAAAGACTAGAAGAAATACAGCTACGAGCACTGGGCATGCACACATCAATATTGCGTCATTTAATTACTGTATTTGCATTATTGTATGGTTTAGGGTTGAGGTAGGTGTAGGTGTTAATACAACACAATCTGGTAAATAGCCAATTTATTTATTGTTATTTTAACGTGAGACTTTGCCTCACTTCCTACCATTGCTTTACCCCTTCTAGCCACAACTGTTCTTCTCTGTTTTTAGTGTATTTCTGTGGCAGAATTACAGCGCCACATACTGGCCTGGCATGTATACTACATCGTTTTGAGTCGGTTTCAGTGGTTTCGTGTGTACACAGATATTTCTTGAAACGAGGGGAAAAAAAAGATTGGATAGGGAAAGCTCTGGCTTTGTGTGGATGTGGCCTTAGTCTAGTATTTATACTCCTTGTTTTCCTGCAGTCTTTGTCCTGGTTAAGTCAACATTAAGGTGTCGTGTGAGCCGTTTCCCAGAGTGATCCTGAGTGAGTTTTGTATTAAAGACTGTTTCCTGATTTATTTGTCTTTGTGCACTACTTATATACACAACCTGTGACAGAAGACAGGACCATTGAGTTTATTATTTGCTGTGTTTTCCCCTTTTCGTTTCTTTTTTTTCATGGACCGTCCAGCTGCTCTCTGGAGCAGGAGGGGAAAAGTCTTGAGGATCACACATCTTGAGGTATTTTTAGACTTGGCGTACTGTACCAACTTCCCCAAACAACCTTCCAAGGTACGCCTACTTGTGGATGGTCCTTGGGAGGACTTCACCACATTAATGGAGTGGGTGCTGGTGAACAATGACTCCTGTGTTCAGAGTTTCCTGTGTCTCCCGAGTTTCCTGTATCTCCAGAGTGCCCGTCCAGCCTCCCTCTCCCGCCTCTAACAGCCAGTTCCCCAGCCCCGCCTCTACGGGTTCCCTTCAGCCCCTCTGCATCTCCTACACCATTCTGGGTGGATCTACCTCAGAGCTTCAGGTCACCAGCTCCTCCCAGTATGAAGGATCCCTTGGCTCCACTTCCAGCCTCAGGACCCATCGCTCCACCTCGGCCTGTTTATCTGTTGGCTTCACCTTGGCTCCTCCCTCCCTTGGCTCCACCGGAAGCCATCGGCCTGACGGCTACACCTGGTTCCCTCGTCCCACCGGCTCTGCCTTGGTCAGAAGTCATCCTGCCTGCACCTTCGGCTCCATCTGGCCTTGCGCCTTTGGGACGCGCCTTTTCAGGAAGGGGCATACTGTATCATCTGTTTTTGGATCTGTCATGTTTGCATGTTTGCCCTGTCATTTGAACCAGTTTCTCAGTGTGTCTGATTGTTGTATTCAGTTGACCTGTTGTCTAATTAATTATCTTTCTAGTTATTTGTTTAGTCTAGTACATTCCTTGTGTTCCTGCAGTCTTTGTCCTGTCTACGTCAATGTTAAGTTTTTGTGTGATCTGTTTCCTGAGTGAGTTTTGTAACAGTAAAAACTGTCTCCTGATTTATTTGTCTTCGTGCTCTACTTATATACAACAACCTGTGACATTATAAGCTTTATTGAGATATGATAGTATAGACAGGAAGTGAAGTGGGAGAGAGAGGGGGATGAGATTAGGAAAGGTCCACGAATTAGGACTCGAACAGGAGTCACCAGCTCCAAATGCGCTGCTTCTTGCCCATTTCATGATACTTTGAAAATGAAATGTCCATTGAGTGAGTGGCGCTAAAAGCATGTTCAGTATCTGAAACAGATGAACGTTAGTCTGGCAATGTTATATTACGTCAGTTGTCGTATATGACAGAGTGGACCTAGCCAAAAATGTACATCACCGTGGCAACATTTTAGTGTTGTTCGTATCACGGCATTTCGGAGATAAAAATTTCATGAAGTGCTGCTAAAAGGTTAATGCTCTATTCTGTTTGAAAAGCAAACATGAGATAAAAACTCATTTGCTTAAGCAACCATACCAAACTGTGACGCATATGTTTGACAGGACTCGTAACTCGTTCACATAACAAGTGCAGTTCTGTACCAGGTGAGCTACTGAGCAAGTTTACTACGCAAGAAACCAAATTCAAATTTGAATGAAAGACCAATATTTTCCATCCATCCTTTCTCCAAACCACTTCTCCTATGTAGGGTCCGGTTCCATTACAAACAAGACACTCCTGCTCACACAAACTCTCATTCATATAGTCATACAGTACATTATCTCACTCACATAATCACATGCTTACAAACATAAGCACACACCTGCAACAAAGCATGTTGACACAGAGAGAGAGAGAGAGAGAGAGCCGAAGAGAGCTCAAACACTGGGCAGCAACTGCTCATAAAAATTACATGAGACGATTTTAGAAGGTAAATGTCAGCAGGAACTAAAGAAACACTCAGAAAACTCTCTCAGACACACACATCACACACTGAGTTTTAGATAAGCTTAAATGGCAGAAAGTCTCTTACGTACTCTGGGCTTTTGTGTCTGTTTTGCTTGTTGACAGTTCTGCAGATGAGGATGGAGATGTTGTATCCTGTTGATTGACAGCTGTCATCTCTAAGCAGATAAAAGGCCTCAGAACAGCTTCACATGATACCACATCATTTACTGCAACACAGCAGACCTCATTAGCTCGTTAGAGGGCGTGTGTGTTTAAAATCTTCTAAAAGTCCTGTTAATGGCCGGGGGTTGTAAGAATTGATCTTCAGTAAGTCTGAAGCCGTCTCATGATTAAATGTACTTGCATCCACCACTTAAGCCTCAATCTTGTGCCATATTTGACTAATTCTTCTGACGATATTTTTAATTATTTTATACTTCAGAACATTTGGTATGTTCATGAATTGTTTTGAGTGCTTTTATGGTGCTTTTTAGTTATTTTTAAATGATTGTGACATGTATAATGTATCTGCTTTGTTCTGTTTTTATATTGTTGTATTGTGTTACTCTTTTGAAAAAGAAGTGCTTAATTATATTGCGTAACGAGGTATGTAGACATGGGAAGAAGGAGGCAGGAACCGGCGAACGTTTTACAACTTTAATAAACAAAACACAAACTGAAAGTAAACACACAGGCAGCCCCTCACGGACGACTGCCGCGCACACACGTAATAAAACACAAACAAAACAACATAAAGGCCTGGAGGTCCTCTCTCGTCCTTCGCTGTCGTTGATGAAGATCTGCAAAAAAAACACCAGGAGAAATTTGAATTTATTTATTTATTCTTTAAAAGCCACTTCCATATTTTCATCTTCAGAACACATGTTGATATCTGAATATTGCAGAGGCTTTGACGGAAACCCCTAGCATAGCTAATGAACTGTAAAAATCATGATGACAGCAACAATTGATAATGTGTGAATCCTGTTTAACATCCTACTCGCTATACACATACACTCACACATTCAGACAAATGCACACATATATGCATGTATGCTGTAATTCACACATTGCATGCAGTTGTACACTCATACATTCTTCCACTCAATGGACTCACCATTCACTCAAGAGTGTGTTAGACAAAAAATGTATCAGATTTCCACTATTCAGTGCTGAAAGTATTTAGAAGAGACCAGATCTAACACTGTGTACTGTGTGTGTGTTAGTGTCTATTTAGCATGCGTTAGAGGGGAGTGCTTGCCCTTTAACCTCTGATTGGCTGCGGCGTGCGGCGCATTACAGAGAAAGGTATAATGAGTGATGGACAGCATGTTTGTGTGTGTTGGACAGCATTGCAAGTGCCTTCAGCATAGGTTACCACATATATCTTTACATACAGCCAATGACAGGTCACTAGAAGCCCTTTTCCCATGTTGAAGTATGATAATAGTTTCTAAATGCGCTATTAATAAGGACCCATATTTATGGGTCTAATTTCTTACACCCCAGTTAAAGTATGGTTACAAGGACTAGGAGAGATTTGCAGCTCTTTTCAGAGGGACAGTTTAATATCACTAATGTTTAATTCGTCAGTCCATATAACACAATGCTCTGGTATGGTTTAGAAGACCATGGGCTGTTTTTTTCTAGTGGTTATTTGGGTAACACTTTATTTTACAGTGTCCTTGTTACACGTTACATGTACTTACCATAGTAATAACAGTAAATTATGCATAATTACATGCAACTAACCCTCAACCAAACTCTAACCCTATTGTAAGTACATGTCGTTAATCATGTTAATTACTATGTACTTAAATATATAGTTACACTGTAACAATGACACCTTAAGTGTAACCGTTATTTGTCCTTTCAGGAGCTGACGACATCTGTCATTTTATGGCATAGATTTGTGGAATCCTCTAATTGTGGAAATAGAGTGTAAAAGTTCTTATGCTGATGAAAAATACAATAAAACAGTAATCTAGTGAAATCTTACTATAATTTAAAATAAAAAAATGTATTCCTGTGATCAAAGCTGTATTTTCAGCATCATTACTCCAGTCTTCAGTGTCACATGATCCTTCAGAAATCATTCTGATATGATGATTTGATGCTCAACAAACATTTATGATTATTATCAGTGTTGAAAACATTGATACATAGTTTCCACAAAATATTAATATGCAAAAAACAGTTTTCAGCATTCATAATAATAATAACCATTATTAATAATTGAGCACAAATAATAACCAATAATAATTAAGCAGCAAAGATAAAATATATCAAAATGCAAAACAGTTATTTTAAAATGCAATATTTCATAATATTGGTGTTTTTATTGTATTTTTGATCAAATAAATTCAGCCTTCTTTTAAAAAAAATAAAAAAAAAAAAAAAAAAGTCTTCAATTATTTTAAACTTTTGACCGCCAGTGTGTATATATAGCTATATATAAAATAACACATGGGAACTAATTAGCAAAATATATTTTTGTTTTAATATATGACGGGACAGTTTGAGAATGATATTTTGGGTTTTATGATTTTTTTCAGCAAGTGAAATTACACTGGGCTATCGTGTCTCTGAACCGTCTCGATCGCATGATCCGCTCCGATCACATGTCTGAATCGTTCCCTATCCCCTATATAGTGCACTGTCTGAATCGTTCCCCTATCCCCTATATAGTGCACTGTCTGAATCGTTCCCTATCCCCTATATAGTGCACTGTCTGAATCGTTCCCCTATCCCCTATATAGTGCACTGTCTGATTCGTTCCCTATCCCCTATATAGTGCACTGTCTGAATTGTTCCCTATCCCTATATAGTGCACTGCCTGAATCGTTTCCTATCCCCTATATATTGCACTGTCTGATCGTTCCCTATCCCCTATATAGTGCACTGTCTGAATCGCTCCCTATCCCCTATATAGTGCACTGTCTGAATCGTTTCCTATCCCCTATATAGTGCACTGTCTGATCGTTCCCTATCCCCTATATAGTGCACTGTCTGATCGCTCCCTATCCCCTATATAGTGCACTGTCTGAATCGCTCCCTATCCCCTATATAGTGCACTGTCTGAATCGTCCCCTATCCCCTATATAGTGCACTGTCTGAATCGCTCCCTATCCCCTATATAGTGCACTGTCTAAATCGTTCCCCTATCCCCTATATAGTGCACTGTCTGATTCGTTCCCTATCCCCTATATAGTGCACTGTCTGAATTGTTCCCTATCCCTATATAGTGCACTGCCTGAATCGTTTCCTATCCCCTATATATTGCACTGTCTGATCGTTCCCTATCCCCTATATAGTGCACTGTCTGATTCGCTCCCTATCCCCTATATAGTGCACTGTCTGAATCGTTTCCTATCCCCTATATAGTGCACTGTCTGATCGTTCCCTATCCCCTATATAGTGCACTGTCTGATCGCTCCCTATCCCCTATATAGTGCACTGTCTGAATCGCTCCCTATCCCCTATATAGTGCACTGTCTGAATCGTTCCCTATCCCCTATATAGTGCACTGTCTAAATCGCTCCCTATCCCCTATATATTGCACTGTCTGATCGTTCCCTATCCCCTATATAGTGCGCTGTCTGAATCGCTCCCTATCCCCTATATAGTGCACTGCCTGAATCGTTTCCTATCCCCTATATAGTGCACTGTCTAATCGCTCCCTATCCCCTATATAGTGCACTGTCTGAATCGCTCCCTATCCCCTATATAGTGCACTGTCTGAATCGTTCCCTATCCTCTATATAGTGCACTGTCTGAATCGCTCCCTATCCCCTATATAGTGCACTGGCTAAATCGCTCCCTATCCCCTATATAGTGCACTGCCTGCCCCTATATAGTGCACTGTCTGATCGTTCCCTATCCCCTATATAGTGTACTGTCTGAATCGCTCCCTATACCCTATATAGTGCAATGTCTGATCGTTCCCTATCCCCTATATAGTGTACTGTCTGAATCGCTCCCTATACCTTATATAGTGCACTGAGTCGTTCCCTATCCCCTATATAGTGCACTATGTGCCATTCACCATGTAGAAAACAGTAAATGTGTGAACAAGTCACCGAATTCAGCCGCAGCTTCTGGTTGTAATGTAGGGGGCGGGGCTTCAGATTCTAGAGAGCATTTGATTGGACAGAAAATCTGATGAGAAGGTGAAGTGCAGAGTGAGGTCATCAAAATCATTGATCCTTATTGGTGGAAGTGAAAGACTGTAATTTTTGAAAGCTTATATCTTCTAAATGTGAATTTTGTCATTGTTTTGCCGCATGCTAGCTTATAGATTAAAGTAAGACTAACATATTCATGCTAAAAGACAAAAAACTTTTGACTCAGGGGGACTTAAATTGACATTAAGAATTGATTAAGAATTTTGAACTCAAGTGGGCCGTGCGGGCCATTCGTCTGGGCTGACGGAACATAGAATGATAGGTTACGTAAATGTTATATTTACGTAAATATTATAATTCATTCTTTATATGTATTTATGTAGCAATGGGCCGGTCCAAATTGTACAGCGGCCCACCGAGAAAACTCCAGGTGCTCCAGATGGCCAGTCCACCCCTGATGTTGCTGTTTGAGCATGAAAAAGCTCAGCAAAGTTTCAAAGTCCCTCCAAAGGGCTATTTATTCTCTATATCAGTGTCAGTGTTTCTGAGTCTTGAGATTTATTTTCGACTACCTCTGAAAGTGGACAAGCTCAACATGTTTAGACCCTGTTTACACCTGTATTTAGTGTCACCCACTTGTGATCCGATCGACCAAAATGCTTCTTAATACCAGGTGTAAACCGGGCCAGAGATAAAAGCTGATGCCAACCGCAAAATAAACATTTCTTAGCGACTCCACGTTTACCAATCAGGTCTCCATACGCTAGATAATCTCCAAACATGATCATCCTGAATTATTATTTTTTTCCACTTTAAGGAGGGCATCTTCCCCCATCTTATTTACACATTTATCTCTGGGGCCCAAAACATAAAAACAATAAGGTAAATCTCAACAGAACATGAGGGCTAAACAAACTGGATTCTTCTGAGCAGCTTCTGGCGATGTTTAACAGGAGACGTGAGACTCAGTGTGAGGATCAGCAGTTAAGGTTGAAGTCGCTGCACAGAGTGTCAGTGGAGTGTTTGTCCGTGAGACCTAATGATGAAATAAAGTTGCTGTGACGGAGACGCTTTGAATGATGTCATTACTGGAGTGTGTGTGTGTGTGTTTGCTTCCTGAAGCCCTCCGATGTGTGACAGGTCTGTTACCCAGCTGCTCCAGTGTGTGTGTGTGTGTGCCGTTATATTGTAAAGAGCGGCAGATGAACTGAGAGAAATGAGCAAGGGGGGAACGTGAGAAGGAGAGAGAAAAGTGATGTGAGCCCCCTGGCTTATTTTTCTTTCCCTCTGTAACTACCAGCTGTGCCTCCTCACACAATCACGAGGATCAGATCGCACTCGCACATCGCACACACACGGACTAATAAAAGCTTATCAAGGCCCATGTTCCTACACAAACTCCTCCAAAACTCCAAAATGACAAAGAACACATATGGGTGGCCAGCCAAATACTTCCAATGAATAATCCAAGACAAAACCAGAACAATTCAGGCGTTCTCCGGATTCATTGGAATTCATGGGTTGTGTGAACAGTCATACAATTTGGCTCTTTTGTCAAAGCCAGTAAATCTTTCGGATCAGTCAGAGATGTGTTTTGCACAAACAAATAAAACTACATTAGCAGAGTGCTAGAAAGACAAACACCAGGGCGTTTAATTGCTGGGAGTGTGCGTGTTGGGTAAACATGTATGAAAGATTAGTCTGATATTCAAACCCGTGGCTGTTTATGAACCAAAAGACATGTTTGTGAGAGCAAAACTCTTGTTTTACATCTCCTCATGCTGGATCTTAATGGCCAGCAGTGTGTAATCAGGCCTTTATGGAGAGCTCATTACATATAAAGTGCGTTAAGCCAAGTATCAGATGGATTAACAGACGCTGTGTTGTTGTTTGAGGATGTTTATTAACCTTCTCTTGTAACCAGAACTTAAACATCTGAATGTGTATAGGCACCAAATACCCATCAAAAGCAGCTAAACTCAGTTTTTTGTTCAGTTTGATTCTCTAAACAACAGTTGTTAGAAATGTTGTATTATTTCAAATGGACTTTATTTGGCTGATGTTCTCCCTCTCTGTCTCTGTGGCCGTGATGTTTGGCTCGCTCAGTTACCGCTGGAGACCAGAAGAACCTGTGTGAGGTCAAACGTCAAGACCCAGAGTTCACTGCCGAACTACAACACTTCATTAAAATACACACACACTGGTTTGTTATTTGAATACAAATTGAAAACACACTGCAATGCTCCATTGCTCAGTCATAGGTTTCAAATAAAGCCATTCGCAGTAGAGCTATGGCTAATTCAGCCAAATATATAAAAAATCCCTTAAATTTTTACTCACCCTCATGTCGTCCCAAACCTGCGTGACTTTCTTTCTACTGTAGAACCAACCCAAACAACATTGGACCCCTTTGGCTTTCACTGTATGGGGAGACATTTTACGAAACATCTTTTTTTGGGTTACACAGTAGGAAAAATTATTATTGGTAACACTTTATTTTACAGTGTCCTTGTTACACATGTTACATGTAGTTACTTAAGTAATAAATTATGCATAATTACATGCAACTAACCCTCAATCAAACCCTAATCCTACCGTAACCCTATAGTAAGTAATTATCATTACTCTGTACTTAAATATATAATTACACTGTAACAATGTCATTGTTACAGTGTAATTATATATTTAAGTACAGAGTAATGATAATTATTTACTATAGGGTTAGGTTAGGATTAGGGTTGGTACTGAGTAATACTGACTACATGACTACATTGACCACTTACTACATGTACTTACTATAGGGTTAGGGTAGGGTTGAGGGTTAGTTGCATGTAATTATGCATAATTTACTGTTATTTCTATAGTAAGTACACTGCAAAATAAAGTGTAACCGCACTTTATTTCACAGTCCTGTTCCCCATGTACATACTATGTACTTATTATAGTAATTACAATAACTGAGTAATAACTAGGTACTAACCCCCACCCCTAAACCTAACCTTAACCCATGTAGGTACCTTATAATAACCAGTACTTTCTTAGGTAAGTACATATAAGTGCACGTACTGTAAAATAAAGTGCAACCCCAATCCTAACCCTACATGTAGTTAAGTATTATTACTCAGTACTTAAATGCATAAATACACTGTAACACAGACACCTTAAAATAAAGTGCAACCAAAAAATCGTACAGGTTTGGAACAACATGAGAGTGAGTAAATGAAATATCCCTTTGATTTTTCCAAGGAGCTGAAATGCTCCATAACTACATGAAACCAGTTTATCTAATAGCAGAAATTGCATCACACTAAGGGGGTCATGAATGAAGTTTTACAGGAAAATAAATACATTTGATCAGAGAACTGTACAGATATGCGAATGATGTGGCATCCTGATCACCATCCTGTGCATGTTTCGTTTAATTGGGTATATAATAGCCAAACACAAGACATCATTAAACAGAAAGGGACAAATTCAGACAACAAATTCTCACACAGGCGCTGAGTTCAGATGATCCTTATATTCCCAGCGACACTACACAGGGATGACGACGCGTGTCGCGCGGAGAGAGGAGATTCACGAACAGTCCGTCTGAAACGAAGCGCGTGCCCGCTCAGTCTGGATACAGAATGAAGCCAGAGAATGTACTGTATTTGTTGTTGTTGCCTCCGTGCGCCTTCCCGCCGTCGAGTTTGACATAAATCTCGTCGCCAGAGTCCAGGTGCAGCACGACACTGTTGCTCGCGTAGTCGTAGTTCTGATCGGCGTCTTGCGCGATGGCGCTCGCGCGGACCTGTTCAAATAAACGCAGAATGTCATTCAGTGCCATTCAATTCGCAGCGCTTATGATAGTCTGTAGTTGAGGAGCAAAATGTGTTCTTCACTAATAAAAACCTTTCATTTCGTTTTAATATTTTTAATCGCCTGTTAGGTTGCATGTATTGAGAAAGAATGAAAAAGGGCACGGTTAATAATAATAATAAATAGTAACCTATTTTATGACTGCTAAATTAGCCTATATCTGGTTACACTTTATTTTACAGTGTCCTTGTTACATAAGTTACATGTATAGTACTAACAGTAAATTACGCATAATTACATCCTATTGACCCTAATCATACCATAACCCTATATTAAGTGCATAGTTGATTATTATTACTCAGTATTTAAATGTATAATTACACTATAACAATGACACCTTTAAATAAAGTGTAACCCTTCTTCTTGTTGAAGTGCAGTAATAGTAATTAACTACATGTAAGCTACTTACTATATAATTAGGTTAAGGTTTGGTTTACGGTTAGTTGCATGTAACTATGCATAATTTACTGTTACTACTATAGTAACTACATGCAAATGTGGAACAGGGACACTAAAATAAAATTTTTATTGTAATCAGTGTTCATTTTACTACATCATAGTATGCATTCACGTCCCTGTCTGCAGCAACAACCAATGCTTTTATTATTAATGCATAATATGCCTATGCGTGTAAATCGTATTTTATTGTTGAGATAGTCCCCAGAGAGACAGTGTAATTCAGACGTTTTGCCTCCAGCAGTTTTGATCAGCTTAGGCCACTTTTCGGCTTATGACGTTTAAAATGACAGAACATGTGTGAATACAGTCACATCACTAAAGTTGTTCAAATGCACCATCGTGCATCTGTTTGATTTCCAAACCACCAGGCGAGGCGTTTGGATCATCTACCGAGCATCCGTATAACTCATTTAAAACTTGTTCCGTGTGCAAACATATTGCATAATGTTTTGTTTTTGTTTTATTGATATACCGTCCGAATTAGCCAAATCTTTTTGTGTGAACACTGTTAGGCTAGAGTTATATGTCTATGTGAACATTTGCGTTTTGCGTTTTTTTTCTTGACCCCATTTTTCATGGGTGACTCAAGTCTTAATTAGCCTTAATTCGCATCATGTGTTTTGCTCCTGCACACGTTGTAGAAATACCTGTCCATTTTTACAGAGGTCTGCCCACATGCTTGTCCCGTCCCCTCCGCGCATCAGCACATGGTAGGTGAAGTAGTAAATCCCCGACACCTGACACGTAAACTTGCCAGTAGTGGGATCATAGTGATTTCCGACATTTGTCACTACATCGTCAAACCGGAGCACCTCGTAGCCTTCGTGAGGGTTCTTGAGACCCACGTAAAACGCGATCTTGATGTTCCCTAGCGCTGGACCAACGTCTCCTGTCTCAGTCCTCGCCGTCCCCGATGCGATGCCAGTAAATCCAGGTCTGCCCGAGTCCCCAGGTGGCCCCCTTGGACCAGGGGGACCAGGTTCGCCAGGTGGACCCCTGGGTCCCGGTTTGCCCGGACGGCCCGTCTCCCCTCTTGTCCCTTGAGCGAAAGATGGTGGGATGGCACTGAGATCCTGCATCACCTCCAGCGCCGTGGCGCTCGGTTTGGGGTTGTACGGATCACAGATCATCCGGCAGGTGCCTATCATTTCGTAGTGCGCTGAAACCGCAGAGGTTTGGACCAGAAGCGGAATTGCGATGGCCAGCGCCACGATCATGACGATGCCCACGACCGCGCCAATTATTCTCTTGCTGTGGAGCACCCGGGAAGCTCGCGCTAAAAAGTCCGGCTCGTTTTTGGAGGAAATGGTGACACGCGAGCTTGGAAGTATGACAAGAAAAACAAAAACTCTCTTTCCTTTTTAATGTATATAAAATGCACACACTCCCCTCCGACCCTCCTTCTTGTGACCTCTGGCAGAATAGCACCGCCTGTGCCAGAGTTGTCAGAGAAACTATTGGTTTTGGCACACGCGCTGGAGCGCGAGCCGAGCGGTGGAGGTTGCGCGCAGAGAGAAGACGCGCCGACTGACGTAGCGACGCTGTTGCAGTTTGGATGAATTCATTATGTAAAGCCATAAATAAATAAAGAGATGATCCGAGCGTTACAAAACATATGTTCGCGTTCAACATAATTGGTTTTCAACCCCCTTCTCTCTATAGGCTTGTACTAATTAATTGTGTCAATTGGTATTCTTAACAAGTTTTAGTTTAGCTCTTGTTTTCAGATCCGAGCAAATGTGTGCCTAATTCTTCATATTCATCACATGGTGTATTAATTAGCACATACCAACATGGGGAATGCGCCATAGAAGCACTAAGAAAATGTACTCAAAAATTAACTTAATTAACTGGATTTATTGAAGTCAAGCATATTTAATATAATTTAATCAACCTAAATACATTAATTGATACCAACTAAAGTAACCTTTATGGCTTAAATCAGACAGTAAGGTAACAATTGCAGGTTACCAAGTGTACCATGATATATGAATATGCTAATCATTCAGTGCCATGGTGTATATAAAAAAAAGTATGTAATACTAATCTAATGTAAGTAATGAAGTATGACTGTAACCATGGTACCACTACAATACCTTTGGAAAACATTAGCTTGCTACAATGCTTTCTTTATAGTAACCATATGCATAAAGTTTCCTTCAAGAATGCATGGATACAATCTTTTACATTATTTGTTTTGTCAATGAAGATAAATAGCTAAAGATAATGTAGATGTTGTGTGTTTCTGATCTTGAAGGTGTCGTGGACTCTCAGTGTAATAATTACAGTGTACATTTATGGAAGAAAATGAAATGTCAGCTTGCTATTTACTTTTTTACTAAATATAAGCCTGAACTTGAACATGATATTTGACATTCCCTATATGCAATTATAAATATAGATATAACAGATGGAAATGAAAAAATATCTAACGTATTTTGAACGACATGGAAGATAGGCGCAATAATAAAAAAAAAAAATCATTTTTATATAAAAAGTAGCTAAATATGAAAGCATTACAGTGGCAAAAACTGACATGCCTGAAATGTCAGAATCCACTTAATGTGAAATTAAAAACACAAAAAATAACCATCATTTTTTCCACCATTATTTATTTAGGCATTACTAACAAAACAAAAAAAAGATACAATTAATATCAAGATATCACTATAGAACACGCAGGAAAATAATAATGCAGTAATGACTCTTGTTTAGAGATAAAGTGATCATTCTGTCAGTGAAGATGACCTTGAGTGTTTTACCTCAGGCTTTACCTAAAACTTGTGCCTCGTACAAGTGAAGAATGTGTGAGATGTGACATGAAAGAGAGAGTCCTTGCTATGGCTGTGTTTGTCTCTTTGTGTGTGTGTGTGTGAGAGAGAGAGAGTTTAAACTTATCTGCTCACTGGGCTGCTGGATTTGAGTCTGACTGCTGTGACTCAGGGTTGTGTGTGTGACAGAGACCACAACCATGAATAAACTGGCACACACACATTCTCTCTCTCTTCGCTCACACACGGCCATGAATATATTAGACCTTACACACATCCACTCATAAATAAACCTGTGCTCTCTCTCTCTCACACACACATACGCGCGCGCACACACACACACTTACTCACACAGCACAGACATTTGTGTTCCGTCACCAATCACTCAAAGTGTTCAAAGAGGCAGTAGTCTGAAATGTGTTTGTGCATGACTTAAATGAGAAGGAAAACAGGAGTGTGGGGTAAGATGAGCCAGTGGGGTAAATTAGGCCACCTCCTGTACACTCTAAAAAGAAATGACCACGGCTTAAATAAATGAATGGCTGCAACTTGCAGCAATTCTCATTTATTGGTTTATTTAAACTTTTCATTTGCAAGCATTATTGTAAGTTCTGCTGACATAATAATGTTAATAATTTCATCAGTTGAATATTGTGTGTAATTTATACTATTGAATACATGGACCATATGTGACCCTGGACCACAAAACCAGTCATAAGGGTACATTTTCTGAAATTGAGATTTATACATCATTTGAAAGTTGAATAAATAAGCTTTGCATTGGTTTGTTAGGATAGGGCAATATTAGGGATACAACTATTTGAAAATCTGGAATCTGAGGGTGCAAAAAAGTCTAAATATTGAGAAAATCGCCTTTAAAGTTGTCCAAATGAAGTCCTTAGCAATGTACACTCAATTAAAGGATTATTAGGAACACCTGTTCAATTTCTCATTAATGCAATTATCTAATCAACCAATCACATGGCAGTTGCTTCAATGCATTTAGGGGTGTGGTCCTGGTCAAGACAATTTCCTGAACTCCAAACTGAATGTCAGAATGGGAAAGAAAGGTGATTTAAGCAATTTTGAGTGTGGCATGGTTGTTGGTGCCAGACGGGCCGGTCTGAGTATTTCACAATCTGCTCAGTTACTGGGATTTTCACGCACAACCATTTCTAGAGTTTACAAAGAATGTTGTGAAAAGGGAAAAACATCCAGTATGCGGCAGTCCTGTGGGTGAAAATGCCTTGTTGATGCTAGAGGTCAGAGGAGAATGGGCCGACTGATTCAAGCTGATAGAAGAGCAACTTTGACTGAAATAACCACTCGTTACAACCGAGGTATGCAGCAAAGCATTTGTGAAGCCACAACACGCACAACATTGAGGCGGATGGGCTACAACAGCAGAAGACCCCACCGGGTACCACTCATCTCCACTACAAATAGGAAAAAGAGGCTACAATTTGCACGAGCTCACCAAAATTGGACAGTTGAAGACTGGAAAAATGTTGCCTGGTCTGATGAGTCTCGATTTCTGTTGAGACATTCAGATGGTAGAGTCAGAATTTGGCGTAAACAGAATGAGAACATGGATCCATCATGCCTTGTTACCACTGTGCAGGCTGGTGGTGGTGGTGTAATGGTGTGGGGGATGTTTTCTTGGCACACTTTAGGCCCCTTAGTGCCAATTGGGCATCGTTTAAATGCCACGGCCTACCTGAGCATTGTTTCTGACCATGTCCATCCCTTTATGACCACCATGTACCCATCCTCTGATGGCTACTTCCAGCAGGATAATGCACCATGTCACAAAGCTCCAATCATTTCAAATTGGTTTCTTGAACATGACAATGAGTTCCCTTTCAGTCAGTACACTACGAGTTACGTCAGTTACTGACGGAATGGGGGTTTCGCTTAGAAGCCAATCGCCTTTGAGCTCTACAAAACGAGCCAATGGCATGAAAATGCCATGGGTCTGCGGAATTTGCATGCCGCAACCCCGCCCCACGGCGTGGGTATAAAGGGCGTTGCGTGGCAATCTCGCATTATGTTTTTGCTTCAGAGCCGAGTTTACTGCCTGAGCGCTTCCTCTTCAAGACGAGTTTCTCTCCAGAGTGTTGGTGTTACGGCACGTTCCAGCGAGTTCCGCATTTCCTGTCTGATCTGTGCAGTGATCGAGCACAGCGTGCGCGCTCTCCCTGGGTGCTTCGGCATTCTGCAGAGCTTTTCACTCCTCTCTAAAAGAGCTGCACGTGGCACGTCTTTTTAAAGATGGCTCGCCCGTGCTCCGTTTCTGGGTGCGGTCGACTGGTACCTCCGTTTGATGGTCATGATCGCTGTTTGGCGTGCTTGGGCCTCGTGCACGCTGAACGCGCGTTCATGGATGAGTCATGTTCTCACTGCGGGAACATGACCATCTCAGTGTTGCGATCGAGACTCCATGATCTCCGTAATGGGGGGAGAGTCCCCTCTACCACACCCCAATCTACTTCCTCCACTGGAGGGGGTACTTTGGCTGGTGGTCAGGGTGATCTGAGGGTTACGGTGTGGAACAACTCGACGAATCCTCCTCGGGCCACACCCCCCTCCTGCACACTGCAACCCGTGGTGTTGCCTGATGAGGGCGCCGGGGCTTCCCGTTCGGGGCCCTGCGTTTCATTTGGCGCACCCGCGGAGGATGCTATGTCGATCGCCGCATCACAAGGTGGGCTGGACTCCTCCGGAGATGACGATTCGGCTGTGTTGCCTCCTTCGGGAGTCCCAGCATTGCCCGAGTCCGATCCGGAACTCACAGCCATGCTTGCCCGGGCGGCCGAGGCGATTGGGCTTGTGTGGAACCCTCCGCCATGTCCCGAGCGTTCCCGGCTAGATGATTGGTATCTGGGGGCGGCCCGTGCCGAAGGCGCCCGTCAGCCCCCAGTGCCTTTCTTCCCGGAAGTGCATGAAGAGGTGTCGAAATCGTGGAAGTCTCCCCTGACTTTTCGCGATCGCTCGGCAACCACTTCCGCCTTCACTGCCCTCGATGGCGGCGCGGTGAAAGGGTACACTGGGGTTCCCCCTGTTGAGCGCTCTGTTGCGATGCAACTGTGTCCTCAGAGTGCTTCGACATGGCGCGGTGACCCAAAGCACCCGTCCAAAGCCTGTAGATTCACGTCCACGTTGACGGCGAAGACCTACAGAGCTGCGGGCCATGCCGCGTCCGCCCTGCATGCCATGGCCACCCTACAGGTCTATCAGGCCAAGGTGCTCATGGACATGCACGAGGGCAATGCTGACCCTGCGTTAATGCAGGAGTTGCGGACGGCCACCGACCTCGCTCTACGAGCGACGAAGGTGACCGCTCGCTCTCTTGGTCAGGTGATGTCCACTTCGGTGGTCCAGGAGCGACATCTATGGCTCAACCTGGCTGATATGAGAGAATCTGAGCGGACACGTTTCCTCAATTCTCCCATTTCCCAGGATGGGCTATTCGGCGGGGCGGTCGAGGACTTCGCCCAACAGTTCTCGACCGCTCAGAAGCAGACTGAGGCAATTAAACATATTCTGCCCCGGCGCCCAGCTGCTGCCTCCACCCAGCCGCCGGCTCAGATGCCTCAGTCTGCTCCCCGCCGAGGCCGCCCCCCTGCGACTCCCGCCCCTCCTGCCCGGCCCCAGCAGCAGCCTTCACCCGGGCCGAGGCGTGGAGGACGTCGCAGAAAGGCGGCCCCGCCCGTCCCAGCCCCCCAGCCTGCCAAACGGCAGTCTAAGCGGCGGTCCTGAGACGGGCGGCTCGGAGGTGACCTCGGTTCTTTCCCAGGAGATGGTAGCAGGACCACTCCTTCCCCCGGTGGAGGGCCGGGGGAGAATCTTTTGTTTTTCCCTTCCGCCGCTGGCCTCACGGCCGGCGGTACCCTATCAATGGTTAAAGAAAGAACTGACATTCTCTCCTCCGAGCCTCAAGAGGGCGCGGCGGGCAGTGCGCGACGCCCCATGGCCTCGCCGCTCTCGGCCCCCTCTGTCGCCAGCCCCCTGGCAGACGAGACCCCCGTGGAACGCTGGTCCTTCCCTGGTCTCCTCTGTCAGGGCGCGGAATTCGACCCCGCCCACACCCCGGGACGCTCCCATGCCTCCCTTGTCTGGGCCGGTCATTCCGCCTCGCTGCCCCATCGGGGGTACGCCGGTGGTTCGCATGACCCCGCTGGTTCAGTTCTTGGGAGCCTGGCTAGCGCTTCCCAACCTGTCCAGTTGGCTCGCTCGCACCATCCGGCTCGGCTATGCGATTCAGTTCGCTCGGTCTCCTCCCCGCTTTCGGGGAGTCCGCTACACCGTGGTGGGTGGCAATGCCCCTGTCATGCATGCGGAGGTCGACACCCTACTGGCGAAGGGTGCGATCGAGATCGTCCCTCCAGCCGAGATGAAGTCCGGCTTCTACAGCCCTTACTTCATTGTACCCAAGAAAACCGGTGGGTTACGGCCAATCCTGGACCTGCGCGTCTTGAACCGAACCCTGCACAGGCTTCCATTCAAGATGTTGACAGCCAAACGCATTTTCGAGTGCGTTCGTCCCTCGGATTGGTTTGCAGCGATCGACCTGAAGGACGCGTACTTTCATGTCTCCATTCTTCCTCGACACAGACCGTTTCTACGGTTTGCCTTCGAGGGGCAGGCATATCAGTACACGGTTCTCCCCTTCGGGCTAGCCCTGTCCCCTCGCGTCTTTACGAAGATTGTCGAGGCAGCCCTTGTGCCGCTCAGGCAACACGGGGTTCGCATCCTGAACTATCTCGACGACTGGCTGATTCTAGGCCACTCTCGGGATCAGGTCTGCGAACACAGGGATCTGGTGCTTCAGCACCTCGCCCGTCTGGGCCTTCGGGTCAACTGGGAAAAGAGCAAACTCTCCCCAGCGCAGAGGATCTCTTTTCTCGGTATGGAAATCGACTCGGTCGCCATGTTCGCGCAGTGAGCCTTCTCGCACAGGTTCTGTGCAAGATCAGGGAGGACAGGGAGCAGGTCCTTTTGGTCGCCCCATATTGGCCCGGCCGGACCTGGTTCTCAGAACTTGTACTCCTTGCGACAGCACCTCCCTGGTCGATCCCTCTGAGACAGGACCTCCTGTCTCAGAGACGGGGCACCATATGGCACCCGCGTCCCGACCTGTGGAACCTCCACGTGTGCTCGATCGGGTCCGTGCTCTCCTTCCTCCAGGAAGGGTTGGAGCGAAGGCTGTCTCCCCCCACCCTGAAGGTCTATGGGGCTGCCATTTCAGCTCATCATGACCTGGTGGATTCTAAAACGGTTGGACAGCACGACCTGGTCAGTAGGTTCCTCAGAGGTGCGAGGAGGTTAAATCCTCCTCGCCCACCTCAGGTACCCTCTTGGGACCTAGCAGTGGTCTTAGCTGCCCTGCAAAAGGCTCCCTTTGAGCCATTGCAGTCAGTCGAGCTGAAGTTCCTTTCATTGAAAGTGGCGCTCCTGACTGCTTTGGCCTCCATCAAGAGGGTAGGGGACCTGCAGGCATTTTCGGTTGACGAAGCGTGCCTGGAATTCGGGCCGGCCAATTCTCACGTCATCCTGAGACCCCGGCCTGGTTACGTGCCCAAGGTTCCCACCACTCCCTTCAGGGACCAGGTGGTGAACCTGCAAGCGCTGCCCTTGGAGGAGGCAGACCCAGCCTTGGCACTGCTCTGTCCAGTACGCGCCCTTCGCGCTTACGTAGACCGGACGCAGTGTTTCAGGACCTCAGACCAGCTCTTTGTCTGTTACGGAGGGCAGCAGAAAGGGAAGGCTCTCTCCAAGCAGAGGTTGTCCCACTGGATAGTGGACGCCATTGTCCTGGCATATCAAGTCCAGGGCATGCCATGCCCCCTCGGGGTAAGAGCACACTCCACCAGGAGTGTTGCCTCCTCTTGGGCTCTAGCGCATGGCGCCTCGCTAACAGACGTTTGTAGAGCTGCAGGCTGGGCGACACCCAACACATTCGCAAGATTTTATAATCTCCGAGTGGAGCCTGTATCCTCTCGTGTACTCGCCCCTACTGGCCAGTAACCGGACAGGCTCAGGTGTCTTCGCTTGCTGCGCCATTCCACTCCGCGGACTGGATGCGTGCGCTATTCCTCTCAGGTGAGCTTCCCAGTAAGCCCTGAGCTCCTCCAGCACTGTCGATGTCGTCACCAGAGCGAGTGCCCTTTTCAGGCCACCCCTCGTGTTCGGCTAGGTGCCTCCGTGTGCATGGTTCCCCCGCTGGGTAACCCCCACATGTGTATTTCCACGGTAAGTCTCTTGTAGCTCGTGTCTTCCCTTGGCAAGACACCTTGCCACGCCTGGGGTTGAAATTTTCCACCTTCGGCTGGATACCCCAGAGTGTTCCCTATGCAGCTCCTTCGGGTCATAGGTGTATTCTTCAAGTCCCCCCCTTTGGGTTGGCATTGTGTTGCATTCTCCACGTGGGATATGCTTCCCAGTGTACCTTGGTAGCGTTGAGCCTAGCCCCTCGTTCGTGCCACACTCACGGCAGGGAGCCCGGGTCAGCGCAGGACGCTGGAAGACAGCCGTCATGGCGAGATTGTATTGGGACCCCCATTCCGTCAGTAACTGACGTAACTCGTAGTGTACTGACTGAAAGGGAACGTCTCGGTTACGTATGTAACCCTCGTTCCCTGAAGGAAGGGAACGGAGACGTTACGTCCCCCTGCCATGACCGCTGTACCGCTGGAACTGGCCGGGCGCTCATGCCTCGGCTCTTCAGCAGGTAAACATAATGCGAGATTGCCACGCAACGCCCTTTATACCCACGCCGTGGGGCGGGGTTGCGGCATGCAAATTCCGCAGACCCATGGCATTTTCATGCCATTGGCTCGTTTTGTAGAGCTCAAAGGCGATTGGCTTCTAAGCGAAACCCCCATTCCGTCAGTAACTGACGTAACGTCTCCGTTCCCTTCCTTCAGGGAACGAGGGTTACATACGTAACCGAGACGTTCACTGTACTAAAATGGCCCCCACAGTCACCAGATCTCAACCCAATAGAGCATCTTTGGGATGTGGTGGAACGGGAGCTTCGTGCCCTGGATGTGCATCCCACAAATCTCCATCAACTGCAAGATGCTATCCTATCAATATGGGCCAACATTTCTAAAGAATGCTTTCAGCACCTTGTTGAATCAATGCCACGTAGAATTAAGGCAGTTCTGAAGGTGAAAGGGGGTCAAACACAATATTAGTATGGTGTTCCTAATAATCCTTTAGGTGAGTGTATATTACTACTAATAATACATTTCTGATATATTTACAGTAGGAAATTTACAAAATATCTTCATGGAACATGATCTTTACTTAATATCCTAATGATTTTTGCCATAAAAGAAAAATGGATAATTTTTACCCATACAATGTATTGTTGGCTATTGCCACAAATATACCCGTGAGACGCATGACTGGTTTTGTGCTCCAGGGTCACATATGAGCAATTATTGTGCAACCGGTGACAAGTGATATTTAATTTACATGCTAAATAAGTTACATTTAGACCACTTTACTATGCTAGCAGTTCATTTGAACTGAAATAGATCAGATTAATCAGTTCCAGGGCGACCGCATAAATATATTGGTTATTTTAATTAGTTGGAGCAATCAACATACAAATGTTATGTTTATACTACAAAATTATTAAGTTCCTCTAACTCAATGTAGTTTGTTGGTTGAACATAATTTCATTAGAAGTCAACTCATAATTGATACAAACTGTTTTAATTGCTGGTGTTGCATAATTCTTGTTGAGCCAAAAGATTTGTTTCTAAAGTGTAACTAAGAAACTATAGGTAACACTTTAGTTTAGGCTTCTCACTATTAACTAGTTGATTATTAGCATGCATATTACTAGGATATTGGCTGGTTATTAGTACTTATAAAGCACATGATCATATTCTACATCCCTTAATCCTACCAATACCTAAACTTAACAACTACCTTAATAACTATTAATAAGCAGTAGGAGTTTATTGAGGCAAAAGTCGTAGTTGTAACGCTAATGATCCAGAGAAGACGAAGATGATGAAGGTAACATACAGGGTTTATTAAAAGAATCCAAATACAAAGCCAACAAGACAAACAATAGACCCTTTTCACATTTCCGGGTTTCTCAGAGCGGAAGTCGTCATAGTTGGGTTAACTTTTATAGCGGTGAACGAGAGTATACATTAAATATATTTTTTGTGTCCCCATTTGTTCAAATAGCAAAAGAAAAACACAACAATAGTGATTTCACAACTTTCAAAAAGAGGGAAAAAATAGAGTGAGATTGATAACGGCAGTGAAAAGAGAGAAAGATGTTAATTTTACCGTCACTCCCATAGACGCTGTATTAGAAACACCCTCACAGCAGCGGTAACTTGTTTTTTGTAATTTACCATACAAAGTATTAGTGTTATAAATGTGCATACATTTAAAAAAAAATACAAATACAAAAAACTTTGCAGGATTTACGATATTGATCTATCACAGACTATTCACATCCAAACTGAGGACGAACAGGAAATTAAATACACAGATGATTAACTCAAATGACAAACAGCTGAGATTAGTTAGTGTCCATGGTGACTGAAGAGTGGCGGTAAATGAACAAAGACATGTGACTAATGAAAACAAACTGAACTAAATGGTGACAGTAGTTAATAGTGAGAATTAGGCCCTAATCTAAAGTGTGACCAAACTATAGATTATAGAACTATTTTTTTATGTGACCAAATATTCAGGAGCTTGCCACCATTTCTAACTGCTCGCAATTAAAAGAAACAGAAAACTGCTAATACCGTTTTTTTGCATGTCAGTGTACTATACATAATGAAATTGATGTCAAAAGCAAATGTATACAGATTAAAAACACACAAAAAAACTATATCATACATTTCCTATGAAATATATGAAATCACACCAAGCTAAGGAATGGGTATGAGACACAAGCTTAACCCTTAGACACAGTACTGGATTGGTGGCTGCGTGGCGACGGTTCCTCATTCTATAAAGACACACTTACATAATAGCAACAGGCTATGAATTCAGACTGAATGAATCTCAATTGAATGGTGAATATGCAGTATGGTGATTATGTTTGAAAAATGCATATCTAATTCATAGTGACTTTTTATATAGTTAGATGTATAATATTCACCTCTGTGTTATTGCATAGAGGCAAACCCAAGTAAACCCTAATCACCCTCGTCTCATCCTACCCTACAGTGCACTATAAAAAATATCAGATGAATTTAGACTGGCCTGAAATTCAGCAGGATATTAAGCCGTTTTCTGCTTAAACCTGGGTGTTTTACAGGTGTTTTTGTGATGCAGAGCTGTAGTGAATCAGCACTGACTCCAGCTCTGCCACAAACAGGCCTAATTATGTCAAAAGTACTTGTGCATGTTTGGCCATATGTGTTTTGAGTGCAGATGAGAGCTAGTCTCTGTTTTACAATACTGCCTCCTCTATACAAGCTCAGAGAGATGGAGACAGTAACAGATACAGAGAGAGAATGAGAGTATACATGTGTGTGTGAGAGAGTTTGGTTTTGTATGTCATAATGTTTTCATGCTGTTGTCATTTGTCCTGCCTTTCACACACACACTTAAAAACAGGACCTACTCTCTTAAAGGTGCACTATGTAACATTTTTTCAGTAAAATATCCAAAAACCACTAGGCCAGTGTTATATATTTTGTTCAGTTGAGTACTTACAATATCCCAAATGTTTCCAACTATTTGTAAATCGTGAGAAAATTGCTATTTTAACCAAGGAACCGGGACGTGTGAGGGAGTCGACTGTCAATTGCGTCATATCTGCGTTACCCTCGGTTTCTGGTTTTATTTAGCAGAAACGCTTTACTCTCACTGCAGTGTGCAACAAGTGTCATAGCAGCCGCCGAGCGAACGCACAGAGTAACGTCATATCATAATTTTGAACACATTCAAATGTATCTAATATGATAAACAGAGCTGCGTTACCTCATATTCATGACCGGAAAAGCGGAAATGGCACCGGCGACTGTGGCATAATAAAAGTCTCGCTGCTAGTGAGCCGTGTGTTGCGCAATCGCTCCAGCGGTCTTGCTCAGCTCCCACACCACTCGGGTCTGCTCTGCTTCATGCTACAGTAACGTTAATAATCGCATCCATGAACATGATTTCTGCTCGAGTCCTATCCCGATTCTTTTCCACTGGCTGTGAGGTGAAGACCACATGTCCCAAGATCCTGCGCTTAAACTAGGCGTCATCAAACTACGCCTTTGTTTTGAACAGGCGGACGGAAAAGTTGTACTTTATATGCCTTTCTTTCTTCAGACGAACACAAACGAAGATTTGAAGAAAAATAATCAGTTTTAGTGAGCCCATATAAAACTAGTATCTAGTAACTTAAAAGTTTACACAAAGTGAACATGACGGTAATCCATATAGATTTGATGAATCAGTGTCCTCTGAGGGTGACTCAGATGAAGGAGAGCAGGATATGCAGCGATTTATTAATGATATAACAAAGGTACAACTAATGCCGAGTTCAGACTGCACGATTTTCAAACAGGTCGGATCATTGCTCTTTTCACACTGCATGACTATCTGGGGTAGACGTCAGTCACTGCTGTGTTCACACTGACCGATGGATCGGTGACAGGAGGTTTCATACTGCATGACTTTACAATAGGAAGAGTCACCGACAACTCTCTCAGGTGCGCAAACTACGTTTCACAACTAAACACACGCGAGATGTGACAAGTAAAAAACGTGAGATCAATATTCAGACTGGAGTTCTCGCGTGAGACTGGAATTGTTATTAAAAAATGATAAACTGCAGAAAGTTTGCGATCCATAATGTCTGTGCGCTGATTTGCAGCGAAAACGTGAAAAAGAAAAAAAGATTATGGAGGAGGAAATGGTTGGGGAGATACAGGGAGCAAGGATTGTGTTCTGCAAAGAGAGTTTGAGGTGAATAAATAATTGTTCAATGTGCTGCATGTCGAGCAGCTGGTCGAGCAAATGTTTGTGCTTTGTTTCTGTTTGATATTATTGTAAATATATCTATTAAAATACTGATATTCTGGTCTATAACTCCTCCCCGAACCTCCCGCTGCCCTGTATCTTGCTCTCTCATTGGCTGTAGGTCATCGGCGATGTCATTTTCAGTCAGAACACATTTCACACAGCAGGATTATGAATCGCTGACAGGTCCAGATATTTAGCATGCCAAATATCTCATGGGCGTCGGTGACTCATCTGGGATTCTCTATGATCGCGTCTGTGATAATTCACACTGTGTGATTGTCACTCACGTGCACGAGCACCAATTTGCTTATGATTTCGGGAATTTGTTGGCGATTTTGCAAAACCTGTCAGCGAGTCAAAATCGGGGCTAAAATCGGGCAGTGTGAACTCGGCATAACTCAAGAACTGAGCACACCAGTGAAATGCCATGTAAGGACAAGACCCAACGAGGAAGAAACACAAGGGTTTATACGCAAGAACTAATAAAGGTAACAAGACACAATCAGGGAATCACAAAAGGAAACAGGAACGGGACAAGGCAAAATAACAAAATAAAAGCCCACACAGCAAAACAAAAGCACAAAAGAACACTACAAAAACATTCTTTTTTCTCACACACACCTATCGTTTCGCTTCAGAAGACATTGATTCATCCACTGGAGTTACTGTCGTGTTCAATTTGCGTGGTTTTTGAAGCATCAACTTTAAGAGACCTATTCACTCAGAGATGAATTTAAAAAAAGAAAAAAAAAAAGAAAGTTGACTTAACTTAAAATTTCAAGGCAACTTGCTGCACAGCTTTTTTGAGTTTACTCAGCTTCTGGGCCAAGAAGTTCACCTAACTCAATTTAAGGTCACATGTCTCTCAACTTAAAGTGTTTATAGTTTTTTTTTTTTTTTACTGTTACGTCCTGAGATGTATTGTGTGTATGTTGCTGGTCCTGTCTTTCTCTCTTTTGCCCGCCCTTTCTTTCAGAGGATTGGATCCAAAGTGAACTCCAGATCTGATTGGTGCTAATGGCGCCAAGAGGCAATAAAAGGATCTGCAGTACCTGAAGAGGGAGCTCTGCTCAACCTGTGCTTTCCTGTTGTTCAACTGCACATGTGCTGTGTTTGCTACAGCTAGCTTATGGCAAGCCCTTTTAACATTTAAAAGCTAAGTTTGGCTATCCGGAAATAACATTGTCTTTTCCTTAAGTGGGTTCATTTCCTTATTTCTATGAATGGAAGAAGAAAGAAGCAGTCATGGCATTGGCTGTAATCGAAAAAAACACCAGAAAATGGCATGAAATTGAACAAGCCCTCACACAGGGGATTTGTGGAGAGAGAGAATGTCATTCTATTGAAAACTGTGAAAGAAATCTCGGAAGAATTGAACATTTGCTATCACCAGACACAAACAATGAACTCAAAAGCAGTTTGGCTCAACTGAAAACTCTAATAGACGCAAATTTCCATGCTGGGGAAGACCGACATTTCTCTTTCAGGCTCATTAGTTCAGGTGAGTCTGTTTATCACTGCATTCAGGGCTCTCAAGTCTCACGCATTTACCGTGAGACACACGTATTTCAACCAGTTCACACGCTCACACGCCACACCTTGTATTTCTCACGCTGAGAAGTAAGGGATAACATGTCCCGGTGTATAGCTAGAATTAATGGACAAGGCTGTTAATTAATTATATACATCGACTGTTCGGAGCGTTCCCGTACGAACGGAACGGACCAATTATCTGCGCAACATGACTGAAGCCCGATTTATTTAGTTGTGCATGCGTGGCGTGCGAATATACTCTGCGTGCGTTCACCAGCGCGCTCCAAAAGTGTGAGAAGATTTAGATTTGTGTGAGCCGTTCCTATCGTGATTCCTATCGCTATTCCTATCATCTTGCACCAACATTCAACATAAATTAGAAAGCGTTTTAAACTCATGACCACCTTGAATTTATCACGTTGTATTGTGTTTACTGTGGTAGGCCTAAATGTTGTTGTAGAATTTAATCTCTTAAGGGAATAGATTTATATTACAACTGCGGCATGTTGCAGCTATGATTTCTATGTGTAGGCTGCTATTACCTGTAAGTAATACCTTATTGTAACAAATGCTGTAACTATATTACAATAACTATGTTACTTTTTCATAAGGCCAAGTACAAGTTAGAATCAAGACAAGAGCTTTAAAGTCTGAACCTTCTTGAATTATTGACTGAACAATTGGTTTCCCCATGTGTAAAATGTGTTCTGCTAATAATGACAGATATTAGGAAAACCTAACAGATGACAGGAAATTAACATTTTCAATATAATAACATTTTAAGTAATGTTCTAAGTATAGTAAAATTCTGTCAAACTGATAAGGTTTTAGGTGCTTAATATAAAATACATGCAGATATCTCTAATCAAAATTCATTTAAAGATATCTATAATTTGATAATAGATATGTACAATTAAATTATGACTATCCCTAACTCCAGTTTGAGATATCTACAACGCCATTTTGACTAGTCATAATTCAAGTTACAGATATCTACGTCATTTCGCCTAGTCAAAACTTAATTTAAGATATCTGAAACGGAACATGTAGATATCTTGAATTGAGGTGATTTAAAGATATCTTGAACTGGAGTTATGGCTAGTCAGAATCAAACTGTAGGTATCTACAATTCAGTTGCAGATATCCGTAATTCACATAGTGGATATCTGCAACTGAATTGTAGATATCTGTAATGATAAACCCCATACAAATGAATGGCAAAAGTGACATCATTTGTCCTAGGAAGAATGTCTTTGTGGCTATCTGAAATGTTCTGAATTACTGAATTACAGATCTGCAACACATATCCAGTCTAGCTGTTAAATGTTAAAATGGCTTGCCATAGCCAGCTAGCCTGTTGATCTGTCTGTTGTGTGCAGTGTGAATTTTGGTTTTGAGTTGATGTGTAAATATATTTTGTAAAGTATTGTAAATATCTTTTTCACTCTTGGAAGCTGTAGGGGGTGAGTGACATTTCTTTTATATATACTGTTTTCTCTTTTTTTTCATTATATAGGGAGATAGGGTAATTTGTTGTATTTTTATTTGTTTTCTTTTGTTAGGGAATTTAGTTTTTCCTGTTAGGAGTTTATCTGGTGTTTGTTTGTTATTTTGGCTTTTGCTCATCCTTGAAGTTGTGCTTTCATTTGTGGTCCTGTAAATAAAAGTGTACAAAGGATTTTTGGTTTCCAATTCCAATTCATGTTGCAGCCTCACCCTAGACGGGGTCGTAACAAAACTTGCAATGTTTTCTTGATGTGCCTTAAAGTATGTGGGTTTATTGAGACGTGGGTTTATTGAAAAAAATGTGGTTTGCTCTAGTTAACATTAAAACAAGGTTATGAAAAAGCAATAACCGCAGAAGTTTTGTTCCAACTTAAACCAGCAGCAAAACTCCTTTTTTACATATTAAGCTTGAAATATGAACAATGTCAAGCACCACAACCATAATCCTTAACTATAACAAGGCAAAGAGAAGGCCAAACAGGTAAGAAACATCTGTAACAATAAAAATTCACACTTTCATCCCTCTCTTCTGTCTGTCATCAAGTGTCCTAAAGAAACAAGGAATAAATCAATATTACCTTACATTAACCCATCAAATTAACATTTCTTATTAAAAGGGTGCTATTATGCTTTTTCACTTGTTCAACTTTAGTTAGTCTGTAATGTTGCTGTTTGAGCATACAAAAAGATCTGCAAGGTTACAAAACTCAAAGTCCATTCCAAAGGGAGATATTTTATTTAACAGAAAACCCTCTTCAAGAAATACAACGAACGGCTCATTTGGACATGTTTTTTTCCGGATCTTGTGAAGTCAATGTTATGTTTTAATAATCCCCGCCCATGGAATACACAAAAGGGATGAGGCCTGGCTGAGCAGCATTAGAGAAGGCAGTTTTGTCACTATGTTAAAGAGACGCTGTTTTTTCCACCCTTTTTCCAAAACTCATTTGTTTGGCCTTCCTAAGGCTGACAAACTTAGAGTGGTAAAAATTCATTTTAAACGCTGTTCCTGAACATTATAACCAACATTATGCCAATCACAACACATTGGGCCAGCTAACCAATCACAGCACATTTCGTATTTCGAAAGGAGGGGCTTCATCGCAACAGGAAATAAATGGCACGTTCAAGCTTGTGAGGATGCGCGTTTTAGTCAGGGGTACAGCTATGCTGGAGAACTGTGGTATGAAGTGGCGATACCACCCAACTAGTCCTAGAAAAGAGCGTACCTCCTTCTTTGTACGTGGTCTGGGGCAGTTGCGTATGGCTTCAACCTTGTCCACCTGAGGTCTCACTTCACCGTTTCCTAGCTGGAATCCCAGGTATCGGGTTTCTTGCCTTGCCCACTCACACTTAGATAAGTTTAGTGTCAGTCCTGCTTCACTGATCTTGCTCAGGACTTGGTGCAAATGTTGGAGGTGATCATCCCAGTTGTTACTATAGATGACCACATCATCCAAGTAAGCGGCACAGCAGTCCATAAGCCTTTGAAATGTCGCCGGAGCCCGTGTAACCCAAACAGCATTGTTGTGAACTGAAAGAGTCCTATAGGTGTCCTGAATGCAGTGTATTTCCTTGACAGTGTATTCTCCAGCGGAACCTGCCAATATCCCTTACAGAGATCTAAGGTGATGATGTACCTGGCTCTCCCAATCCTCTCCACCAGCTCATCGATTCTGGGCATTGGATACGCATCAAACTTAGAGACAGAATTGAGTTTTCTGAAGTCCAGGGACGGCTTTAGTGAACCATCTTTATTAGGGAACAGGACGATCATACTACTTCACACACTGGTTGATGGTTCTCTCATCAATTGAATCTCCTTTTTCAGTAGGGTGACAAGGCTCTCTGGCCTCTACCGAATAGGGCTAGAGTCCGTCAGATGGACAATATGCTAGAGCACCTTGGTTCTCCCATGCTCAATTCGGAAGAGTTGATGGTAGTCAACAAGAACCTTCTCAAGCTTCTCCCTTTGGTCAGTCTCCAGATGGTCCAGGCTCACCACCGATTGGGGATGTTTCACAGCCTCGTCATCCACTTGGTCATCATCTCCCTCATCTTCTGGGGGCACCTTGCATGCTATCAAGGCCCTCTTCCCCTCAGGCATTTTCTCGTGCCATTCCTTGATGAGGTTGACATGGTAGACTTGACTTTCCTTCCCTTTGTCTGGGTGATGAATTTTCGTAATGAATGCTACCCTGAACACTTTCCTCAAAAAGTGACAGAGCGGAGTGTCTCCTCAAAGGCTGAGCATGATCCGCACCCAAACACATAACACACAAGTCATGTGTATCCCCACCCGCAATGAAACGAGGGCAGGGAGAAGCATATGACTTGAATATCTGTTTCTTTGCCATTTGTTTGAATATAGTGAACTCACTATATCGGGACAGTACAACAATAAATGAGACAAACAGTTTTTGACACAGAGTGCTTGCTGAGACACAGAAGCTAATGCTGGTCTTTCCAGATATGCCACACAAAGCAAATAATGAAAGTTTTGGAGATGCGCAATCCCACAGCCGAGGAGGACCCATCAGATGTGTGCGTTGTTATAGAGGGCAACAAAGTACTGACTGGATGTGGAAACAAAACCACAGCATGCATTCTGTTGATGGGGTTGATTTATGCCTCAACCTGGAGTACCCCAAAAGCCTTTAAATACACTTTTGACGCGTTCCAAAAACTTTTTTTGGATTTTGATGTAGCAAAAAATGAAATGTTTTATCCATAGTATTTAGTCAAGAAAGAGTAATAGATGAGATATCCTGTGTCTGTCCATTTTTAGGTAAACTATTATTATTAATAATAGTAGATTAACTGTTTTCTACTAATAATAGAGTTATTATTACTATTATTAAAGTAATTAGGTGTGTAATGTATTAGGTAGACTTTACCTAATTTCGTTTAGTATATAATAACCATTAGATTCAGGTACTCTTTATTCAAAAATCTAGGATGAAATCTACCCCAAACAAATTGAGTGCAAATTGTTACCTCAGTTTTATTGAATAGATTCTATAAGTTTGTTTTTACGTTGTCGAGGCTTTATTCAGCAGAAGAATTAATAGAAAATACTCACCAGATGAATCTTCACTGTGAAAAAAGGGGAGACGTGTCAGCTTTCTGAGAGTCACAGTATTTGAGGTCTGACAAAAGACATGATTAATGCATTTGAAATGTAGTGTTATTTCGCAATGTGTGATAGCCTAGCCAGGTTAGAAGGTAAAACAAGCAGATTTAATACTGCACATGCCTTTGATCTCTGAAACATGCATTGATTAAAGCACTTTTAACTAAAACTTAAGCTAAAGGGTCAACTTTAGAGAGTCATTTATTTGGCACAATCAACAAAACTATATGGATAATTAACTCAAATAACCAGTAGGCCTACATATAATAGTATACGTCAAAGTTAGTTTGAAATAACAAGTGTCAATTTCAAGCTTGTTCTATGACATACTGAATATTGAAAAAAAATATTCTCGGTATACAACAAACTTTACAAGCATTAACATACAACTGCAGTAAAAAATTATATACTTACTTTGAATATTTTGTAGACTTGTTAGCAGTTAAGGAATAATTTCGAGCTGCAATAGTGCATAAAAAAAAAATTGTCCATTTTGATTTCATGGTGACTTTAACTTGTCATAAACAGTGACACTGTGTATATGTGAACACAATATGTTAAGTATCTGTTCTTGGAAGAAGTGGCAATTACACTGATGCTAAATACCACCACCTGCTGTCAGTCGCTCGCCACTGAAAATCACAGCGAGGGAAATTCACATTCACTGTTCATGTTCATATTCTTTGTCTAACAGATGTATTTCACTTGTGAATGATCTATGTAATGACCTTTGTATTAAATTTAATGTTTTTGCAAATTCTGTGTGAAGAATGTATTATTGTATTTAGTATTCAAAGCTGCTTTAATCAGATTTGATATCAAGCTTACCTGTTCAAAGGCAGAGAATGAAAACACACACTCACACACACGTATGTGCGTTTAAATGTCAGTTTGCCGATAGCAGTGAATGTCTACTGCTCAGGACCATAGTGCGCAGTGAACCCTGCATACATTAACACCCCCTGAGGTCATACACACACTTAAAATGCTAGCTTTGCCCTTTATGCACACACACATAAATACACACACATATATTCATACATTCACATAGAGTGAAGGGGGTCAAGTAATGGTCAAGTACGGTCTAAGACAAGATTATGACTTGTAATGCTGTAATGAGTGTCTCACTCACAAACTTATTCATATAGAAAACAAGCTGCTTCATCATATGCTTTGTTACATAATTATCTTGTAGTGTACTTCAAATCTTAAAAGTATATTTGGTTACACTTTATATTAATGTGTCCTTACAGTGTAATTATACATTTAAGTACTAAGTAATATTAATTAACTACATGTACTTACTATAGGGTTAGTAAGCTGGAAATTTCTACATTAAATGGAATGTATAAATCAAATGAGTGTCCAGTTATCAGCCAACTGTCTTATATCCTGTGTGCGTTCGTCCATTACTGCAAACGTATGGAGCTTCTTGCTCATATTTTTTATTTTGTCATTGTCATTTTTATGTGATAGTCTGCAGTGGTTGAATGCGCAGTTGGTGTGAAGCGCTACCAGGGGTCATACAGGCCAGGTTAAAGTGGAGCTGGGGGGAGGAACTGCTCCTAAACTGTCGAACTGACCCAAACTCCCAGCAGCATTTTTACTTTGCGTGTGTTGAAGAAGGGACGCTGGTCTGGAGGCAGGCATCACCCCTGGCAAGAGTCTTTCCTAAAACACACACACACGCACAGTCAAATAAACTGTACTGAGCTCAGTCTTTAAAGAGCTGATAACCAAGAAATTTACATATCGCTTGACAGTTTACGGAGCCCCTAGAGGGACATAGTGGTGGAAAAAATATGAGATGGGAGGAAAAAATATATTTCAAAACTTTCGCGTTTGCTTGCAAAACTTTTGCTCTCCCCAAAGAAACATTACGTTCGTGAGGTTTGCGAGCCAACACAAGGTTTCTGGGGAGTGCAAACATTTGTGAGAGCATAATTTTTCCTCCCATCTCATATTTTTTCCATCACCATGTTCCTTTAGGGGCCCCGTAACATGGTTTATTAGAGAACACACATATATTTGTTGATCCGTACTTATTAGGGGCCAAGCACCGAAGGTTTGTGATCGTTGCCGTTTGTCTTCTTCTTCTTCTGCTTTGGAAGTCTATGGCAGCCCATAGATCCATATGGTAAAAAGTTGTGAAATTTGGCACACTGATAGAAGACAGGCCCAACATTAACTACAGCAAATTTGGTGTCTCTAGATTGAACTCTCTAGCGCCACTACTTGTCCAAAGTTTCACTCATTTTTACGCTAATATCTTTTGAACCATAAGGGTTAGAAACAAATTTTCCTGCCAAAAAACTCCTCCTAGTTGGTTGCTCCAATTTTCATGAAAATCAAATCAGATCATCTTCAGACTATGCAGGCAAAAAGCTATCAAAAGCTTTTTGATAAACCCAGCCATTCTCAAATAACACGCAAACTAATTTGAAGAAGAGCATGCCAAGAGCATGCCAAATTGGACATGAGGCGTCCCCTCATGTGAACTGGTCATGTTGAACGCGAGGCTATATCTCCTCGTGTCTGACCAAACTTGGTACGTTATCACAAGCATGACCTGAGGCTACATGCTGCGTTTCGGCACAGCACCACCTACTGGTCCGGAGATAGCAAAAATGGCTATTTTTGCTTATAACTTCTGAACGGCAGCAGTTGAATGACATCCATATCTGCTATTCTGGGCATCGGCCATTTTGAATTTTAGTAAAATGCAGTTTTTTATGAATGCATTAGCGTTTAATTACGAAACTCGGTATGGGTCATCAGCACGATGCCCTGAAGGAGCCTAAGAAGGTTCGAGCCAGCGCTACCTAGTGGTATACTCAAATATTCATAACTTTTTTTGGTTTACTTATTTCACGGGAAAAAAGTCGGGAGTTGTCTCCTTAGGTTCCTGAATCCTTGCCAAGTCCAACAATAATAAACATGCTAGGTTTCACCTTTACGGTTTGTGCAGCGTTGTGATTTAAAACAACTTTCGCAAATATCTTCAAAACTGTTAGTCCGATCGAGACGAAACCATTGTAGGAAAATAGAAATCATAGCAGGTTGACTAAAAGCATATGGCCAAATGTCAAAATTTGTGGGTGTGGGTTATGTTTTATATGCTCATACATAAAAATGCCTATAACTCCTAAACGAAATGAGATATTTTCACCAAATTTGACATGCGTATGTATGGGGGCACTCAGAGGACAAAAAGTGGTGGGACTGTGCCACTTGGTGGCTCTATAATTAAACAAAACATGAAATTGGCTCTATACAACTCAATGTATGGGTTTTCAACCTTTTTGCTTACAATTGTCTCCAAATGTCCAAATAGTCATTTTTGCTGTTGGTCTGCTGCTAGCTTCCTTATTTGCGTCTGTTGCAGCTATATTTCAGTATTGTTATTTCAAAAGCAGAAGATCTTGCATTGAAGGTTCTGGCGTTGAATAACCCTGGACATGTACGGGTTAGCAGGTTTCACCCATGTCAGATGTTTCATACTCTTGTTTGTTGAGTTACAAACAAGAGTCATGTCTCATGTGTGCTGTAAGCATACTCAACATTTCATTATGGGCACAAAACTCTCCCTGTGTTCACTGCTGGACATCTCAAAACCTCAACAGCCCAGTTTCTGCCATTTATGGTATCTGGAATAATGTCATACTTTTGAGAGGTTTTTTTTTGAGAGTTTTACCAGAATTTTCGGTAACGCTTTGCAATGCAGTTCCATTAGATAATGTGTTCTCTGAAATTACCAATCACGCTTCTCTGTCTGGCAATCCGATGGACGAGTCTGGGTTTGGCTTTTGCCAGGAGAACGGTACTTGCCTGACTGCATTGTGCCAAGTGTAAAGTTTGGTGGAGGGGGGATTATGGGGTGGGGTTGTTTTTCAGGGGTTGGGCTTGGCCCCTTAGTTCCAGTGAAAGGAATTCTTAATGCTTTAGCATACCAAGACATTTTAGACAATTTCATGCTCTCAACTTTGTGGGAACAGTTTGGGGACGGCCCCTTCCTGTTCCAACATGACTGCGCACCAGTGCACAAAGCGTCGGTCCATAAAGACATGGATGAGCGAGTTTGGTGTGGAGGAACTTGACTGGCCTGCACAGAGTCCTGACCTCAACCCGATAGAACACCTTTGGGATGAATTAGAGCGGAGATTTGGAGCCAGGCCTTCTCGTCCAACATCAGTGCCTGACCTCACAAATGTGCTTCTAGAAGAATGGTCAAAAAAATTCCATAAACAAACTCCTAAACTTTGTGAAAAGCATGTTAGTTGAAGCTGTTATTGCTGCAAAGGGTGGGGCAACTCCATATTAAACCCTACGGATTAAAAAATGGGATGTCATTAAAGTTCATGTGCATGTAAAGGCAGACATCCCAAAACTTTTGGCAATATATATGTATCTTTTGTTATGTTATATTATCACCAAATATTGGATTTAATCTTTTTGTCAACTTGTTTTCTTTTAATTAGGACAGGTTTTGTATTTATTTTGAAACTGACTGATTGTAGGCCTCATTTTTGACCGGGAACACTAAAGGTGTCACAGGGTTTTCAACACCGCAAAAGGGTTAAGACCTCATGTTTGCCTTGTCTAGTTGTCATATATTGAAGAACGTTATGCTGTTTCCACGCTTCATGTGCCAGGCCAAGTTTGTCAAGTTTTGTTTTATGTTTTGGATCTTCATCATTGTAGATAAACTGCACTTGGGTTCTCTTCACCATCGTATTCATCTGCTCTGTTACAAAGTACATCATACGTAACAATTCATTTTTTATGCAAGTACATAGTAGTTAAAGGCACCTAATGTAAAGTAGGACCAAATGTTAAAATTACAGTACACAAATTTGCTCCCATTTTCAATTGGTGGCTTTGGTCATACTGAAAATGTCCCCTGGCCTACACTGACATGTTCTGCTGGGTTTTCTTTCGCTCGTTCTTTTTATTTATTTATTTATTTTATTTCTGTCTGTCTGAACTACAGCTGTCCTGAGGCAAGGTGGAGCATGTCTACGCACCAAAACACATGGTTGACTTTGCCTTACAGGAGAGAGAAAGAGAGAGAGAGAGAGAGAGAGAGAAAGAGCTAGAAAGAGAGAGGTCAAACGAAGGTCAGCTGTGGGGATGTAAATAATGCTCGTCTAAATTTGCCTTTCAAACACAGTATTTGTGTGTGACACACAGAGAGAGAGCAATGTGTGAATTCACTCAAATGAATCTGAAGGCTGACAATAATATAGTAAAGCAATAATTCATCCAAAATGAGAATCACATCATCATTTACTCACCGTCACGCCGTTCCAAACCTTTCTTCTGTGGATGATAAAAGGAAATATCCTGGCTAGCTGTGTTTTCCACAGAATGAATATGAATGGACACGGATGTAGATGAGCTTCAAAAAAGTAGCCCATATGACTCATGCTCTGTATTCAAGTCTCCTGAAGCCATAGAATAGATTTGTGTAAAATAGACTAAAACATAAGTCATTTTGCACTACAAATCTGCTGTAGCTCTCAAAACAACCAGGTCATTCACCAGATCTAAATGAACTTGGTTATATAGGAACAATAAGGTTATGAAATTTTCATTTTGGGGTGAACAATTGCTTTAATAGACAGATACATTGGGAGATGATGTCATTGCAGTTGTGCTACTGTACAGTTAGTTCAGTTCATTGTGGAGACTTTAATGTGGCAATGTGTGTAGTCAAAAAATCGGCATATGTTGGCTGTGCTGTATATGTAATGCATATGCCATCTTATATTGAATATTGCTGCAGCCAGAAGTTCCTAGCAATGAGTTACTGATTTTACATTATCTAACTTATTATAAACAGTTGCTTATGTGGAAATGAATGTACAAATTGACTATTGAAATTTAAATATACAGATCACAAGCACAGGAAACAACTCCCGAATGAGCAGTCATATTTGAAATGTTTATGTAAATGTAGGCTCCATGAACAATATCATTGTCTGAATATTTGAGAGCTCAATTCAAATTCTCTCTTGGTGCAGTTCTGCCATCTGCTGGATAAAATAAGATGAACCAGAGAGACCAGAGATCAGCTGCGTGTTCATAACATGCATTTCACGTTTTAACATATTATTATAATTGTATTATTGTTAATTTCTGCCCCTGGTGTGTTTGCCCCTGATGTAGGCTATGTATGTAGGTTATGTGTGGTAACCCTATATAGTTACTGTTATATTAAATGACTTAAACCGTGATATAAGATTTTGGATATATTGCCCATCTCTAGGTCATTCATTTCCTGTGTGACTTCTTGCAAAGGCACGTCCCTACACCTCTTGCGTTTGGTTTGGTCACACCACAAGGTGTCACTGTGGCCTCAAAACTTCAGCATTGCCACTCTGAGCTGGATTGCTATGTCTGAGGTAAAGCATGCCCCCCTTCTTAGCATACAGACAAAGAAATGTAGGAATAAATAAATGTTGATATAAATACATACATACATAAATAAATGTAGAAATAAAAAAATTAATGTGGAAAAAATACAATTATACATAAATAAGGAAATAAATCTTTTTATATTTATTTATGTGTTTATTTATTTATAATTTAGTCAGATTTGGGATTACATAATAATATAGTTCTGTAAATATATTATAATATAAGTTACCATATTTTGATTTAATATATGTGTATTTATATAAAGATTAAGTAATTCGTTTAATCAATATAAATGCTCATATTTAAAAAATAAATAAATAAATAATAATAATAATGCTAAACTGAGTGATAAATATCTGTTGGGTTGTTTAATATGAAAAGACATGCAATTTGGTTACTTTTTCCTTTATTTAACCATAATCAAGAGTTGCACTGTAACACAAAGTCAGTTCCAGCATGATCCAGTTTTTTTAAATTAAGATAAAAGATAAGCAGAATTTTCACTTTGCTAAACAATATACCTATTATCTGAACTCATGAATATATGTTTGAAAATACAATGCAATCTCCATTAAAGAAAGTAAAAGAGATAGTTTGCCCAATAATTCTGTCATCATTTAGTCACCCTCAAGTTTTTCCAAACCTGTATGGATTTCTTTGTTCTGCTGAACATAAAAGAAGATATTTTAAAGAATGTTGGTAACCAAACAGTTGATGGACCCCACTGACTTCCTACTATGGAAATCAATGGGGTCCATCAACTGTTTGGTTACAGTTTGTTTGTGAAGAAGATGGCAGAATTTTTATTTTTGGGTGAACTATTCTTTTAAGTTTGAATGTCAAAAGAAATATTTGCAATGTCTAGAAAAAAATAGAAATTTCAAGATCTATTAACCTAACATCAGTTAGATTCAGTTGTCTCTGGTCTTGCAGGCTGAGTTGGTCTTGCAGGCTGAGTTGGCCTTGCAGGCTGCCCGTGTGACATACCATGTACTATGTTCATGGAGCAAAAGAAGTTGAGCTTCTCTTCACAGTCTCTGTGTGTCCAGACCCTTGTTTGCTTGTCCAGGGCTCCACAACGAAGGTTTCCGGCAGGACACTGGGGCTGTCCCGTCTGAGACCAGGCCGTGAAGCTCAGATCATCTCCATTGATCCAGAGCCACTCTCCTGCTAGAAAGCGCAGACCAGTCCACACATGTTCAGTTTGAGCTTGTGTGATTTTTCCTGAAGCAGAATTCATCCTGTTCACTGAGCTCAGACTCGCCAGATCATTATAATGTTTTCTGCAGTATTCCAGAGCTCCTTCCCAGCTCTCACTCTGCAGCACCAGAACAAACTCTGATATGTTCATACAGAAGAAGGCATATTTTTCTTTGCATTCTATGTCATGCAGTTTCTTGTTACCTTTGTGTTGAAAAGCACAGTATTCATTACCATCTGGTTGTTTATTACTAATATCCCAGCTAATTTGTGTTGCATTTTCACCTCCGGTCCACTTCCAAACGTCTGATTGTTTGTAGAGACCAACCCAGGCATCAGAAGTTTGACCAACTGCATCTGCTAAAAAATGCTGTTCCTCGCTCTCATTGGTGAAGGTGGACAGGTCATGATAGTAAGTTCTGCAGTGCTGTAGCGCAGAATCCCATGACTTCTTCTGATTCACAAAGAAATGTTGTTTATTGAGACCGGAGGAGAGTCCGTAGAGCTCCAGGATTAGGAGAACAGTGAGTGTCGTCTTCATCTTCATCAAGTGAAGAGGTTTGGTGATTTTTCAATGATCAGTTGAAGTAGAGGACAGAATTATGCATGATGACACTGATTTTCTCTTACTTAAACTGACATACAGCCAATGACAAAAGAGTGTGAGGGTGTGACCAATCACAGCACAAGACAGAACAAACAAATCAGCTGCATTTGAAAAATCAAATAAACATCATAATATTTAAGAAACTGTGGGCAGGTAAAACTGGCATAAAGCATGCACTTTTTCCCCCATCATTGGTCTGCTAAATCTCTTCAACAGACACAAAGAAAGTAGACAATTTCTACACACTAGTCTCCACCTGTAAACACTTCAGAACATATATTCTGGTATTTTGGGAGATTCTCTCAGTCACTCAGTGAAAATACTCAGTTGTGGAAATGCAAATCAGATCTAGTAAAGCATATCCTGAACAGCATCCAAAC
Organism: Rhinogobio ventralis; assembly: GCA_039654625.1. NCBI lineage: Eukaryota > Metazoa > Chordata > Actinopteri > Cypriniformes > Gobionidae > Rhinogobio > Rhinogobio ventralis. Next base: position 42,087,127 of record CM077197.1, on the reverse strand, counting down.
AAACTTTGGGCTGGGCCATAGCTAATGAGGTGAAAGCATGTGCTAGACAGATAGCAACGATTGCAAGGTGCAGGCTCAATTAATTAATTAATTTTGCAATGCAAATTAGTAGACAAAAACCCTAAGCAGCCCCCAGTCAAAAAATACTTTTTAGTTAACTTTATTTAATGTCCAATAATTTGTTGAACTTAAAGCTATTTAGTAATCTGAACTATTTGAATGCTATGGCTTTGTTACTTAGAAAACTGGTTTGAGTACCATTTTGCCAAAGCAAAAAAGACCAAAAGAAAAACAGGCAGGCAAAAGGTTTTTAAGGCGGGGCAATTTTTAATAGACGTTTCACTCATTTCCTCTACTTCCTCCCACCAATATTGTGATTAGTGTACCCTTTGGTTGGGCACTTGGAACTTCATTATTGTAATTCTCTTCCTATTGATGCAGCGATGCAACAAGAAATAACCGTTTTCTGACTTCAAAGGAAGGGAAGTAATAAATATTATATTTGGAGCACTTTTGATAGATACTAACCACTGCAGACCGGGAACACCCCACAAGAGCTGCAGTTTTGGAGATGCTCTGACCCAGTCGTCTAGCCATCACAATTTGGCCCTTGTCAAACTCGCTCAAATCCTTACGTTTGTCCATTTTTCCTGCTTCAAACACATAAACTTTGAGGACAAAATGTTCACTTGCTGCCTAATATATCCCACCCACTAACAGGTGCCGTGATGAAGAGATAATCAGTGTTATTTACTTCACCTGTCAGTGGTCATAATGTTATGCCTGATCGGTGTATATATATATAAAAGAATAAACGGAACATTATCTTGTTTTTAAACTGCTTTATCACTTTATATATCGATATAACGATATAGTATATATATATATATATATATATATATATATATATATATACACTCACCTAAAGGATTATTAGGAACACCATACTAATACTGTGTTTGACCCTCTTTCGCCTTCAGAACTGCCTTAATTCTACGTGGCATTGATTCAACAAGGTGCTAAAAGCATTCTTTAGAAATGTTGGCCCATATTGATAGGATAGCATCTTGCAGTTGATGGAGATTTGTGGGATGCACATCCAGGGCACGAAGCTCCCGTTCCACCACATCCCAAAGATGCTCTATTGGGTTGAGATTTGGTGACTGTGGGGGCCATTTTAGTACAGTGAACTCATTGTCATGTTCAAGAAACCAATTTGAAATGATTCGAGCTTTGTGACATGGTGCATTATCCTGCTGGAAGTAGCCATCAGAGGATGGGTACATGGTGGTCATAAAGGGATGGACATGGTCAGAAACAATGCTCAGGTAGGCCGTGGCATTTAAACGACGCCTAATTGGCACTAAGGGGCCTAAAGTGTGCCAAGAAAACATCCCCCACACCATTACACCACCACCACCAGCCTGCACAGTGGTAACAAGGCATGATGGATCCATGTTCTCATTTTGTTTACACCAAATTCTGACTCTACCATCTGAATGTCTCAACAGAAATCGAGACTCATCAGACCAGGCAACATTTTTCCAGTCTTCAACTGTCCAATTTTGGTGAGCTTGTGCAAATTGTAGCCTCTTTTTCCTATTTGTAGTGGAGATGAGTGGTACCCGGTGGGGTCTTCTGCTGTTGTAGCCCATCCGACTCAAGGTTGTGCGTGTTGTGGCTTCACAAATGCTTTGCTGCATACCTCGGTTGTAACGAGTGGTTATTTCAGTCAAAGTTGCTCTTCTATCAGCTTGAATCAGTCGGCCCATTCTCCTCTGACCTCTAGCATCAATAAGGCATTTTCGCCCACAGGACTGCCGCATACTGGATGTTTTTCCCTTTTCACACCATTCTTTGTAAACTCTAGAAATGGTTGTGCGTGAAAATCCCAGTAACTGAGCAGATTGTGAAATACTCAGACCGGCCCGTCTGGCACCAACAACCATGCCACGCTCAAAATTGCTTAAATCACCTTTCTTTCCCATTCTGACATTCAGTTTGGAGTTCAGGAAATTGTCTTGACCAGGACCACACCCCTAAATGCATTGAAGCAACTGCCATGTGATTGATTGATTAGATAATTGCATTAATGAGAAATGGAACAGGTGTTCCTAATAATCCTTTAGGTGAGTGTATATATTTGTGAATTAATGATATATAACATAACTATATAATGATCTTTTAACATTTCTTTGCTAACACTTATGGTATAAACTTTTAATTGGGTTGATATTCCCTCTATATTTCTGACAATATCTTGCAATTGACCATGCTTGAGTCACACACAGACTTTAACATTTAGCATGTAAAACACAAAAATGGTAACAAGTTTCTATATTAGATCCGTGCATAAGCTCTTAAAGTGACAGCAGCCTAATAAACCTGCTCCTGTCTGTCATGTTAATCAAAGAACAATGACAATGAGAAAAACACAGTTGCTCATATCTAAGTAATTCCATTTCTCATATCTAAGAAATTCCAGTATTGTGACAACACTATTGTCTAGCCATGACTTTTTGGCCCTCGTCAAAGTCACTCAGATCTTTTCGCTTTCCCATTTTTCCTGCATCCAACACATGTAATTTAAGAAATGACTGTTCACTTGCTGACCTAATATATCTCACCCCTTGACAGGTGTCATTGTAATAACCTGATAATGGGTGGTTTTGTAAAAGTGAGCTTTGCATTCAAATGCTGAAAATGACCTCACATCCTGAACCTCTATGTGCTAAAGAAGATATTTCGACCTCACAAAACTGGGGACTTCATATTATATTTACTACTTGCATCAGAGCCAGGCAATCATTGGATAGTCGGAAAATTATTTGTGGTAGTCGTAGTAGTTTTTAAATGCACTAAGAAGTTGCTCCTAATAAATATCAATGAATTACCATGCACACATTTTTGCATGTATTATATACATCGTTTTAGACGATTAGGTGTGGATTTGGGTTTTAAGTGAACTGTGAATGAATGTAAATGTGTATGTGTAGTTATGTGCCTCACATCACAGCTGACATAACAAAACCAAATAATTGTTAACCAAAGTTACCAACTACATATCAAGCAAAACACCAGTCTGTATGAGAGTAGTGGCCCTCAACTTGCTGTTGAATCTTTTAGCAGTGAAAACTATCTTTGCTATTATTATTATTATTTCTACTACTAATATAATTACTGTATATCACAGTGACAGCAACATAATACAAACAAATAAAGCAATAGCCATCAATCAACATCCAAAAACATTCAAAACATTCTCTATAGTCAGAGCGCAGCTCACTGACATGAAGGGCCAGTTTGCTCGAAGTTCACTCAAACCATCAACACAAATGATCTCTCACATGGAAAGGACGCGGGCAGATAATATAGGCCGTTCCCTTCCACAGATTGTTACCCTTTCTTAGTACATTCAATTAGGCCCAGTTTACACAACATTTTTGCGTTCCACTGCATTGCTTAAAGGGCACCTATTATGCCCCTTTTTACAAGATGTAATATAAGTCTCAGGTGTCCCGAGAGTGGGTCTGTGAAGTTTCAGATCAAAAGTCCTAACAAATCATTTAATATACCATTTTGAAAATGCCAATTTTTGGGTTTGAGAAAAATGTGCTGTTTTCTGTGCGTCTCCTTTAAATGCAAATTAGCTGCCAGAGGGCGGAGCCTTTGCAGCATGAACACCAGTGAACATGTGAATGAAAACTGAAACATGATATCTGTTTGTTTTGATGATCATCTCTGTGACATTGCAGTTCTTCATCAGCATGAAATATTATCATCTGCATGTGTTTTAAAGCCATATCACTCTCAACATTACAGCCTATGCTCTCAACTTGAACACACACACCCGACGCATGCGCACAGAGAGCTGGATGTCGGTGCATCTGTGAGTAGGCTATTAAACTAGACTAGTTCTCTTTCACGTGTTATTGCGAATAAACTGTCAAATGCACAGAAGATTATGTCAGAAACACACAAAGCTCACATGAAAACAGTTGGTTATGTCTGTGCACATATGCAGCAAGTACAGAAATCCTGTGTGTATATTATATCAGTGTATTAAAGTGATAATATACAGTACCTACTGCTATATCTGCTGCTAATATGAATAAAACAACAGAAGATAAACAGAAAATCACTCACTGCTCTCGACTGAATGAACTTTAGTAGCTTTATTAAGAACACATTTCTTACTTGAATGCTGCTGTTAATGCTCTGGAGAGGAGATAAACATGGTGGGTGGATTTTTACCTTTATAGGGTGGTTGTGTTCACACACTGCCAACACACATTTATGTTCAAACACCATGTAAAAGTGAATTTTGCATAATAGGTGCCCTTTAAAGTTGGCATGAAACAGGTGTGATAGTCTTTTTTTCTCTATTGTGATATATATCCAAATGAAATTGCTTCTTAAATGACAAAATAAAAGGTAGGGTGGGACTAAATGCACCTGTTCATAGTAGGCTGATAGATGACAAACAGTTCCAAAACCGGAGGTAACTTTCAGGGTATGTAAGTATATGCCATAGCAACTTACTCTCTGAACATAACCTTCTCCAGAGCAGGTTCTGTTCCCAGGGTTAGTTTACTTCAGAGGCGTTCAGCACATGCGTGCCCTATTGATGAGGCCTCAGTGGGCATGACAGATTGCGCACAATATTATATATATCGTTATATCGATATATAAAGTGATAAAGCAGTATTAAAACAAGATAATGTTAATGTTCAGTTTATTCTTTTATATATATATATATATATATACACCGATCAGGCATAACATTATGACAGGTGAAGTGAATAACACTGACATTATCTCTTCATCACGGCTCCTGTTAGTGGGTGGGATATATTAGGCAGCAAGTGAACATTTTGTCCTCAAAGTGGATGTGTTAGAAGCAGGAAAAATGGGCAAGCGTAAGGATTTGAGTGAGTTTGACAAGGGCCAAATTATGATGGCTAGACGACTGGGTCAGAGCATCTCCAAAACTGCAGCTCTTGTGGGGTGTTCCCGGTCTGCAGTGGTCAGGATCTATCAAAAGTGCTCCAAGGAAGGAACAGTGGAGAACCGGCGACAGGGTCATGGGCGGCCAAGGCTCATTGATGCACGTGGGGAGCGAAGGCTGGCCCGTGTGGTCCAATCAAACAGACGAGATACTGTAGCTCAAATTGCTCAAGAAGTTAATGCTGGTTCTGATAGAAAGGTGTCAGAATACACAGTGCATTGCAGTTTGTTGCGTATAGCCGCAGACCAGTCAGGGTGCCCATGCTGACCCCTGTCCACCGCTGAAAGCACCAACAGTGGCAAGTGAGGATCAGAACTGGACCACGGAGCAATGGAAGAAGGTGGCCTGGTCTGATGAATCACACTTTCTTTTACATCACGTGGATGGCTGGGTGCGTGTGCGTTACTTACCTGGGGAACACATGGCACCAGAATGCACTATGGGAAGAAGGCAAGCAAGCGGAGGCAATGTGATGCTTTGGTCAATGTTCTGCTGGGAAACCTTGGGTCCTGCCATCCATGTGGATGTTAGTTTGACACGTACCACCTACCTAAGCATTGTTGCAGACCATGTACACCGTTTCTTGGAAACAGTATTCCTGGTGGCTGTGGCCTCTTTCAGCAGGATAATGCTCCTGCCACAAAGCAAAAATTGGGACCATCGGGAATGGTTTGAGGAGCACAACAACGAGTTTGAGGTGTTGACTTGGACTCCAAATTCCCCAGATCACAATCCAATCGAGCATCTGTGGGATGTGCTGAACAAACAAGTCCGATCCATGGAGGCCCCACCTCGCAACTTACAGGACTTAAAGGATCTACTGCTAACATCTTGGTACCACAGCACACCTTCAGGGGTCTAGTGGAGTCCATGCCTCGACAGGTCAGGCTGTTTTGGCAGCAAAAGGGGGACCAACACGATATTAGGAAGGTGATCATAATGTTATGCCTGATCGATGTGTATATATATATATATATATAATCTCACACATCGTTGAAATGCATTCAGATTTTGTTTTTTTGTTTTTTTTTGCAACAGGACGTTTTTCTATGCTATAATGTATTTCTATAATAAAAAACAAGTACAGTGTACTAAATTCCTTATATATATATATATCTGTATGGGTAGCATTCTATGTGTATTACGTAGCTGTGCACGTACTGCGCGCAGTTTTGTTTTCTGCCACCATCTTCTACAAGTGGTAAATGTGCGTGCATTAATGTAAGTTGATTTATCTTTGTATTTATCTGTTTTGCCGCTATATATTAACCCTTTCATGTCGTGACAGTATATCTGATCGTTGTGACTCTGTTCGTGATTTAATGTGTTTGGAGGCGAGTGATGCACAATGTAATTCACGTGCATATGTTTAGCGCCATTTAACGTGCTGTAGACAATATTAACGTATCTAGATGATGTATGCTGAGGTAAATGTTTATGCTACTGTATGCAGACAGATTCTGATATATTTTATTTGTTTATTGCAGACTAAACCACATTTTACCACTTCTGTTATCCTAATGACTGTATGCTGGACATGTAAATTGACATCCTGAAGAGATATAAACAGTTAAATAGTCTGCTGTCTCCTGTCACACTTGCCGGAGTTCCGTAGTGGACTAGCATTCCACCTAACTCCAGAAAATAGTAGTCCTTTACATACAGACTGTTATTTAGTTCAATCAGTCTTTCTTTTTATTATATAATTAGCATCAAACAAACAATATAGTTCTTATTCACACTTCACAGTGATTAAAGATCATTAAATGAAAAGATTGAAAAATGAACTAAGTATGTAAATCTTCATTAAACAACAAAAAAAGAAAGTCTCCGTTTACATGGAGACTCGTCAATTCGTTGCTCTGTTGAGAATGTCTTGTGTGTTAATAGTTAACATACTCTGGGTTGACGGTAAGATAACCTTGCTTTCTGGAATACCCCCCAGAGGTTGTGTTGATCGCTTTTAATTAACTTCTGTTTATCAAATATTTATTCTAAATATTGAGCACATTGATATTATTTCACTTTGCATGCATTTTGAAAGAAGTAGATATGTGCTTGAACTGGCACCTCCACAAGTTTGTGCCTATTTATCACAATATCCACAAGTTGAGAATGTTCTAAAAAACATCTTTTGCACTTTTTGTGTTTCAAAGGAACACATTATTCCACATTATTAGGAAATCGCCTAATTATATCACTGTCAACTAGATAGACAACATTATAATTAATGGCAAATGGTGGAGGTCCCTTAAAACTTAAATTGTCTCCATCAAACTTAAATTGTGGAAAGCAGCCAAAGAGAAAAAGCCCAGAAGGCGTCTCGGGTTACTTGACTGTAACCCTGTTCCCTGAAAAAGCGGGAACGAGATGCTGCCCTTCATTGCCGCACTGGGGGCGTGTTCAGGATGTTCTTCAGACAAAATGACCCGATGAGTGCACCTGTCACACGTCTATTTTTAGCCTCTGACGTCCGCATTCCAATGACATCATCATCAGAGGTTATTTAAGCCAAATTATTTGGCGTGTTTGCCACACATGTTCACAACCGGTCAAACGAAGACGTTTTCCCCACAGCATTTAAATCAAGCGTTGTTCCCGCTTTTTCAGGGAACAGGGTTACAGTCAAGTAACCTGAGAGCAGTGGGATGAGGCGCACCAGCCAGTGGTCTCGTGGCCACCCACATGCCTCCGCTGATTTTTCAAAAAGATCAATGAAGGCCTCAGGTTCGTCCTGCGGCCCCATCTTATTCAGTGGGTGTGGCCAGGTGTGATGGTGGAGCCCCTCCTGCCCGAACCTCCCGGTCCATCCAGCTCCGGAACAGGGCGCGAAAACAAAGCTCCTGTTCGTCCCGCATGTCCAGTAGCGCCTGATGGTGTTCCTGATGGAAACCCACGAGCGACTGGATGACATCTGCAAACGGCAAACTGGACGGGGATTGCATGACAGTGCCGGCGTCCCTTCTTATAAGGAAGGAAGAAGTCAGGGTTGACTTTACTGAGGCTCGTGGTTTTATTGACAGATTCACAAATCTAAAACAAAGTATAAACTCAAAATAAATGAATCCATGTGCAGCTTTCCAGAGCATTCGGTAACACACATGAGTCCTCAGTCATTCTCTCAACTATGGCTTCCTGTTTCCCGGTGGCTTTTAACTGGTCTCTGCATGCCAATTACTGCAACAAGACACAGGTGATTGTCATTTTGCACTTGACCTACTTACTCACCACTCATCTCCCAACTCTCTTTCCAGCTGCAGACCTCGCTGAACCACACATCCCTCACCCAATGCAACATAGTCTGCTTTGTGGCAGCCATCCCCTGGTTACGGCCCCCATAACAAATGAACAGCTGCTCTGATTTGCACCACTGGCTAGTGCGGTGGACGTAAATCTGAAGAGCACGAACTAGACACAGTAAGTGGAGTTTCTCCTGCTCTGGCGTAGTGAACAGCGGAGGACAGAAGGCTTCAAGAATGACCGGATATGCAGACCAAAATGGAACTTTTGGAAGATAGTCAGGGTGAGGATGCAAAATAGCCTTGACCAATCCAGGGGCAAAGTCAAAGCAGGATGGCGAAACTGACAGAGCCTGCAAATCCCCAATCCCTTTTATTGACGAGATAGCCATAAGGAAAACCATCTTCAGAGTCAGAAGCTTGACCGCCAATGAGGGAACCACCTTTCAAAGACGCATCACGTAAGGGCATACATTTTTCTAGTGGAGGGAGCCCTAGCACTCAGAATGGTATCTATAACATCCACTGAAAGTCCAGCATCTCTTATCGTCCCCTGTGCCTGAGACAGGAGATCTCTCCTGTTCGGTATCGCCCATGACGAGCCATCGAGGAGAGATATTATTTCTGAGAACCAGACTCTGGTCGGCCAACGAGGTGCTATCCGCAAGAGGCATGACCCTTGTTGACAGACCTTCACCAGGACTCCAGAGAGCAGAGCGATCTGAGGAAATGTGTATAGACGCTTCCTGGGCCATGGCGTCCAGACCCAGGGGGGCTGGATGAGTCAGCGAGATGTAAAGTGGCCATTGCGCTGTTTCTTGTGAAGCGAAGAGGTCCAACTCTGCTTCGTAAAAACTTTCCTGTGTGTGACTTCCCATCTGGACAATAAATCTGCTCCCACAATCATGCCTCCTGGAATGTGAATCGCCCTGAGGGACAGGAACTAGTCCTGAGCCCAAAGCAGAACCTGCTGCGCTAGTTTGATCAAATGGCCCGAGCGCAGTCAGCCCTGACGATTTATATAAGCAACTACCGCAGTGGTCTCCACCTGCACCAGGCCATAGTAGTCTCTTAACCGCCGGAGGAAGTATTTCAGGGCCAGAAATACAGCCATCAATTCGAAGCAATTGATATGCCAATCGAGATGACAGCCTCTCCAGAACCCTTAGGCTGGACAGCCATCTAAGAACGTACCCCAGCCCGTCAGGGAAGCGTCTGTCATTAGCTTTCTGCGACGACAACACGCACCTAGAGTGGGACCCGAGGTGAGGAACCGGGGTCTGAGCCAGATAGAAAGGGTACAAAGCCCGCAGCACGTAACCCTTACCATAAACATGGATTTTAGAAAGTGCACAAAGCACTCAGCTTGTGCGCTTACCATAAACATGGATTTTAGAAAGGGCTCGAAGCACTCGTGTACCCTTACCCTTATTTTCCTCTGAGAATAAGCCTTGGACGAAACCCCTGGCTCTGAGCCACAGCTGAAACGGTCTCATGTGCAGAAGGCCCAAAGGTATCACCGTGGACACAGCTGCCAAGACCTAGATGTCTTTGAAAGTAATTTCCTGACCTAGCCTAATATTGCTCAGGGTGTTTAAGATGGACTCGACACGTGTGGGGGGACATCTGTGCCAGCATACAACCCCTAAATACATCGTTCTCTGGGCCAGAGAGACCCTAGAGATACAAGCTGAGCGAGGATGACATATGATGTCGAAGCGCAAACTCCTGAGACTGGGTTAAAATTAGCAATGGAGCCATAGCTGCATCCATGCATTTTGTGTATGTGTACAGTGACAAGTCTAGGCCGAATGAAAGAACCCGATTTTTGGTAAGCTTCGCCCCCGAAAGCAAACCCCAGGAACTTCCTGTGTTGTGGCAGAATGTCTATATAAAAATATGCGTCCTTGAGGTCGATTGTGACAAACCAATCTTTGTGTTGAATTTGAGACACAATCATTTTGACTGTCAACATTTTGAACTGTTCTGAGTGAACGGTTCAGACCATGAAGGTCTAAAATTGGAAGCAACCCCCCATCTTTTTTGGGAACCAGAAAATAGTCTGTCTGGGAGGAGAACATGTTCTATGGCCCCTTTGTCCAGCAGAGTTTGCAGTTCTTGTATCAGCAAGCGCGCCTGTTCCGGTTTCACGGTAGTGGAGACCACACTGTTGAAGCGGAGGCGGTGCGCAAACTGCATTTTGTTGCCTTTTTCTATGGTTCTCAAAACCCAAGGAAATATGTTTGGCAGTAGTTTCCACGCTGCCACCTTCACCAAAAGGGGCACCAATTTCGATGCAATGTCTGGTGAGGCAATGTCTTGATGGGGGAATGTTAAATATCCCATGTCCTGGGACATGGCAGGAAGCAATTGAATATTTAACACTTATCTGGAAACCGCTGCCCCCTGAAACAACGGAGGTGGCGAGGATGGAACAGTGGTGTCGTGAGGGTGTTGGGAAGGAGCTACTTAATATCTTTTTACGTGCCTCGTCCCAGGGGGGATTTAGGCAGGTCAGCTTGGTGCGCCTGCCATAGTGTGCAGAGCAGCACCAGCATGACCCAATGACTGAAACGGCTTCCCTTTCGAATAGGTCGACGTCGAGGGCACAAAGACATTAAGAAGGGGAGAGGCCATTGCTGAGGCCCCTCCCCCTGGCCACGGACAGAAATCTGCTCTAACTTCGAGCGCTTGCTCTTTCTTATCTGGCCAATCTAGCTGCAATCTGTCTACTGCATGAGTGACCTCCTTGAGTAACTCCTGATGTGCTTTATCATCGCCGGATCAGCTCTCGGAAGTGGCGTTCTCGAAGTCCATCTCCAGATGGCTATTTTGCCTTTTAATTCCTCAGAATACTGGGAGTACTTTCATGTACCAGAGCTGACGCCGATGCATTATCTTGGTGTTATGTCCTGTTGTTTGTTTTCTTCTAGTTCCCTGTATTACCGGTTCTAATTTTGATTTGTTACAGTTGCCTGGCAATTCACCTGTGACCAATTGGTTAATTGATGACACCTGAAGGGAGCCATTTTAAATCTAGGACACATGCTCATTCTCTCTATCTCTGGTCTTGCAGCCAGCACTGCAGTAGCAGTGTTGTCATTTATACAGTTCCCTTTTCTTTTAGAATTCAATAAACTTTATTTTTGATTGGCAGACTTTGGTCTTTTGTGTACTTTATTTTGCATCCCTAGAGCCAGGGTTGTAACACAATGGGGGCTCGTCCAATTTGTTTGGTGAAAAGCATTTGTTTTTTCTTTTGATACTTTGGGACTGTCTTTTTTTTCTCAGTCCCTTTGATTGAGATCTTTTGGTGAGTATGGTTCTTTGAGTATTTTTTAATATATGCATAATTCCCCGGTTAGGTAGGGTGACAGTTGCAGCTGGGTTGAATATTCAATCCTTCCATCGGTTCACTCTTCTGTTATTTTTCCTTTTTTATTTTCGAGGTTAGTCTGGGCAGAGACTTGTTCTCTGTCGAGGGTAAGCTGCTCACAACTGTATGACCATTGATTAGGGGAGAGTGGGGTAAGATGAGCCATTTTTTTTACTTATGTGGTGCTCAAGATACAATAAAATAAATCAGAAGTACAATAAAAGCATCTAAAGTACTTTCAGGATGTTTTCTATCATTTTAAATTATCTGAATACATCTATGACAACGGGTTCTAAAAATATGGCTTTTTAAAAGTGTTCCTGTGGCTCAATGTACCCAGGTTAGGGGTAAGTTGATCCAAGTCAGTGGGTAAGTTGCACTATCTGGGTGTAAATGGACCATCTAATTGAATCTGAATAAAACCTATGTGAAATTGTAAAGATAATTCACCTATTTCAAAAACACCTTCAATGATCAAATTTCCTTTTAGAGATATTTCATATTTCTTTTCTTAAAGCTAATTTAAACAACATAAAACCAACCAAAGAAAGTTGAAATTTCAATATCTTTAATTGTTTGCATTTCTGAAACAATATGTTAAACACCAAAGTTGTAACCTTCCCAAAAACAGCCTAAACAGAGTTTGAGTAAAATTGAATAAAAATTAAATAAAATAATAAAAACAGAATTTGAATGAATGAATTTCATTGAAACTAATAAACAGTTCAGTCAAAAGGTTCTTGGCATGGTAGTTTTTCTGCAATATTGAACATGTTAGGCCATTAGGGACTACAGGTGGAAAGATATACAGGTGCTGGTCATATAATTAGAATATCATCAAGAAGTTGATTTATTTCACTAATTCCATTCAAAAAGTGAAACTTGTATATTATATTCATTCATTACACACAGACTGATATATTTCAAATGTTTATTTCTTTTAATTTTGATGATTATAACTGACAACTAAGGAAAATCCCAAATTCAGTATCTCAGAAAATTAGAATATTATTTAAGACCAATACAAAGAAAGGATTTTTAGAAATCTTGGCCAACTGAAAAGTATGAACATAAAAAGTATGAGCATGTACAGCACTCAATACTTAGTTGGGGCTCCTTTTGCCTGAATTACTGCAGCAATGCGGCGTGGCATGGAGTCGATCAGTCTGTGGCACTGCTCAGGTGTTATGAGAGCCCAGGTTGCTCTGATAGTGGCCTTCAGCTCTTCTGCATTGTTGGGTCTGGCATATCGCATCTTCCCCTTCACAATACCCCATAGATTTTCTATGGGGTTAAGGTCAGGTGAGTTTGCTGGCCAATTAAGAACAGGGATACCATGGTCCTCAAACCAGGTACTGGTTGCTTTGGCACTGTGTGCAGGTGCCAAGCCCTGTTGGAAAATGAAATCTGCATCTCCATAAAGTTGGTCAGCAGCAGGAAGGTATACGGCTGCATTGACCTTGGACCTCAGAAAACACAGTGGACCAATACCAGCAGATGACATGGCACCCCAAACCATCACTGACTGTGGAAACTTTACACTGGACCTCAAGCAACGTGGATTGTGTGCCTCTCCTCTCTTCCTCCAGACTCTGGGACCCTGATTTCCAAAGGAAATGCAAAATTTACTTTCATCAGAGAACATAACTTTGGACCACTCAGCAGCAGTCCAGTTCTTTTTGTCTTTAGCCCAGATGAGACGCTTCTGACGCTGTCTGTTGTTCAAGAGTGGCAGTCCACTCTTTGTGAATCTCCCCCACATTTTTGAATGGGTTTTGTTTCACAATCCTCTCCAGGGTGCGGTTATCCCTATTGCTTGTACACTTTTTTCTACCACATCTTTCCCTTCCCTTCGCCTCTCTATTAATGTGCTTGGACACAGAGCTCTGTGAACAGCCAGCAATGACCTTTTGTGTCTTGCCCTCCTTGTGCAAGGTGTCAATGGTCGTCTTCTGGACAACTGTCAAGTCAGCAGTCTTCCCCATGAAGGAAATGATAAACTAAACAGCTGTGTAAAATTACATTGAAATTATACCAGTTTATACTTCAGTAAGTTAAAACACTGGCTCAATTTACCCCACAGAATTTGGTTCACTTTGCCCCATAGCTGCCATTTTGGATTAAACTAGCTAGCTTACCAATTCAGGCTAATATTTAGCTAAATGATTTGCATGGTTTTATACATTGTTAAATCACCAATATGGATCATAAATATTTTAGGCCTGGACACATTTGCTTTGATGCAACAGCTATTACATCTGTTATGCTAAAATTTTACTTTGACGTATCAAAAACAGTTTTTAAAGTAAATGGGTGCCTTCCACTCCTCCCATGTGCTTCTCATTTTCACAGTCTGGCAGAAATGATGAGTGGCTCATCTTACCCCACTCTCCCCTATATGGCCCACAGTTGCTGAGTGTTTTCCTTTTAAAGGGGTGGTAAAACACGATTTCAGTGTGTAAGCTAGTGTGTAATGTTGCTGTTTGAGCATAAACAACATCTGCAAAGTTACAACGTTCAACGTTTAAAGCAAAGGGAGATATTTGCTATTAAAGAAATCAATTTCTAAGGACTACAGCAAACGGCCGGTAGGGACTACAGACATTCCTCCAGGGTTGCTGACGCCACTAACCCCAATATTTACATAAACCCCTCCTCCGAGAATATTAAATAAGGGGGGAGAGGCCATTTTTTATTGTTGTGGTATAGTTAGCAGGCTGGAGTGTTGTTGCCACAATGCCGACGAAACGCTGTTATTTTCATCCGGATTGCAGGTCCACTTTGTTCAGCCTTCCTAGGGACGGGGGAGTTAGGGATCAATGGTTAAAATTTATTTTTAACTCGGTCCCTCATAATTATTACCCAAATCTCGCTCTCTGTGCTGCACATTTTACGGAGGAAAGCTTCCACAATCTTCGCGAGTTCAATGCAGGATTCACACAACAGCTTGTCCTGAAAGATGGAGCAGTTCCAACTTTAAAAACAGAAGCTGTTTACAGGCCACAACCTGTAAGTATGATTTATTTTTCTTCGATGTATTTTCCTGTAATAGTTCGTATTGTTAATTGTACGTTGTAGCAAGGAAGTAAACAAATGACAACGCTGTTTGGCTTTGCAAACCAGTTTGTTAAATGCTCATTCATACTTAACGTTATCCGACAAACACCTAACGTTACAAACTTTTTAAAATCTCAACAGCGAACTTGGAATTAGTGTAAATTATTCTTTGATTAGAGCTTTTATGTACTGTTTATCTACATGCTTGTTTATCTACAGGCATGCTAAACATGGTTCTGTGTTTGATTTGGCTACTATAGTAAAGCCAATGTTTAGTGTTCGTTTTGGGTTAATAGTCCTTGCGACAGATATTTGGCTATAATCATTCTAAAAATACAAAAGTAACTAGGCGGTTAGCGAATCACAACACACTGGGCCAGCTAACCAATCTGAGCCCATTGCGTATTTTTGAGGTACCAGCTTCATAGAACCCGGAAACCATCAGACCGTTTTTACAAGGAGGGACAGAGCAGTGTAGAATAAAGGTAAAATATATGAAAAATAATGCAATTTTTTAAAAACGAAGCATAAACACATGTTACAGTGCACCCCACAAACACAATCAAGCCTTCGAAAGAATGTGTTTTACCACCCCTTTAAAGTCGCCTCATCCCCGATACATCTCAGAAGATAGATAGGAGTTAGAAAATGATAGGCATGTTTCCAGGTGTTTCTCATTTGTTTTGTATTATGCTTGGGCTCAGCAAACATGCTCACTTTAAGGGACTAAAAGGGGAATACTGATATTTCCATCACAAGTAGTGAGAAGTGACTGAAGGATAGTGTGAAGAAAATCATTAGAAGTGTTTTGATTGACAGTGGTGTTTTTAAAGTTAAGCACAATCCATGACTACTCCTTTGTCTGAAGCTGCAATTGAGCTTAGGCTCAAAGAGCTAGCTTTACAGGAGAAAAGGCTAGAGGCTAGGGAAAAGGAGAGAAAATTAAGAGAGAAACAAATGCATCTTAAACATGATCAGCTTCTCAAAGAGTGGAAATTAAAAGCTGCCTCTGTAACTCCTAGAGGTCATGTTTCTTCCAAACCCTGTCAAGTTAATGGGCCATGAAAGTATCATAAAGTGGAATCACAGATCGATTGTTGGAAGGCTTGCCTTCAATATGCCTCTTAGCCGACATGGCACGGTACTATTTTCTGGAAATGCAAATTCAAGCTCATCTGGACCATCTGACCTGTGGACAGTAGTAGGTTACTTCAGGGACAGCTAGCACTTTACCACCAGCTAAATCATTTCCTAGAATAAAAGGACACCCCATCTATAGGTTCAATAAGAAGTTGCAGGATGTGAGGCTTACCTTGATGATTTGGTTATTTATAGTTCTACCTGGTCTCAACACTTGGCCCAGCTTGGGGATGTGTTCAAGCAGTTAAAGGCTGCAAATTTGACTTTGAACCTCTTTAAGTGTGATTTTGGACAAGCTGGTCTCCACGGTGCGACCATTTCACTCGCGTTTGCGACTAAAAATAGATGTGTGCGAACTGTAAAAATATATTTGGAGCACGTGTGCGAATAAAAAAATCCCTGCGGATCAGTTCTCTTAAATGTAAGATCTTAAAAAGTCTTCAACACCTTAAATGGGATAACAAGCATCTTAATGATCATTTTAAGGCATCTTATATTTTGGGGATGGAAAAACGTAAATCGCGATACTGCCTAATGTGATTATTAACCCCTTTAGGTGTCAAAGATCGCTATGTTGTTCAACATTCACTGCACGTTAAAACATCACACTCTTACTTGATCTGGACAAACTGAGTATCATTAGAAAGATTAAAGATTCCAGCTTGGATATTTGACCACTGTTTATGATAACACTGGGTTGCAGTGACATTAATTTCTTAATTTATGTCAGGAGTGCAGAATAATCGATCTGTAATGTAAGATATTTTTTATCCAATATTCTCTCTCGTCTGCTGCGGAGCTGAAGAGCTGAAAAAACGTTCACAGCTCTCTCTCTCTCCTCTTCCTGATTTGCGTCAGATATGAGTCATCAAGCGTTCATTTGATGTCTGGAGCTGTCAATCATCTTACGTGAGTCAATCCTGCCCTTCTACATGACGCTGTCCTCTGCACACTTCCTCGTCCAATTCTCAGTGAAGAACGAACCAATTCTACATTTCTACACGTGAAATAAGATGCTAATAAACACACGATAACTATGGCATAAGGTTTTTGTGCTATTTTCATGTGATTTAGGCTATTTTTATATCAATAATGGATGTTTACATTATAAATGTTAAGCAGGTGTAGCGATGAGCTCCATATAAAATGCTAAATATAACGTTTTAACATCATCATATGAAACCATTAGATCGTGACAGGAAGGTAATTAAAACACTTGATGTTCGTTAAAAGTGGGTTTTGAGTGAAAGTGTAATTTTAATCTTTTAAATTGTGTTATGTAGCTTGATGCTAACTGTAGCTCTTATACACCTGTTGCACCAGGAGCTATATTTATTTCACAATCTATTTTGTTACAATAATTCACATAAGGTTCCAAGGATATGCTTTGTTTTTTTTCTGACTATAGATAACGTGTGGATTACTGTAAAGTGCTGTTAATGGGCAAGCCTTCATGCCAGAATAAATGCTATAATGGCTGAATACAAACAAAAGAATAACGATAAAAGAATAATGAAGATTAAGTCTGAGGTGTAAAACGTTCATTGACTGATAACATTAGTGCATGAATTGAGCTGTTCTCCTCGCCAGACATTAGGCAAAAGACTGCAAATGGGTGTTTACAGGGCAATAACATATTTGATTAGCATCTTATCTTAGCCTTCTTTAAAAAATCCCCTGACAAGGTCTTACAATATGCTCCGTACAATGCATAATTTTAGAGACATCATCCTCAGATTTGAAATACAGGCTCGCACAACAGTTCGCAATCAATGAATAGAGCACAATGAATTATGCCAAGCAATTGCTTATGAACTAATGCTAATCAATTATGACAATGTTTACTTTACGTTGTTTATATTGTAATATGTTGTATACAGTTGTACAAATGCATATTTTTCTCCCTCATCTGAATTTGATTGAGCATCCTGCAATAATAAAGCATAATCATTACAAAATAAGAGTCCCGGTGTATTTTGGGCTTGTTTAATAAATAAAAGCTATTGTAGCTTCTGTCTGGGATGCTCTGTCACAGGAAGGAAAGATTAACGCCTGTTTCACACATACTCCGTCAGTCCGTATGCGGTGCGTGTTGCAGTACGTATGCGATGCAGGAGCAGCACGTGCTGTTGTGCTTTCACATATGCCACGTTTACAGTGTGCAAATGATCCGCAGTTGTATACCACAAACACAGCATTTATTCATTATTTTTATTTTAAATCCAAAATTTGTTACTGAACATGGCCTGTTGTCAGCATTGCAATTCTCTTTGTATACACTCTTTCACAGATGTCACGTTTAATCAAACTACATTTAAACAACGTTTTATTCAATTTATTACTTTATATTTATATAGCCTAGTACTAGTAGATTTATATATTACAGGCTATAGCCTATGTTAAAATCACAAACATTTTAAATTAAAACTTACAATAGACAAAAACAGCCGACTCTCGTCTTTTCTTTCGTTTTTAAATCTTTTTACAAGAAATCCTGCAGGTCATAAAGAACTTTGTATTTCCACCTTCAAGAAAGGACGAGTGCTCTCCATTATGTCTCCTTATTTACCTAAATGCCAGGTAAGGTGTGGTTTTCCTTGTGTTACCTGAGGCAAAAAGCCATGTGTTGACTTTGAAACAGAGTAGACTTTAAATTATATGTATCTGTGGTGAAATTACTAGATTTTTACGTCAATACATGTTTATTTTAATGCGAACAATGCACTGTCACTTTAATTCAGCAGTTGCAGCACAGCAAAAAGTAGACTCAGTGTGTAAACGATTGCTGCACTGCTGCAGATGCACCGTTCCTGGAACGCATGGTTGGACCGCATTCGAGTGCAGTGTGAAAGCTCTAACTGGTTAACATGGGTACGGAAAAAAATACGCACCGCATACGCACTGCAAACAGAGTATGTGTGAAACAGGTGTAAGAACATTATTCGACGCATATTATTAAATATATAGATTTTACTAGTATCAGTGTTATTATAGTTAACAAAAACTAAAACCATAAAAAAATCTCTTTACTTAAAATAAACAAATGTTAACTGATATAAAATAAAAATTTTTTTTAACTTTTCTTATTTTTATTTAGTTGAAATTAACCTGTTATTTAGTTTAATAAACCTGATGTACCAAACTAAAACTGAAATAAAAATGTATAAAAACTATACAGACATTTTTTAAATTAACAAAAAAAAAAAAATGGACAAAACAACAAAATTACTAAAACGTTCAACTAAAATTAAAATATAAGCAGAATTAAATAGAATTTAAAATGTTAACAAAAACTATAAAGTATTTTAGTGATACTAAAATAAAACTAGCATGGCAAAAATCTGTTACAGTGTGTTTTATATACACTCACCTAAAGGATTATTAGGAACACCATACTAATACTGTGTTTGACCCCCTTTCGCCTTCAGAACTGCCTTAATTCTACGTGGCATTGATTCAACAAGGTGCTGAAAGCATTCTTTAGAAATGTTGGCCCATATTGATAGGATAGCATCTTGCAGTTGATGGAGATTTGTGGGATGCACATCCAGGGCATGAAGCTCCCGTTCCACCACATCCCAAAGATGCTCTATTGGGTTGAGATCTGGTGACTGTGGGGGCCATTTTAGTACAGTGAACTCATTGTCATGTTCAAGAAACCAATTTGAAATGATTCGAGCTTTGTGACATGGTGCATTATCCTGCTGGAAGTAGCCATCAGAGGATGGGTACATGGTGGTCATAAAGGGATAAACATGGTCAGGAACAATGCTCAGGTAGGCCGTGGCATTTAAACGATGGCCAATTGGCACTAAGGGGCCTAAAGTGTGCCAAGAAAACATCCCCCACACCATTACACCACCACCACCAGCCTGCACAGTGGTAACAAGGCATGATGGATCCATGTTCTCATTCTGTTTACGCCAAATTCTGACTCTACCATCTGAATGTCTCAACAGAAATCGAGACTCATCAGACCAGGCAACATTTTTCCAGTCTTCAACTGTCCAATTTTGGTGAGCTCGTGCAAATTGTAGCCTCTTTTTCCTATTTGTAGTGGAGATAAGTGGTACCCGGTGGGGTCTTCTGCTGTTGTAGCCCATCCGCCTCAAGGTTGTGCGTGTTGTGGCTTCACAAATGCTTTGCTGCATACCTCGGTTGTAACGAGTGGTTATTTCAGTCAAAGTTGCTCTTCTATCAGCTTGAATCAGTCGGCCCATTCTCCTCTGACCTCTAGCATCAACAAGGCATTTTCGCCCACAGGACTGCCGCATACTGGATGTTTTTCCCTTTTCACACCATTCTTTGTAAACTCTAGAAATGGTTGTGCGTGAAAATCCCAGTAACTGAGCAGATTGTGAAATACTCAGACCGGCCCGTCTGGCACCAACAACCATGCCACGCTCAAAATTGCTTAAATCACCTTTCTTTCCCATTCTGACATTCAGTTTGGAGTTCAGGAGATTGTCTTGACCAGGACCACACCCCTAAATGCATTGAAGCAACTGCCATGTGATTGGTTGATTAGATAATTGCATTAATGAGAAATTGAACAGGTGTTCCTAATAATCCTTTAGGTGAGTGTATAAAGGCAGAAATAGTTAGTTGCGCCCCTAAAGTTTCTAAATGTGCTCCTAAATTTTTCAACTTAGGAGCACAGGTGCACCTTGGGAAAAAAGTATGCGTCAAGCCCTGACAAGCCACACTAACTTGTTCGCCATGGTCATGTGTCTCCAGTATGAGCAAAAGTAGAGGCCATTGTGAATTTTGCTGTACCATCATCTTAGAGGGAATTAAAACTTTCCTAAGCATGGGAGGATAATATAGAATTTTTTGCAGACATTTTGCCACCATTGCTGCACCTCCCAAGTCCCAAGGTTCCTTTTTTTTGGACTAAGTCATGTCAGTTGGCCTTTGACAATCTGAAGGCGTTGTTGAGTAGTTCTCCTATTCTGGCTGCTCCTGACTTTGACAGGCCATTCAAGTTAGCTGTGGATGCTAGTGATTTTGGGGTTGGTGCCAGGGCTGGACTGGGACAAAAGTGGAGTGGAATGGCGCAGCAAGTGATGACACCTGAGCCTGTCCAGTTACTGGCCATTGGTAGCGAGTACACAAGAGGACACTGGCTCTACACGGAGTTTGTAGAATCTCGAAAAAGTGTTGGGTGTCTTTTAGCGAGTCTGTTCTGTCTTGATGGAAACCAAAGTAATCAAGAGCGTCGCTCACTGGGGGAAATGCATAATTGCGTAGGCCCCGCAGCCAGCTGTGCGCTAGTGTAGCTCTTTTAGAGAGGAGTTTTACTCTGCAGAAATGCTGAAGCGCCCAGGGAGAACACACACGCTGTGCTGGATCACTGCACAGATCAGACAGGAATGCGGAACTCGCTGGAACGTGCCGTAGCACTGACACTCTGGAGAGTTGTTTGTCTTGAAGAGAGGAAAGCTCAGAAGGCAAGTGAACACTCGAAGCAGAAAACATAATGCGAGATTGCACACGCAGCTCCTTATATACCCACGAGGTGGGGCGGAGTTCCGTATGCAAATTCCGTAGACCCATGGCATTGTCATGCGATCGGCTCGTTTTGTAGAACTCGAAGGCGATTGGTTTCTAAGCGAAACCCCCATTCCGTCAGTTACTGACGTAACGCGTAGTGACTGACTGAAAGGGAACCATATTTTTTGTATGGTCGGCACATAAAAATATCCCTAGGCTGAGGCCGTGCAAAATAATTAAAGGTTCTCTTTTGAACTGCACCTTCACTTCCCTTTTTCTTTTCTTCATTTTCTCTGATATCTTCCTGTCTTGACTCTCTCCCTTGTGTGTTTACTTTTTTGCTACTTTTCTTGAAGAACGTAATTTGTTTGCACACAATCTAAATTTATTTTAGGTAAAGTCAAAGTATCACATTAGAACAATGTGTTGTTGTTTTATCTTAACATGTCTTAACCAATATTTAACAAAACCATTTCATGCAAATATATTTTTAAAAAATTCTAAATTGTTTAAATGTCAAAATGAGTACAATAATAAATACATCATGACAATATCTTTATTGAAAAGTCATAATACTGAACAAGTTATTGCATTAGGCTACTAGCTCCCTCCAAACTTATAAATCCATGTGAATATCTGTCTGCTAAATTATTACTGTAACTTTACAATAGATAGAAATAATGACGTCATTTAACGCAGTTTTTTGAATGACGATAGTAATGGGTGCTACTGCTAACATTTGCTAGAAGTTTAATACTTAGCTACGTTAAAGAGGTCATGAACTGGCTTTTTTAATTTTTTTATACTGTTGTCTGAGGTCAACTAATGGTGTTCGCATGGTTTTTACATTCAAAAACATAATGAATAAGTAATAGGCTATTTTCTACCCTGGTTTTAAGCCTCTCTCATGGAACGCTCAGTTTTTTAGGGGATGCCGCACTGAAGACTTGGAAGTAAACGGCCACTGCTATGATTGGATAAGCGTTGCATATTATAATGAGCTCCGTCTCCCCCGTGAGTACACATGAGGGATTGTTTTGAAAGCGTGTGGGAAAACGGCAACCGGAATGATGATTCGCCCACAGGGCTCTGTAGGAAACTTTTTTCCTCGTTGAAGCAGAGACCAGGAGACGTTGGGATATCTTTCAAGCAGACGTTACTCTTTATTGAGACACGCGCTGTTCGGTCGCTGTAGTCATCCAACAAGTCTAACTCAAACAGTATAAACACTGTAATGTATCCACATTTCAGGGGGAGGGATTCACACAGTAGAGGAGACAATCTAAACAAAAGAATGCAAATGTTGTATAGGTAAATGTACCTGATAAAGGGACCTGCCCCAAACATTAGAGTATCCAATCAATAGAACAGTGTCATTCAAATGCATAGATGCTAATCCAATCACTCTGACAGTATTCACATTATCATAGAGACAAAAGCACAACTGTGCTCTGATCTTGTCATACCAAATGGTCAGGAAGTGCATAAAGACAAAAGACATGTCTCAAACACCTGGGCTGATTAACTTGATCTTCATAGAATGTCGTCAATCTTTATCTCAAAATGTTAAATACAATGTTCTTAAATTTGTAATCCCACAGCATGCAATATGTCTTTATCAAACAAACACAATGATTTATATTTCATCCACCTGCAATTAATTGGAATGTTATTTTTTATTACTTGGCCCACCCGATCGGTGGATATAAACACACACACACACACGCCTCACTGCAGAGTCAGACAAATCAGCATGATTAAAACTTTTCCTTCAAATATCAAGTCAAAAGAGTGAACAACGCACATCAAGAAAGGAATGTTATTTCACTATTTAAGATTCACCGGCCTGCCGGCTTCCATTTTGGTAGCCCATCTGGAAAACACATAGCCTTGGGATGTTGAGCTTTGCGAGCCCTAGCCGATACATGTTCTAGTATCTTTTCTTTGACTAACAAGGAAGTTTTCAGCTCCGAAACTTACAGGATATTCTTCTATCACGATTCACTTTTATATATCAAAGGCTGAATGAAAAGTTTATTTATTAATTCATGACCCCTTTAAAGAAGACAAAATCACAGTAGCCTATTTACAGGTGAAACTGACCTGCATTTGAAGCCCTGAAGAGGTCAGTCATTTTGCTTTATTTCACTCCTTCTTCTTTGAGAGCTTTCCCTCAAGGCTCTACCTGGCCGCTTCCTCGAGTCCGTCACGCTGATTATTTTACTCTATTCGAAGCAGTTTGGCGGATGCGCTGAGCTGCCAGTCAAGACTAACCGTTTCATGATTTTATTTATTTTCGAATGCCGAATTCAGGAATTACCACTTTAGTGCATTGGGGCAATTAAATATGATGAAAAAGGCAATAATATTATAAATAAAATAATTAATAAAAAAAAAGAAAGAAAGAAGGCAGCAGGCCAAATCAGTTGGGAATTCACTAGGTGCTCCCGATGGCCAGTCCGGGCCTGGTTGGTGCTGTTCTTCTTCAGGATGAATCAGTAGGAATTGAACATCCTGTGTGCTATTTGATATCCATCAGAAGCACTATTCTACCATTGAGAAGGAAGCTTTGGACCTTATGTTTTGAAACCTTTTGATGTGCATGTTTTTTGCGGTGGAGCCTGTTTTTGCAGAGATATGATCTTGCGTTCCACCCTATTTGTGGGAAGGATAATATTTTAGCGGGTGCCCTGTCAAGGTCGGAAATTTACATTTCATGGAGAAGACTGTCCTGCAGCTGATGGCGGGGTAGTGAGGACTGTCACTCCTCCCTTTGACTGTAGCTCCTGCCTTTGACTGTCACTCCTGTTTTTGCTGATGAACTTCAGGCTGTAGCTATGAAAACTGGTGCTGGAGTATCCGCCATCTGTGCTCTTGACGTTGTGACGTTGTGACTCTTCCTCCAAGTGCTTATATCTCTGTTGTTTTTGCAGGAATGTCTGCAGTACGGCTCTGACTGGATCTGCCTCTCAGCTGATTCGCCTTCATCGTCTGCACTTACATCCACCCTTCCAGATTGGTCTGGATCCAAAACATCCACATTAGGTTTTGCAATCCTTGTAGTATCACCTTTCTTTGGTGGCATTGTTAAAGGGTACATAACACACACACAGTTTCTGCCAGTCTCATGTTAATCTTGAGTAGTATTGCATACTTCATATCTCCGAAGAGTCTTTAGTTTTATCATATTTATAAAAGACGGATATGCTGTACCGATTCTTTCCGAAAACAGCCAAGCTCATGCAGGTGTGCAGTGGGCGGAGCTAAAGAGACATGAGCACACACACAAAATGCATCATGGCATTATAACTGGATAACATTCGATTCACCATACATTTGTGTTGTTCACATTATATGCACTTACGGCCGATTGCCAACAAAACACACACATTTGATGCAGTTTCACTCACCGCCTGCGGTTTCCACTCATGACCGGGAACAAACAAACACACTTGCAGAACTCCGGAAAAACAAACTGCATCCACTTTTTTCTTAACGCTGTGTTATTTGGGAAGCTAAACAAGGTTATCTTTCCCTCACAACCAGAAACACACATCTTTAGTGACATTGTTGATTTCGTGGTCTAAAAACAAAATGACAGCGCTGCCGACGGCTCCCGTAACCCGAATAAAGCTCGTTGATGGGCGCGCTCTTGCTCTCGCTCTGGTTGATGTGCGCATGTGTAGCGAGTACGAGGATCTCTGTATCAGCTGACAGTTAATCGTTCTTAGCAATCTATTGAATGGTGGAATAAACACAGGTCAACAATGTGCGTGTGATCAGCTCTGGTCTTGCTAGGATATATCTGTTTTACAAAATGTGCACATTAGAACAAACAAGTGTCAAAAGATACATTATGTCACAATAAATAATTTCTTTATACAAATCTTTCTTGCAATTAAACAGCGTTTTCATGACGATCTGTCCATCAGCCAATCATTGTGTTACTCATTTGCATATTCAAAATGCTGTTCAGTCTTACATGACTTTCAGAGCTTTCTCTCCATTCAAATCAACTAAACAATATCAAACTTTTTTGTAAGCTTCTGTACGTTTTACCCATTTTAGACCACTCACGTGCATTTTTAAAGTGAACTAAACATTGTATGAACTGGCTTAATGGTATTAAATGGCAAATAAACACTCTGTAAAAACCAATAGACTACACTTCAGCAAGTAACACCTGATAACAGTAATCAGTAAAAGAAATGAAACTTACATGATGTTACTGAATGTATGTCTTGTGGAGTTGCTAATGTCCATAATTGAGTATACTAATCACTTGTATGTAGACAGACACCCGGGAGTGGTATAATGAAATGTTACAGGTAACCCATAAGCTTAAAAGAGTACTTCACTTTAAAATAAAAATGACCCCATGATTTACTCACCCTCAAGCCATCCTAGGTGTATATGACTTTCTTCTTTCTGATGAACACAATCGGAGTTATATTAATAAATATCCTGACGCTTCCAAGCTTTATAATGGCAGTGGCAGGGTCCATTGAGCTTGAAGTGCAAAAAAGCACATCCATCCATAATACTTTTTATATACAATATAATTTATTTTTATTTTTATTTATTGGTTTATTTGATAGGGACCATGCATATTCATGAACATTGTTTTATAAAAATACACCATGTAAATATGCCAGAATTAGTAAAAATAACTACTTTTCATCTGCAGTCCCTAGGCAGGTAACATAAAACTAACAAGAAGACAGCCAACAATCATTCACTATAAATTAAAAGATACACATAATAATGACATATACATTGATAAAAACAAACAACAAAACATTCTTCATCCACCTTTATACTGCAATCTTGTCTTTGGAAGAAGCCATGCAGCGGAGGTGGGGCAAGATTATGTAACACTTTATATACCAAAAAAGCATACTTGAACGTTTAAAACTATCAAAGCTTAAAAATGTCTCTCTAAGATATCGCAATGGTGAAATGACAATGCATTTTTATCAAAAGTTAAATAGAGATTCAATGCATACAGACATGACTTAGTGAGCCAGTCATCAATGTGAGCCATTGCAGATGTAAGTGTGGAAGTTCTTAGCATGTGTAAAGATTACAGCATCATCTGCATACATCTGAACATCAACATTTTTACATGCCTCTGGCAGATCATTTATATACAGTGTAAACAGGATTGGACCAAATATGAAGCCCTGGGGGACCCCTACTGGACATTCACAGAATGGGGACTTTGAATCATTAACACGAACACATTGCTTTCTACTGGATAAGTATGATTTTATCCAGTTGAGAGCTTGTTCAGAGAAATTGTAATATGTTAATTTAGATAAAAGAACTTTGTGATTAACAGTATCAAAAGCTCGCTTTAGGTCTAGAAAGACAGCACCAACATAAGAACTCTTATCTAGACAGCCTTTAACCTTTTCCAGAAACAAACAGTTAGCAGTTTCTGTTGAGTGATGGGCCCTGAACCCAAATTGCATAGGTTGGAATGAATTTTTGCCATTGAGATGTTGAATCCGTGATTTAGACTATTTTAGACACAACAGGCTGGCAGATAATTGGCCACATCGGATCATTCACCTGATTAAAAAATGGGTGTGACCAGGGCCATCTTCCAAGCTGATGGCACAATAGATTGTCTTACAGACTGATTAATTAAATAAATATGTAACGGCCTGTAGAAGGGTCTCTTTGTGGCTTTTTAGAAAATTAGAATCAAGGCCATAGATATCCATGGCCTTAGAATTTTTTAAGCCACTGATGGTTGTAACAGCAGTCCACTGGAGGCAAGTTTTCTGAACCCAAGTGCAGTTTATTAAACACTCAAACATCTTGGCTTGGCTTATCTTATCTTGGCTTGGCTTATCTTATCTTGGCTTGGTTTATCTTATCTTGGCTTGGTTTATCTTATCTTGGCTTGGTTTATCTTATCTTATCTTGGCTTATCTTATCTTGGCTTGGCTTATCTTATCTTGGCTTGGCTTATCTTATCTTGGCTTGGCTTATCTTATCTTATCTTGGCTTGGCTTATCTTATCTTGGCTTGGCTTATCTTGGCTTGGCTTATCTTAGCTTGGCTTGGCTTAAGACAAAGACAAAGACAAAGACAAAGACTCACCAACACGCAGGTAACATACATTCAATACAAGACCAGGACACATGGCAAACATGAGGGCTAAATACACAATGACTAAAGACAAGACACACCTGTGAACAATGATAAGCCAATAAACCAATGAGAACCTGACAACAGAACACAAGACAAAGGAGCACATGGCAGGATCACATGACAACACCAGGAAGTGCATGGCAAGACATGACAGTGAACATGGCAAACTTAAACACATGAAACATAACCAAAGCACCCTGTGACAATGGTATTTGCTACTTCTGTTTCAGTTATTTGTTGTAAATAGAAAATCGGCTGTGCATAATTAATGGAACAAATAGAATAGCTAGGTGAATTAAAAAGTTGAGTTATTTCATAAACAGAGTCTAGAAAGAAAGTGTTTAGTTCTGTAGATATGATGGTTGGATCTGAAACTAATTCAGTGTTCATTTTCAACTCTACATTTTTATTATTACGATTCTGTTTTCTGCCAATCAGCTTGTTGATGGTGTGCCATAGCTTCTTCCCATTTCCTTTTGCCTCTTCAGTAGTATTGATGAAGTTGGCTTTAGCTTGTCTTAGCCTTTTTATTACTTTATTTCTTAATGAGGTAATTTTTGTCAGTCTGTTGTAAGACCTGATTTTAAAGATTGTTTCAATAATTGATCTCTTTCCTTCATAAGTTTTCTACACTCTTCATTTAGCCAGGGCAATGTGTCCCTACTTTTCTTTTGGCTCCGCTTTCTGAGGTAGGGCCCCATAACTTTCTTAATTGTTGATGTAAATTGGTCACAGTCACTCTCCAGGTCACCTTTAGAGAGGATCCCGTTCCATTCAATCTCTCTTAGTGCTACCCCAAGGTTTTTCCTGTTGACTAGTTGGGACCGATTCATATTTACATATAAGCTTTTTTCTTCCACCCTTATCACTCCAATTAATATTAAAGTCCCCCATCAATATAACCTCTTTGTTAAAATCCAAAAAATGAAGGAGGTTTTTTTAATTGATCATAGAACTCAAGCTTTGCTGAGGGTTTCCGATATAGATAGACTAAACTAAATTCCATTTCAACTGAGAGTGAAATGTTGACACCAACACATTCAATATCAGGTTCCCTATGCCATTCAATTTGTTTGGATTTAATAGTACTTTTCACATATAATAAAACTCAAAGCAAATTTAAAAATGCTGGCTAATGCTAATCATAAATTCTCTAAGATTATTATTCACGTCGGCACTAATGATGTTTGACTTCACCAGTGTGTCTCACCAACGAATGCGCACAGTTGGTGCTGAACTGTCTGAATACGTTCAGGCGGAAGACAGCAGTTCCACTGAAATATTTTCAGAGGCTCCTGGGGCATACGGCATCAACAGCCGCTGTAATGCAGCTCAGATTGATGCATATGAGACTGCTTCAGCGCTGTCTACACAGCCAAGTCCCAAGATGGGCACTCCGTGTGTCCATCACACAGAGCTCTTGTTAAACATTAAGCCCCTGGTCAGACCTTGCCTTTCTATGGGCCGGAGTGCCCTTAGAACAAGTGTCCAGACATGTTGTTGTTACAACAATGCCTCCAGAATGAGTTGGGTCACTGTGTGCAATGGACGTGCAGCTTCGGGCTCCTGGATAGGACCTCGACTGCACTGGCATACCAATTGTCTGGAGTTTCTGCCAGTACTGTGTGCCCTGCGCCGGTTTCAACCGCAGCTTCAGGGCAAGCACATGTTGATCCGCATGAACAACACTGTGACTGTTGCGTACATCAACCGCCAAGACGGAGTATGTTCACGTTGCATGTCACAACTCGCCCGCCATCTCCTCTTCTGGATTCAGTGGCAGCTCAAGTCGCTGCGCACCATTCACATTCTGGGCGAGCTCAATTGTGAGGCCGACACGCTTTCACGACAGCTCACGTTCCTGGGAAAATGGAGACTCCAACCGCAGGTGGTCCAGCTGAGTCGATTCAGGGATGCACAGGTGGACCTGTTTGCCTCCCAGGAGTCCTCCAACTGCCAGTTGTTTTATTCCCTGACCGACGGGACCCTCAGCACAGATGCACTGGCACAAATATGCATTTCTTCTAGTAAGCCTGCTCGCACAGACACTGTGCAAAGTCTTCTCCTTACTGGCCCACCTGCACCTGGTTCTCAGAACTGATACTCCTTGCGACAGACCCTCCCTGGCAAAAAAAAAGAGACATACAAGCAAGGCTTGGAAAAGCTAGAGGAGCAAAATTTTCCCATTTGTCTCAGAATTGGAATTGGAAAATTTGGCCTGGTGCAGCTCCGCCCCCTGCTGGAGGTGAAACAGAGAGACATGCTAAAATATAATTCAGCTACACCTTAGAGCAGATAAAATGGTTTGCATTCTTATGTGTGCTGTGTCTTGTGCATAGATAAAAATAATAATAATAATTATTATTATTAATAAACCATAATAATTGTTTTTATATTATTCATATTTTATTCAATGTTCTTTAAGAGGACATCCGGACCCAGCTCCTATGAAAATGAAGAAACATTTCTTTTATGTTTTAGGTTAATTTTCTTCTTTAAAAATGCTTCATGGTTTATATTTGAACACACTCTAGTAAATATATGAATTAGCAGTGCATGCATTCAACCAGTATTCAAGTATAAAAGTGTTTTTTCAGCACTCTGGAACAGAAAACTCCTTTCATACATAGTAATATGATTATTGTGTTTTACTCTTTTACTGTTTTATTCACCTACACTGTCACTCAATAGGCAAAACACATACTGTGTCCTACAGAGGACACTGAAGAAATCAGTTTCTTTCTAGTTAAATAAAATTTTAAACTTTGAAGCTTCAATTCAATAATCCATCAAATATTAAAAATAAATACAAATTACACCAAATGTTTTCCTTTTCATGAAATGTGCTGAATTGTGATATTTAATACATTTAAATACCAAGAAATAAGACATTGCTGTGGCCAAAAAAAGAAAATCTCTATAAAAGCCATGTGGCTATGTTTCAGCTTTAAGATATCCTGTATATTTACAACCATGATATGTAGAGTCTCAGAGAAATAAAAAACAAAACTTCCTCCACAGATGACAATAAGAAACCCCTTTTCATGGACGATATAAGGGTTACGCTTTAATTAAATGCTAAATTAATAGGACCAATTCAATATAATTCCAAAATTACACATTCAATTAAATAAAACACTTAAAGGGATACAGTAGTTTACTCAAATCAAAATACTTTTATCATACTCATGTCAGTACATCTATCAATATACATTAAGTGACTGTATGGATTCTTCTGATGGTGATTAGAAAACCGTCTAGGAAAATCATCCAAGTTAACTTAAGTCTCTAAGGTTATTTGCTTCTTAAATACTCGGTTCTGAATGGTCAGTTGCTGCATTTAGCGTCAGATATTTCACTACTTAAAAATGAAATTGCCATTGACTTACATTACATTGCATTACATTACATTACATTGCATTACATTATAACCTGAAATGCATAGTGCAGCACAGTGGATAATTATGTCCTAAAAACATAAAAAAGAGAACAATTATAATGCATAATTACATAAAATTCAAAATTAATAATAATAATAACTA
This sequence comes from Rhinogobio ventralis, assembly GCA_039654625.1. Classification (NCBI taxonomy): domain Eukaryota; kingdom Metazoa; phylum Chordata; class Actinopteri; order Cypriniformes; family Gobionidae; genus Rhinogobio; species Rhinogobio ventralis. Next base: position 42,056,110 of record CM077197.1, on the reverse strand, counting down.
AATGTGTTATTAAAAATAAGCATTAAGATATTTTTACTCTGTGATTTTATAATTTGTGCATTAGGGAGCTACATTTTACTGAATGGAATTTAAATATCAATTTAACAATTTCACAGAACTAAAGAAAAAGAGTAAAGAAGTAAAATCTGTCACACCCTATACAGCTCCTCTAAACACAACTGCTAATATGTTTATTTGATTTATTTGATTTATTTTACTTTGAATATACAATAAAGTTATAAAACAAAAGAACATTAACAATTTTTATACTTAAAAGATATGCATGAAAGCCACCAAAATTAAACAAAAACTAGTTCTTTCAACCTGTTATTGAAACAATTTTCTTGTTTGTTATAGGGTAGGAACTTTATAGTGGAGCGCATTGCTTTATGCAGTGAACCCGGAGCGGGGCTTCTTTCCATTAAGTGTGGAGCAGGAAATGTAAAACGGAGTGATGTGGAGCTGTCGAGTGATTACTGAATGCTTTGAGTGAGGAGAAGAAATTGTTGTTAAAGCAATCTGTTCTGCTAGTGATCCAGTTTGTCTTATAAAAAAAAAAAAGAAGATTGTTTACATACAAGATAGCAGTAAATAGTTAGCAAGAGCGTTGATGTTTATTAATAATGAAAATGTTCAACAGTTGTTAAACAGGTCGCAATAACAAATGGGTGGTCACAGTAAAAAGATGGCCCAAATATCTTAATGGTACCATATCTAATGTAGTTATAATCTGTGCTCATAAAATATCAGTTTAAGTCACATACCATCTACTGACAAAAGAAGTTGAGCTTCTCCTCACAGTCTCTGTGTGTCCAGATCCTTGTTTGCTTGTTCAGGGCTCCACAACGAAGGTTTCCGGCAGGACACTGGGTCTGTCCCGTCTGAGACCAGGCCGTGAAGTTCAGATCATCTCCATTGACCCAGAGCCACTCTCCTGCTAGAAAGCGCAGACCAGTCCACACATGTTCAGTTTGAGCTTGTGTGATTTGTCCTGAAGCAGAATTAACCTTGTTCACTGAGCTCAGACTCGCCAGATCATTATAATGTTTTCTGCAGTATTCCAGAGCTCCTTCCCAGCTCTTACTCTGCAGCACCAGAACAAACTCTGTTCTCATACAGAAGAAGGCATGGTTCGTATCGCACATTTCATCATGCAGTCCCTTAGTATCTGTGTATATAAAACCACAGTCTTCATTTTCACTTGGCTGATTTAAATTATCCCAGCTAATTTCTGTTGCATATTCTCCTCCGGTCCACTTCCAGAATCCTGATTCTTTGTAGAGACCAACCCAGGCATCAGACGTTTGACCATCTGCAACTGCTAAAAATTGCTGCTTCTCACTCTCATCGGTGAAGGTGGACAGGTCATGATAGTAAGTTCTGCAGTGCTGTCGTGCACAACCCCATTTCTTATTATCATTCACAAAGAAATGTTGTTTGCTGAGAGCAGAGGAGAGTCCGTAGAGCTCCAGGATTAGAAGAACAGTGAGTGTCGTCTTCATCTTCATCTTCATCCAGTGAAGAGGTTTGGGGATTTTTCAATGATCAGTTGAAGAATAGGACAGAATTATACATGATGACACTGACTTTCTCTTACTTAAACTGACATACAGCCAATGACAAAAGAGTGTGAGGGTGTGACCAATCACAGCACAAGACAGAGCAAACAAATAAGCTGCATTTGACCAATCACATAAACATCATAATATTTCTAAGAAGGAAACTGCTGGCAGGTAAAACTGGCATGAAACTTTTTTATATGTGCTCCACAGTTTAGTTAAAGTAGTGTTCCCAGATATGGTTCTCATATGAACAACATACAAACACAATTAGTTTGAGTTATTTCTACTATAACCCTTCAAAAATAACAATATATTTTCAAGGCAGGGCCATCCTTAGAGCGGTGCAACCGGTGTGACTGCACCAGGCCTCACACTTGAGGGGGCCCGCAGTGAACAAACTGACCCTGCTTATTTTACCTTGCACTGAGCCCTGCCCCATGCCCATGCATTTAAAACATCATCATCTGACTTTCTCTCATGTTCTCTGTTTTATAGACACAGTGGATTGTTTTTCCAAATACAAAATGCAAATCAAATCCAGTAAAGCAAATCTTAAATGCCATCCAAACAAGCTGTCAAACATTTGCCTTTCTCCAGGGTTAAAATGTCTGCAGGCACTGACCTTGGGCATCATCAGACTAATAGCTGATGAACACTAATAACCACCTCCTTTAACAACTTATCTATACAGTGAAATTTGTCTGGAAACTAACTTGCTTGGTTTGTCTCTGGCTCAGTAATATAAAAACACATAAGTTATCGCCAGAATTGTATATATTGCAGCTGCTGGTTTAATAGTTAACCCTCATATTGTGTGTGGGGTTAATATGACCCCATTGACTGTTCCTTAGTAAAAAATACATGGTTACCTTCATCTCAGCTGGATAAAATTGTGTGACTTTTTCTACATTATCCATCTATACACACACACACACAGAGACAAACTGGGGGGTATTTCAGACAGCAAGGTTAACTTACCGTCACATATACCCCGTACTCCCTATAACTAAGGGGGTTTAAATTTTAGTACTGATTTGGGTGGACTCAAACCCCTGCAGACAGTCGGTCAAAACTGTATGACGACATCTACTTTGAAGAATTCACCCCAGACTCCAAATCTCATTAAAGTGTTTACTGATGGCAAAGTTGTTGTTCTGGAACAAATACAAAATAATCTTACATGAGTACTTACTTAAGTAAGCTTTACAAACAATTATCATGCAATTACAATCTTTACAAGTATAAAATTAGCTACAAATTAGTGCAGTTTAACACCATGTCTGTGTAAATAACTAGAAGTCATTCTATGACTGACCACAAGATGGCGCCATTATCACACTAGACACAACTGAGGCACTTTTATATGTTATGGTAAGCAAGAAGTTATTACTCACAAAATAACTTGTTAAAACATTAACTTCGGTCCCAGTAAATAATTTACATCACTTGCATCAGCTATAATGAACATGAAAGCAAGCCTAACAGTGACAATCAACTATATAATGCCATAAACACAAATATACATATGGCGCTATGGTGCTGGCTGCATCTCACGGCATGAGAACAGTCGGCCAATTTAAATAAGGAACAGACATTTACACTTACTTTATATACATGCACAACTATATTACATCAGTAACTTCAGGGTGCTGCATACAACCGTGAGTTGACACGGATTACTCATTAAAAGAGTTCGCGATCTGCATGTCTGCTCAGAGCACCTGCTCCACTTCCTGACTGTACGTGATGCAAATGATGGTGAAGTTGGAAAAGTTGATTGGTCACATGAAGAAAAGTCAAGAAGCCTTTTGAACAGCCGCCCCCGAATTCAGTGATAGAATTCGCACCTCTTCTTCCGTCACAGTCTGCGCTCTGATGGTAACTTGGAGAGCTGTTTTGATTGAACGGATCTCCCTTCCCCGGCATCCACCAAAGTGAGGTGCTCCTGGTGGATTGAACACAAACTTGATTTGTTGGGCAGCAAGGTGACTTTGAAGCTCACTGTGCAAGGCAGCAAAGGATTCTTTCAACTCTCCACCCTTGAAGTTAGTGCCTTGATCACTTAACAACTCGCACGGTTTCCCACGTCGAGCGATACTCAGGAGAGAGAGAAGCCAGCCTGCTTGTACCTGATACTGGTTTCCCAGACTTCAGTTGAACCATCTCGGTACAGAAGGACTCGGTCTGCATTTGACAAAGCACTGTTTCTTTTACATCTCTTTGTTTGTCAGCGCACGTAATGTTAGCTGCCCCATAAAGCTGCTGACTGCATGGCTTTATGAACTCATCCAGTGTGTCATACTGCTGTGGATTTGGTAAAGGTGTAACTGTTGTCGATCCACAGAATGCAGACTGCCTTAACTCGCTACTCTGCTCTTCAGCAGGCAAGGAAGGTTGCTCAGGCCAATTAGCAGGCGGCAGTTTGAGAAATGAAGGACGTTGATCCCACTGGCTTCCTTTTACAAGGTCACAAAGGCGTTTACCTCTTGTGATGCTGTCCGTAGGATTGTCCTCAGATTGTATATAACGGCAGGCATCAGATGCTGAGAGTTCTTGTATTTCCGCCACCCGAGTTCCCACAAACACCTTGTAACGTCAAGAACTTGACAACAGCCAGGTAAGCACAGTCGTAGAATCTGACCAGAGTGTTAAGGAATAGATGGGGATGGTGAGTTCTGTGCCAAGGACTTTGGAGAGCTGGGCACCACTCAGAGCTGCACATAGTTCAAGGCGAGGTATAGATTGTTGCTTCCGGGAGGCAACACATGATCTGGCCGCTAGAAATGCAACTTCAACTTGGCCTTCTGTGTTTTCTGTCCGCAAATAGGCCACAGATCCATAGGCCCGCTCTGATGCGTCACAGAATATGTGTATATCACGTCTGCTAACCGGCAGATCCATGCATGGACTGAAATAGCATCTTGGCAGTGATATCTTTTCCAGATCACTCAGTTCCTTCTCCCATGAATTCCATAAGCTGAGCAGATCTTCTGGCAGTTGCGGGTCATCCCAGTCACGCTTTTTATCCCAGAGTGCACCAGTATTTTCGCTCTAGTGGTGTATGGGATAATATAGCCGAGGGGATCGTATTGGCTGGCCAGGACACGATAAATGCTGTGCATGGTTACTTTAGTGAAATTCACTTCCCTGTGTTTGTAGTGCAAAGTGTCCAACTGACAATGCCAGAGCAGTCCAAGGGTGGATTCGTAGGTCGTCCCAAATGGAACTATCTGCCACTGGTACACATCTGGTGCTTGATCTAACATTATGTCTCTCCACAGGAACTGAAGTAAAGGTTTGTCATCAGGGAGCAGCCTCACCTGATGAAACATCCCTCGGATGTCACTGCTTAAGGCTCACGGAAATGCAGTAACACTGCCAACAGGGGGAGACTCAAGGTGGGACCTGGAAGAAGCAGCTTGTTCAAGTTTTGGCCCTCATACTGGAATGAGCAGTTGTAAACGACACGATTCTTGCCGTTATGCGTGACCATATGGTGAGGGATGTAACATGATTCCTGGAAGTTCTCAGCCTCGCAGGGTTTCTCCACATAGCCAGCATACTTAAGTCTCTCAATCTCAGTTTTGTAAGCACAGGCCTGATCAGGGTTCTTCATCAGCTTTCGCTCAATGTTTTTTAACTGCGGCAGAACAGCTTCTTTTGGCATGTGCACAGTTGGCATGTGTTGTATGCGAAGGAGTGGAGTCGCATACCGCATGACACCATCCACGTTAACTCTCACCGTTTTCTCTTGTAAAAGTCTGATGGCCTCTTGATCAATTTTTGACTGTGTCACTACTTTCTCACTGCTGTACGAAATTACATCCATCTGCCATAGCCTTTCCACTTGGGCAAACAGATCAGCATTGGGGGAGATGGCAGTAAAGAGGAATTGGTGAGTGTTAAGCCCATGCTTGATCTTGTGCATAGGGCCTTGTAGCATCCAGCCTAGCCGAGTTCAAACTGCAGCAGGTCCACCTGGAGGGCCTAAGCGAACAGGCTCAACTGGGGGTAACAAGGTGTGGACAATCTGAGCCAATAAGTAACACAGGCTGAACTCTGTCTATTTTCTGCAAAGGCAATCCAGACAAATGTTTGTACAACTTCTGGAGAGATGCAACAGGGTGAGTTTGCTCTGCGAGACCAAGTCTTTCGGCCGTGAAGGCACCTTGAATGGGGAATTTCTTGTGTCGATTAGTGACAGGAGACACCGTGAATGAGACTGCCGCCCCATGAAGAACCTGTTGGTCCTGCCTCACTGTCCGCAGTATTAGGTCCTCAGGCTACCCCTTCAAATTTAACTGCTGTGCTGCTGTGTGGAGGAGTATGATCCTCTCCAACCCATCGTCTAACACAGCATACGCCTCAATCGATTTGTCCCCATTGGTGATAATGACTTTGCTCACCTTTAGTAGAACCTTGCGGCTGTAGACAGGGCGATCTACATACAGGGTGTCTTTGGTGGTGTTAACCAGACAGGAGTTCTCGTTCGTGTCTGTTTCAGTTTTGCTATCTGCAATCCGTTCATTTACATCATGCAGTATACAGAGGTGTTTCCTCTGGCATGTCTTACAGGGGGCATTTTGAGGCATGATGACTCCGTCCACAGCACCAGCATCGATTGTTCTTACGGATCAAAGATTCCTTCTGTTCTTTAGTGAGCTCTTTGAAATTTGCACACCCATTTAAGAAGTGATTAGCATTGTCGCAATAGGGGCAATATGCATGCAATCTCCCTTTGAATCTGGCAGATTTAGATGTTACTTCTGGAGCAGATGCTTGGATTTCACTCCTAGTCATGGGTTTCTCCGTGCCCAGCAAGATGGAGGTTGGTTTCCTTAAAGCCCTTGGGTCACGGCGGTCCTGCTTTTTCTTACTATTTGGTTCTGGTAGGAGCCCTGTCATCCTGGAGCCATCATCTTGTACTTGGAGCTCGTACTCCAACCAGTTAGAGAAATCGAAGAGTGTAGGTATAGTTACCCTCATTGGGTGTATGTATCTTTTGAAGCTAGTTCTCAGCTCATGAGGGAGTTTGCTCTGAAGTCGTGACACATGTGATCCACAGTCTAATTCAACAGTTCCTTCAGGTCCCAGTTGTTCCAGCATGCTCACTAGGGAACGCACACGTAGTGCGAACAGCTTAAAAGCCTTTACATCTCCAGTTCTGATATTTGGCCTATCCATGACTTCAGCAATGTTCTGCAGGACCAGCTTGTGCGGTTGCCCGTACATCCTAATGAGAGCTTGCATAGTGTCTGTATAAGGGTGTGTTGAGTTGCAATAAGACTCTGCCACCAGCAGTGCCTCCTATAACTGTAGATGATCTGTGAGGATCTGATACTTGAAACATTCACTGGCATCATCAGGAAGGAGTTTCTCTAATGCCATGCGCAACCTTGAAAACTCTCTTGGATCTGATGTTGTCAAGGAGGGTATTGATGGCTTAGGCCCTTTGTAGGTCCTTTCCTGGAAGCATGGCACTGCAGATCTGGGTGCGGTCTCAGATCGTCGGGTAGGATTGGACTCTCTAACACCCATGTATGGATAATAATTGTCTCTGAACTCCCTCTCATCACAGTGGATGGGTTCAGCATAAGGATGAGGCTGAGCATGAGGAGGAGTATCAAATCTCTGAGCAGGGGTACGATACTCTGATGTAGTTTGAGGTTGATCATCTGGTATAGGTGAAATAGTGCAGTCCCTCGCCTGCTCTGTTATCTGCCTGATCTGCATGAGGGGTACTGATGGAAGTCTCTGCTTCGTGTGGTAGTCACTGGCTGGCTACGACATGTTTCTGGCACATAGAAATGAGGAGCTGGTACTGGAGACACTGATTTGCGTGGGGTGGTTACATGCGTGGCTAACTGCTGGATCTTTCATTTCATGATGGCATTCTCTGTCTTAAGGCCTTGTAAGGCTCTTGCAGGTGTCGAATGCAGCTGCGAAGCTCATCATTCTCTCTCTGCATTTCCTCCCTGGTAGACTGTTGGTTCTGAAGATGCCGCTCTTCATTCTCTCTGTGTGAGTCTCTCTGTGTATCTTGCCATTCATCCTGTAGCACCAGATCACAGGAGGGTGAACGCTGACTTATTGGTGTGAAGACACGGGACTCACACTCTGAAGACAGTGGAGGATCTTCAGCATTAGCTTCATCATCACTGGAACATGCAGGTTGCTGGGATCTCCTCTCAGATCCAGGTCTTTGCACTTGGAAGTCTAGATAGGCAGGTGGTTTTACATGTCGTCTGGGCTGGACAACTGGCGGTTTTTATTTATATAGAACTTTTTATTTTTATGTTTTGGTTGTCAAATGATGCCCACTGAATACTTAATGTGGACATTGTATTCTTACGTGTTTTACAAGAGTGTTTGTTTCTTACCACACATGCCTTTATTTTGAAGTGTGGAAAAGGAAGTGCAGCAGCGCATTGTGTGTATGCTGGTGCACTTTCTACATGAAGCGTCATTCTGATTAACGCTACTTGGGAAGAAAGATACATTTTTGGGTACTCACCGTGCAAATATACACTCACCTAAAGGATTATTAGGAACACCATACTAATACTGTGTTTGACCCCCTTTCACCTTTTCATTTTAGTACAGTGAACTCATTGTCATGTTCAAGAAACCAATTTGAAATGATTCAAGCTTTGTGACATGGTGCATTATCCTGCTGGAAGTAGCCATCAGAGGATGGGTACATGGTGGTCATAAAGGGATGGACATGGTCAGAAGCAATGCTCAGGTAGGCCGTGGCATTTAAACGATGCCCAATTGGCACTAAGGGGCCTAAAGTGTGCCAAGAAAACATCCCCCACACCATTACACCACCAGCCTGCACAGTGGTAACAAGACATGATGGATCCATGTTCTCATTCTGTTTACGCCAAATTCTGACTCTACCATCTGAATGTCTCAACAGAAATCGAGACTCATCAGACCAGGCAACATTTTTCCAGTCTTCAACTGTCCAATTTTGGTGAGCTCGTGCAAATTGTAGCCTCTTTTTCCTATTTGTAGTGGAGATGAGTGGTACCCGGTGGGGTCTTCTGCTGTTGTAGCCCATCCGCCTCAAGGTTGTGCGTGTTGTGGCTTCACAAATGCTTTGCTGCATACCTCGGTTGTAACGAGTGGTTATTTCAGTCAAAGTTGCTCTTCTATCAGCTTGAATCAGTTGGCCCATTCTCCTCTGACCTCTAGCATCAACAAGGCATTTTCACCCACAGGACTGCTGCATACTGGATGTTTTTCCCTTTTCACATTATTCTTTGTAAACTCTAGAAATGGTTGTGCGTGAAAATCCCAGTAGCTGAGCAGATTGTGAAATACTCAGACCGGCCCGTCTGGCACCAACAACCATGCCACGCTCAAAATTGCTTAAATCACCTTTCTTTCCCATTCTGACATTCAGTTTGGAGTTCAGGAGATTGTCTTGACCAGGACCACACCCCTAAATGCATTGAAGCAACTGCCATGTGATTGGTTGATTTAGATAATTGCATTAATGAGAAATTGAACAGGTTTTCCTAATAATCCTTTAGGTGAGTGTATGTTTAAAATGTTTCTTTCTACCTCTTAGCTCCTGGCTGATGAAGGGCACAAGGCACAGTTTTAATTTTATTCTGTGTAGTAAACTTTGAGAGACTTTGAAGTGTTTATATTTTCTATCTCCTCTGATGCTGTTAGCTAACGTTTAGTGGGTTGTTAGCTTATATGCAGGTTTAAAATATCAGTGATGACCATATAATTTGCTAATGTTGTTATGCATAGTGTGTGTGGTTCATTGTTACTGCCATAAGCCGAACACAGTATACTATTGCTTCGTCAGTGTTGTGGTTTTTCTTGGTTTGCACTCCAGATGGATTGTTTACAGTAAAAAAAAAAAAGTCTTTATTTGGTCGTTTTTATATATATTTCATGTTTTTCTCTCTAAACTGAGATTGTCAAAATTAATTAATTGTTAGCTCAGGTGTTTCATTTAGTTCTCATTGCATTCTAAAAGGAGATTATTGTAATTAAAGCAATTCATAAATTCATATAGGTCATTCAGGTAGCACTTTGAAAGAAGTTTGTCAGTTGTTTTAAAACTCATTTTTGGTAAGTGCTTTATCTGCATTAAAGATTGTTACTGTCAATGTTAAAATAATTTGTTATTCAGGCTTACTACAGAACAGTAATGCAAGGTTATTACATTAGCCTGTATACTAAAATGTGATTTATTGTCACACTATTTATGCTGTAGGCCAATTAGATTGCAAATGTGTATTTATTAGTTTATAGGTTTATGGACATTTATATACAATTTGCAAGCATATGTCTAATGATTGTTTGTTTGTTTGTTTTATTCAGCTCTTACAGTGTTTTTTGGAAATTAAACCCTTTATAAACATCAGTTCCTGAGAGTAAATTGCATCTGTTCAGCCGGGAATGCTACACTCAAACCCAAAGGCTCAGCCACATCTTCATAAAACGCTTCGTTCAAACACGCCCCCACAAATCTACGTCAGTATTGCACCAAATCTACGCAGGTGGACGCTCTTTTGGGCCCAGCGGTACCCAAATTTTCAATAAAAGAGCCGTTTCCTCCATCTCCGGGCCGGTCAAACGCCGGACCATACTCATCCTCCCCCTCCCCCTTTGCCAGTGGGCAGCAGTGGACGGCTCGAGGACACAACCAAGCCTCCTCACGTACCCTCTGCCCACTCGTGGAATCAGGTAAGAGCCTCCACGAGACAGCCACCCCAGCCCGGTACCTGCATTCCACCTTGCTGCCCCACAGTGGGTACGTTGGTGGTCCCTTTGGTCCCGCTTATATGGTCTTTGCGAGCCTGGCTAGCGCTCCCTAGTCCATCTCGCTGGCTCACTCGGACCATCAGACTCGGCTATGTGATTCTCGGACACGTACTTTCATGTCTCGATTCTTCCTCGACACAGGCCATTTCTGCGCTTTGCGTTCGAGGGTCGAGCATATCAGTACAAAGTCCCGCCCTTCGGGCTGCCCCTGTCCCCTGTGTCTTCACGAAAGTTGCGGAGGGGGCCCTTGTGCCCATGAGAGAACAGGGCGTTTGCATTCTCAACTATCTCGATGACTGGCTCATTCTAGCACAGTTTAGGGATCAGTTGTGCGAACACAGGGCCCTGGTGCTCAGACACCTCAGCCAGTTGGGTCTTCGGGTCAACTGGGAAAAGAGCAAACTCGCCCCCGTGCAGAGGATATCTTTTCTTGGTATGGAGTTGGATTCGGTCGAACAGATGGCGCGCCTCACAGAAGAGCGTGTCCAGTCGATGCTGAACTGCCTGAAAACATTTCAAGGTAGGACGGCGGTCCCACTGAAAGTATTTCAGAGGCTCCTGGGGCATATGGTGGCCGTGACGGCAGTAACACCACTCAGTCTGCTTCATATGAGACCGCTTCAGCATTGGCTTCATGGCCAAGTCCCAAGATGGGCGTGGCAACGCGGCACTCACCGGTTGAGTATCACACCGGCCTGCCGCCAAACCTTCAGCCCATGGTCAGACACCTTGTTCCTTCAGGCCGGAGTGCCCTTGGAACAGGTGTCCAGGCATGCTATGGGCTAGGGGGCCAAGTACAACGGGCATGCAGTGTCAGGGGTTTGGATGCAGTGTCAGGGGTTTGGACGGGCCCGCACCTGCATTGGCACATCAACTACCTTGAGTTGCTAGCAGTACATCTTGTACTGAGCCACATCAAAAGGCTGTTATGGGGGAAAAGATGTATTGGTCCACACGGACAACACTGCGACCATCGCCTACATCAGTGGTCCCCAACCCGTCTATCGACCGGCCATAAATCGGAAACAGCCGGTTAATTTGTGCTCCAAACACACAATTAGCACACAATTTTAGTTTAATTTTAGCTGATCTCTATTCCGGACTTGCAAACAAACTGCATTGCAATAATTTACAGAATGTCATTTGTGTGAAAATATTACGAAGTCTGTTAACAGACGTTAACACAGGCCAGAGATGGGACATGATGAAGACGGACGCAAAGAGGAGAGTGCAGATAAGCAGCAGAGAAAATAACAGACACAGTGGGCCTGTTTACACATGGTCACTTGCGTTTTCTCTGATCAGATAGATAGCTGGATCCAATCTTGTAAAGACCAGCTGTAAATGCCCTCGGACACGCATTCGAGACGGATTTAAATCCGATCACTCAAACCACTACAGGAGGTGGTCTGGGCCGCATTACAGATAAAAATAAACAGGTCTAAATGCATCTGGTTGTTAAAACCACATATGTACATTTTACTCCTCCCAACAATGCTAATAAATAAATGTGTGTGAGCGTGTTATGGGTTATATGATATGTTATAGCCAGATATGACAGCGCAACTGCAGCACGCATCGCCTCAGATGAGCAGCTGAATATCTCTTTAGCAAACTGCCGCAAATGAAAGTGAAAGCTGCAGACGCTCAATACACAATCATCATCATTAAAAGTAAATAAACTAATCTTACCAGTGCTTATGCCACTCTCTCTCCTATTGAGGTCTTTGATTTTGAAATTAGCTGTTGATCAATAAAATGCAGCTCATATCTGTTGATTTCGGTGAACTCCATTGAATCTGCATAAAGCGCGGGAATTGAGGATCAGATTTATATCCGTTTTGCGGAAACACATTTATGTGACCAAGTGTAAATGGAATCGTTCTGATAAATCATACAATCTAATGTCAAAAACAACTGCTCATGCTACATTTGTGTATCTTTGTTTGGATCGTGATTAAAATTCAGTGGTTGCCTCTCATTTCAAATGGCTATTTTTTTAAATCCAGTTTGGCCTGTTATAGAGCAAATAAACAACAAATAAATTTGCTTAAACAAATAAAAAAAAATCGGCAGCTGGTATCGGAAATAGCCAATTTGCTTGTGAAAAAACTCTGAATTGGCCATTAGGTAGATCTTGCCTTTCATCAAGGCTGAGGTCAGGGATCTTTGGCTTGAAAAGGTTGGTGACCACTGGCGTACATCAACCGACAATGTGTTCTGCGCTCCCGTCGCAACTCGCCCGCCATGTCCTCCTCTGGAGTTAGAAGTGTCTGAGGTCGCTTCGGGCCATTTATGTCACCAGTGTGGTCAACCGTGTGGCCGACGAGCTATCACAAGCTGCACTCCCGGGAGAGTGGCTACTCCACCCTCAGGTGGTCCAGCTGATTTGGAGACAGTTTGGGGAGGAGCAGGTCGACCTATTTGCCTCTCCAGAAACGTCCTACTGCCAGTGGTTTTATTCGCTGACTGAGGACACATACCATCTACGAGACAGGCTTATTCCTTGAAGCGGAACCTGTTCGTCGAGTGGTGTGATCTTCTCACCGAGGCTGTAGGCTGTCGCCCTCCACCCTAAAAGTCTATGTTGTTGCAATATCTGCTTATCACGACCACGTAGCAGTTAAGATGGTTGGGACGCAGAGCCTGGTCATCAGGTTCCTCAGGGGGGCGAGACGGTTAAATCCTCCTCGACCCCCCTCTATACCCTCTTGGGATCTTGCTCTGGTGCTCAGAGCACTTCAGAATGCCCCATTTGAGCCTCTGCAGTCAGCAGAGCTAAATATTCTCTCTATGAAGACTTTGCTGCTGGTTGCACTGACCTCCATCAAGAGGGTAGGGGACCTGCAGGCATTTTCGGTCGACGAATCATGCCTAGAGTTCCAGAAGCAAACTCTGTCGAGTCCTCTATCACCCTCGGTGCCAGACATGGAGGAGTGTCTGGCAACAGGCCCTTTGCCGCTGAATCCTTGAGAACCGGTACTGGGCTAGGGTTATATGAGTGACCCTGCGGGGATCCCATATATTTTTCCACGGTCGCTCCTAACGGAAGCCTGTGTCTTTCCCCGGGAGGGGCTGGAGCCCCCTCCCGGTTGCGGGCTACGGCTTAACATTGTACTCCACAGAACTCCTTCGGGGTACGATGTGGGTTCGTCAGCGTTTCCTCCTACTAGGGCACGCTTTCCCAGTGTTATCCAATAAGTCACTGACTGGGTCATGCGGAACAGCAGTGATGGACTTCTCTGTGTGAGCCCCGTCTCATCAGGTAAGAGAGCTGGAAGGGCACTGGAAGGGGGCAGAGGCCATGGCGCTTTGGTAGGGATTTCTATTCGTTGGAAGTGACTGACTGAATAGGAACGTCTCGGTTACGTATTTGATGCAAGCACCTGTGCCTCATTTATACCCACACTGCGTGGCATGAGCAGCTGGTGCAATCATTGCATGCCAATGTGCACTGGCTCGTTTAGTTACGCTCGAAGTAGATTGGCTCCACGTCTCTGACGTGGCATCTCCATTCCCTCCTTCAGGGAACGAGGGTTCCCTTTCAGTCAGTACACTACGAGTTACGTCAGTTACTGATGAAATGGGGGTTTCGCTTAGAAGCCAATGCCATGAAAATGCCATGGGTCTGCGGAATTTGCATGACGCAACCCCGCCCCACCGCGTGGGTATAAAGGGCGTTGCGTGGCAATCTCGCATTATGTTTCTGCTTCAGAGCCGAGTGTTACTTGCCTGAGCGTTTTTTTCTCTTTTTCTCAGGGCGCAAAATCTCTCCAGTGCAGAGGATCTCTTTTCTCCGTATGGAAATCGACTCAGTCGCCATGTTTGCGCAGCTTACGAGCGAGTGCGTGCAGTCACTGCTGACTTGCCTTCGCCAGTTCGAGGGCAAGAGTGTGGTTCCACTGAAATATTTTTAGAGGTTCCTGGGGCATATGGCATATGACGCCGCTCAGTTTGCTTCATATGAGACCGCTTCAGCACTGGCTTCGTGATCGAGTCCCGAGATGGGCATGGCAACAGGGCACGCCCCATGGTCGAACCTCAGTTTTCTACGGGCAGGCGTTCCCCTAGAACGAGTTTCCAAACATGTTGTTGTATCAACAGATGCCTCTGCCACGGGCTGGGGTGCCATGTGCAATGGACATGCTGCCATGGGCTCCTGGAGAGTTGCTGGCCGTACGGCTTGCCCTGCACCGCTTCCAAGCCCTGCTCAAAGACAAGCACGTACTGGTCCGTTCAGACAGCACGACGACAGTAGCGTACATCAACCGACAAGGTGGTCTACGCTCCCGCCGGATGTCGCAACTCACCCGCCATCTCCTCCTATGGAGTCAGAAGCATCTGAGTTCGCTTCGTGCCGTTCGCATCCCGGAAGAACTGAATCGTGCAGCCAACGAGCTGTCATGTTTTCAGACTCCATCCCCAGACGGTTCAGCTGATTTGGGAACAGTTCGGCAACACATAGATAGATCTGTTTGCCTCCCACGACTCTTCCCATTGCCGCTGGTATTACTCCCTGACCGAGGGAACCCTTTGGCACAGACGCTCTAGTGCACAGCTGGCCGCGGGGCCCACGCTCCAACTCCTTCCTCCAAGAAGGGTTGGAGCGAAGGCTGTCTCCCTCCACCCTGAAGGTCTATGTGGCCGCGATATCGGCTCACCACGACCTGGTGGACTCAAAAACGGTAGGACAGCACGACCTGGTCAGCAGGTTCCTTAAAGGAGCGAGGAGATTAAATCCACCTCACCCTCCTCAAATGCCCTCTTGGGATCTTGCAGTGGTTTTATCTGCCCTGCAGAAAGCTCCCTTTGAGCCCCTTTGAGCCCCTTGAACTCAATCCAGTTATGACATACAAATCATAACTGGACAAACAAAAACAAAAAAGCAGATAGGATGGAATTTCTTATTGTGCAGACTTTAAGTTAACTATTACCAAAGATGTCCAGTTAAATACTTTTATTGACATTGTCATATTAAATTGTCACAAGTAAAATTAAAAACGCAATGTATCCATAATAATTTTAAAGGTTTTTCAAAAATATACAGACAATATTCTACAATTTGAATAAACCATTATTAAGTCTGTACCATAAGTCACCATTTTATTAAAGCAAACAAATGTACAGGGAACACGTGAACAAAGAGATGCAGAGAACACCTAGAGTTCACTAACATGACAGCAGATTCTAGGAAACATAGCGGGGTTTTTCTGGACAAAGTGTAAGAAAAAAAACACACACACACACACACACACACACAAAACACCCCAATACAGCTACAACTAAATGCTAATTTTCTTGGTCTGGTTTTCTTGGTCATAGTCAAAAACTTTATGGTTTATATGTATACTCCCAGCGGTGTGCCGATGCCAGGAACACGATCACTGGTAATAACAAACATTGTTTGCTATAAACTAGAATCCAGACTCTAATGTGACTGTGACATTCTGTAGATTATCTCTTCACTAGCATTTGGTAACAACTGAAATGAACCGATGCTAATATTTAAGCTGAACATATATTTAAAATTGTAAAAAATTAAGAGTTGTTAAACAATTTTGGTATTCTGCTGATTATTGAAGAATTATTGAGACAAACATGACGACACACTGTAGTGTAGTTGGGCCTGTTTCATGGATCAAACCTAAAGGCAGACGCCTAAAAGAGGAAAGCGGGGGGAAAATAAAACGACTTAAATCAACTCACCTCTCACTTAAAACAACTATTTATCAAGTTTACTTTTTTATTGGAGTCGTGTTTCGAGACGCGTACAAAGAAAATAGTGTGTCCGCGACATCCTTGCCTTGTGATGTGTAACTTAATTGATCGTATACAGATGGAACGTTACACTAAAAATATCAATTTAGTCAAAACTATCAAATAGAAAGACTATAAGTCACTTCATTTCTTAATCAGATGGTCAACATGTGTAAAACAGTACTTGATTGGTATGAACAAATGTTGTGTTTTAGGTGAGAAAAATACACAGAGATTGGTTTTCATGAAAATTCCCTGTGGTTGTTAAACACCTGAGGTAAATCTTTTGATTTTAAAATATGTTCTAAAGTGATAATTATCACACACACACACACACACATCCAAAGAGTTTTCATGTGTAGAAACAACTTGTGTACATTACGGATCACCCCTGAAGAAACAATGCTGGTTATCAGGCTATTTTAAATCAATTAAAGAATAAAACAAAAGTTTAGTCAACATGTCTTGCAAAAGCAAACGCTTCATTCAAAACTCTTCTAAAAATTGTGTTTTTGTATAGTAACTACACATAATCCTCAAATGATTAGTCACAATAAACTTCACACGGATGTGAAAAAATGTCTCTATTGTGTCTTTTGCTTGTTCAGTATGCATGCACAATTGTTGTACAATTAATGTACTTTACAGTTATTGAGCTGAACTGAATCAATAACACTGAACTGACTTATGTTAGAGCTGCATTACAGCAGAATTTGAATATGTTAAACTATTTGTATTGTATAAATGCTACAAAAATAAAGATGACGACGTATGTATATTCAGTATACATTTACAAAAATAAACAGAAAGGCATGGGTGAAATTTTTTTTGTTCCGCAAAACACTGAGTTTTGATTTCTAAGTGATCAAATTAGGTATTTATACTATATATAAATATTCATTGATTGCGAACTGCTCTGAACTGAAGCATTCTTTCGCCAAACAGACGAAATTTGGTCCAAAGAAAAGAGGTAGTCTCAGTCCAGATAAAACTGAACAAAGGTTCGGTTCGTTTCTAGTGTGAAAGCATTTTCTGTATGGTTCGGACTTTCAGACCATTTACAGGAAGTTCCTGTTTATGTTTATGTTTAAATATTATAATGTTATATATATAATGTATAATATATTGATTATGAAAAGTGTAAAGATGCGCAATATGTCAGAAGACAGAAGGTCAGAAATTATTTTGACCAGTTTTTGTTTTGTAGAAAGCCTTTCTTTAAAGTAAATTTCATTTTGTATAAATTGTATCTTAATTTTAATCAATGTTTCATCAGCCAATTGCCTGGATTTAATAAATAAGAAGCTAAATAGGCTATAGCAGACAACAATCGTGACATGGAGGCGCCGGAGCTATCACTTGCATTGCTCTTGAAAATGTCTCATAAATAAACCGAAACTCAGCAGGCTACTTGCCTCACAGACATGAGAAATATGTGAATAAAAAGCTTGAAATATCCACTTTAAAATGAAACAATTTGAAACGAAAAGAAATAGTCAAGCAATGCGCACTATTCACTAGTGGCAACGATATGCGTCTGTTCATTCATTCTTGTCAAAGTTACCCGCCGAATTGACAACACGCTGATGTCAAACACACGTCCGTTTACAAACCAATCAATGTCAAGATGCAGCCCACATAGATGACAACAGGACGCAAGTATGTCATGTACAGTTCTTTAATGTGCTCGCATAATTGCAATGTGAAACCAAACCAAAACTAACCAAATGTATAAAATGTATCAAAACATGAACTTCAGTTCGGACCTTGGTGCGTACCTTCAGGTGTGAAAATGCCCTTAGTCGCAAATGCAAGAAAAATGGTCGCACTCACTGTGTCGAGCCCTGTGTGACCGAGCTTATGTGAGCATCAAGTTGAGAAGTATTGAATCAAAGGCAGTGATTAGCAGATGGTTCCAACTAGTGGCTGATCGTTTGCGTAATATGCGCTGTTGTATTGTCATTAATTTAGTGATTTAGCCTCACGACACCAGCAAATATATTTATTGTTCATCACAACGGCAACCGCATGCGCGTCCATGATGAACACACTTCTTGTGTGTGAAAAGTATCTGTCTGTAGTACACATAAAGATGCGGCAAGGTCACAAGAAAAGCTTGATGTGTGCCGGTAACAATACATTATTTAAGATCCTTTTCTATTTCTTAAGAGAGTAACTGTTGTAGTTTCCTGTTGCAAGTCTGTGCGGTGTGCGCTCTTTACACTGTCCGAGCGCTGCTTTCGCAGTTGACTCTGTCGTCATTGTTCCAAAAACACAATGTTATTAACATACCTTTAGAACATCGATTATTGTCGATTAAGTTTGTGAATCGATTAGAACTGTTAGAAGACAGAATCGCAATTGTGAATCGTGGCAAACACAATTACATTTCGGGAAAAGCAGAAATTATTTTACCGTGAATGCTGATGGAAGCGGCATAAAGTTTTTTTTTAAGTAGCTTAGAAATTTGTAAGAAAAAGATTTTTGCATTGTAGAATTGCTTTGAGCGGCGTTTGGAGCCATGTATACAGCGTGAGTGGGCGGCGGGGCGAACTGCCGGAAAAGCTGTCCGTGCTAAAAAACACCGTCAACGAAAGGAGGTAAATCTGCTGTGTATATATACACCTCTTATTGTTGCTTAATTGATTAGCTTAATGTGCTCCACTCGTGTTTAATTAGGTTTAATTATCTGAACGTGCTCCACTTGTGTTTAATTAGGTTTAATTATCTGAACATACTTCTCCCGAAATTTGTTAATAAAACATCACATAACGGACTACAAGTTTTGTCTTCCGCCACATGCCGCAGCTTTCCTGCATTTTCTTTTCATACTTTGAACTGCTGTTGTGTTTCACCGAGGTGCTTTAGGTCTGCAGTTCTTTTTTCTGACTTTCTCAGGAGCAATATCATCAATAACATTCTTTACTTCAAGAAGAAAATCAACAAAGTCTGCGGATATGCTTGGTGTCAGAGATATGGCCTTCATAAATAGCATACTAGTGTTCTCATTTAAGCATCTCTTTTTGACAGAGACAGATCTAGCTTCAGTGGCAGGATAGATCAAAATATCAAAGAAAATACAGAAATAATCAGACAGTGCTACAATCGATGAAATGTTTAGACCCTTACTGATAAGTAAATCTAGAGTGTGTCCACGATTTTGTGTGGGACCATGTACATGCATGAGTCAGATCAAAAGTGTTAAGAACAGTCAAGAGATCTTTTGCTGTTCTGGATTCAGTATTGTCAATGTGAATATTAAAATCCCCAGCAATAGTAAAACAATCAAACTCAGAAGAGATTGCTGATAACAGTTCTGTAAAGTCCTCGACAAAGGCTGGAGAGTATTTCGGGGGCCTGTAAATAATGATAAGCAGAATGTGTGCCACACCTTTAAACACAATACCCAGATATCTGAATAGAGCAGCTACACCTCCACCTCTCCTAACTGCTCTGCAGACACTCATAAAAGTAAAGTTAGGTGGGGCCGTTTCATTTAGGACTGTTGCACAGCAGCTGTCTTCTAGCCATGTTTCATTTAGAAACGTAAAATCCAAGTTGTTTGTGGTTATTAAGTGGTTGACTAGAAGTGATTTATTTTTAAGTGAGCAGATGTTTAAAAGTGTTAACTTAACAGTCTTACTTTTTGTCCCCACAGTAATATTAGTTTGACACCTAACAGGCAGCAGTTTGGATGGGTTTGCCATACAGGGCAAGCTGGGCGAGGGAGGGCAAGCTGGGCGAGGGAGGGCAAGCTGGGCGAGGGAGTGCAAGCTGGGCCCATCGTGAAGTCCTGTGGTCATTCCCACTCTGTAAAGGTGTGTGCCATTCAGTTTGAGTAGATATTGTCCTTTAGTACTCTTGCACTAAGTTTGTTTTTCAGTCCCTTTATGTTGCAGCTTTTTTGCATCCATGTATTAAGCCCAAGCAATTGTGAAAACCTATTTGTTCCTCTTGCTGGAAGTGGTCCACTGATGAACGACTGAACTTTCAGTCTTTTAAGTTTTTCAAAAAGTTAATTAAAATCTCTCTTAAGGAGTTCTGACTGCTCTTTCTGAATATCATTCTTCCCCACAGGAATGATTAGTCAATTTGCAGTCTTATGTTTCATCAGAATGTTCTTAAGTTCCCTGTTTATGTCAGAAATGTTGTATCCCTACTACTAATGTTTCTGCTAATGGAGTCACCCACTATCAGAGTCCTGGGCTCGGCTGCGCTCTGATCTGAGTGCCACTGTCTGCTCGACCTTGAGCACTAGTTAGCATAAGTGTTAGCTGCTGGCTGATTTGATTCACCCAGATTCAACACATTTGGGGATTCTTCACCCATATTCATTAAAACTTCAAATCTGTTCTCAAGATATCTGCGGCAATCTATTATACTCGTGACAATCTGATGTCTCGAGTGCCTTTAGGTCTTGCTCATTATAATCTGATAAGTAGAAACTTATCAGATTATAATGATGTATGACACTTGCCTGAATGATAGTTATTTGCCTGAATAGAGTTATTTGAGTCTCTTTGGCACTGTTAAGAAAAAAATTGAGGTGGTCGCGCCAGCACAATCATCAACCTCAGAGGGTTAAGGAAGCGTTGTTAGGTTTCCTCCCGATAAAGTCATGCTGAGGCCTCCGCCCTCCAGAGCTCTGCTTGGATAACAGTATTGAGTTGTCAGGCTATTTTGTGAGCCTCCTTGGTAAGCAGTCCTTAGGGTAGAACATAGCTAGGCCTTCTTTTCATTTCTTACTGAGGCCTCCATTCGTAGAGCTTCCCTTTAGGTATTATCAGGATGTTGGCTCTCTGCGAGCCTCCTTGATGATATTTTTAGGTCTCCACTCGTTTGAGGTAGGTCTCCACTCGTCAGGGGTATAGTGTCCCCTGAAGTGACAGGCAGGATATTCCTTATCCTTGGCCATTTTCCTATGAATGTATTCGTAAGAATATCAGGCCCTGAGCCAAGGATTCTGGCCCTAGGGAATAGAGTGACACCTGCTGGTGTGTACCATCTAGGACGGGGAATGGTGACTCCAGACCTAGCTCTGTGAAGTCATTGACTTTATGTCAGCTGTTACAGCATTCATTCCTTCAGCATGGCGGATTGGGTATTTGTTCCCCAAAGCGTCCTAGGATGCAGTGCAAGTTCCCATTCGAAAGGCAATGAGAGAACACTGTGTCTCGTTGCCATGCTTTGGGTATGCCTGCATGCCTGGTATCTCCTTTAGACAAAAGAAGTTGTTGAAAAGTACTACATGGCATCATAGGCTGTCACCGGCCAAAGATATTGTCACATTTAATCACATGCTTCAGACACCGGCCACTCTGGAGGTGTTCCCCAAAGCATCCTAGGACGCAGTGTATTGTTCCCCTTCTCAGGGAACCACGATTACATTGGTAACTGAGACGCTTTCCAGGATGGTGGGAGCTAGTGTTAATTTTGTCAGCTATTTTTGAATTTAATCTTATTCCTGTGTCATATTGTATGAAAACTGGTAAAACAGGAAACTTCTCTCAAAAAGGAAAACAGTGAAATTTCTATTAGTAATTCCAATAATTTACATTATTACATTATTAACAGCAGACACTTTTATCCAAAGTGACTTACACATGAGAATAGAAGCAATCAAAGAACAAGAGCTTGGACAAGGAGTTGTGTGGCCTGCTCTGTTAGGAAGGGTCTAATCTTCCTAATGTTGAACAAAGCAAATCTGCAGGATTGGGCCGTTGTAGTAATATGGTCAGTGAAGTTTAACTGATCATCAATCACAACTCCAAGTTTCCTTGCAGTCCTGAAAAGAGTTATGGTTGACGAACCTAGCTGAATGGAGAAGTTGTGATGAAGTGCTGGGTTGGCTGGGACCACAAGCAGTTCTGTCTTAGCAAGGTTGAGTCGAAGGTGATGGTCCTTCATCCAGCCAAAAATTTCAGTCAGACAGGCTGCAATATAAACAGCTACCGTCGGATCATCTGGTTGGAATGAGAAGTAGAGTTGAGTGTCATCAACATAGCAGTGATAGGAACAGCCATGTTTCTGAATGTCAGATCCTAATGACGACATGTAGATGAAGAAGAGAAGTGGTCCAAGCGCTGAGCCCTGAGGAGCCCCAAGGCTAGATGTTGTGACTTAGACACCTCACCCCTCCAAGACACCCTGAAGGACCTACCTGAGAGGTAAGACTTGAACCACTGGAGTGCAGTTCCTGAGATGCCCATCTTCATGAGTGTTGACAGGAGGATCTGGTGGTTGACTGTGTCAAAAGCAGCAGACAGATCCAGCAAGATGAGTACTGTGGATTTGGAAGCTGCTCCTGCCAGTCTCAGTGCTTCAGTAACGTCTCGTTTACGTATGTAACCCTCGTTTCCTGAAGGAGACGCCACGTTGGAGACCGACAAATAGGAATCTCGCTCGCTCACCAATCTACTATGAGTATAACTAAATGAGCCAATGGACATTGGCATGCAATGATTGCACCAGCTGCTTATGCCACGCAGCGCGGGAATAAATGAGGCACAGGTGCTTGCATCAAATCAGTTTTTTGCTGAGGAGCCGAGTAGGTGAACTGGAACCCCAGCAGGGTACAGAGGACATGGCGACGGGAACTAGGACGGGCCACCCCGAGAAACCAATCATCCAGCCTCAAGGGTTCGGGACACGGTGTAGGGTTCCACACAAGCCCATGGCCATCATCTCCGGATCCGTATCGGGCACAGCAGATCTTCCCGAAGGAGCCCCCTGCGCCGACACGTCATCGCCAGAGACTCCGATGCAGCGATGGACATCTGGTCGTCGAGAGGAGCCCCGAAAGAAAACGGATAGTGCAGACCTCTTGGGTGGCCCACCGCGTTCCGACGGCAGCTCTACTGGCTGCGAAGTGCGGGAGGAGTAAGGGTTCCCCGGGGATTGGTTCACCCACGCTACTGCCAGAAGCAACCCTCTGTGGCGTGGGGACTCCACCCCTTGCGAGATGGAGTCTTGACCGCAACTCCGAGATGGTCATGTACCTGCAGTGAGAACATGAATCGTCCGCTGGTGGTGACCATTCCTCATGACAGATAACCACCACTTCCAGAAACACACAGATAGAATTACATCTTGAAAAAGGTGCATGCTCTATCTGTGTATGCTCTCTTTTAGAAAGACGCTCTCCTTGATGCTGAAGCACACAGGGGGAGCGGTCACAGTGACACAGTCAGGGAAGTAGTGCAGCCTGACGTGCGCGCTCTCTCACACGAAGGCGCTCTCCACCTAGCGCACTGAACCAGCTGTGGGAACAGCCTTTGTGTTTGCTCTTACAAAGAGAGTACGAATACCACGCGACCCGCTGCTGTGCCGTCACACCAACACCGACTGAAGAGATCCACTTCCAAAAGGCAGGCTCAGTCAGTTCCACTGCTTTGTAGAGAGCGATTTCAGGACGAACCATCCACCACTCGGCTCCGAAGCAAAAAGCTGATTTGATGCAAGCACCTGTGCCTCATTTATACCCACACTGCGTGGCATGAGCAGCTGGTGAAATCATTGCATGCCAATGTCCATTGGCTCGTTTAGTTACACTCAAAATAGATTGGCTCTCACAAGCGAGATTCCTATTCGTCCTATTCCTATTCCTATTCAACATGGCGTCGGAAGTAACAGACTGAATGGGAACCAAGAGTAGGGCAGTCTCGGTTGAGTGGCCGCTTTTGGAGCCAGATTGGTTGATGTCCAGGAGGTTGTTCTGTGCAAGAAACATAAAGAGTTGGTTGAACACAACTCGCTCAAGTGTCTTTGCAACGAATGGAAGTAGGGATACCGGTCTGTAGTTTTCTAAAATTGCTGGAGTTAGAGAGGATTTCTTAAGCAGTGGGGTGAGTGAGTGCAGGTATAACTGAAGAGGAAATGCCTGAAGGAGGTGAGTGGGGGTGTGATCAAGCGGACAGGTAATGAGATGATTGGAAAGGATTAGTTTGGAGACTTCTGCCTCTGAGAGTGGAGAGGAGGAGGAGAGAGTGTGTGTGTTAGCTGTTAAGATGTGTGTGTCAGTTTGTGGTGTGGAGAATTGGCCGCTGATGGTTGTCGCTGAATTAGTTGCTGTTTTGTTTATAAAGAATGTTACAATAATTCCAAATTACATTAATGTTTTTCTATTAGTTTGAGCAAAATAATTGTAATTATCAATTTAACCAGTATGCAGCATGACGAAAATGTTTGTGACTAAGTTTCTCCCGCAAAAAACCTTTGTCTTGTCACACAGAGGTTGCACACGTGCATTTATTCAGCATCCACAATCGCAAATATAGTCAAGATCCATGTTTGGATTTATTACAGTTCATCGCTGAGTCCAAACACTGTTATCACTATTTCTTCTTGTCTGTTGTCCGCCATTCTTGTCACGTTTGAGATTTTGTGGGATTTCCCATGTTCACATTCGGGACTCTGGTTGTATGTGAATGAAATCTGTTAGTGTGTGCTGTCTTGGTCACACAGCTGCAGGTCACACACTATAGGAACAAAACTGTTAAATCTATGATTTTTTTTATCATGTTTGTGATCTCACATTTTGAAAACCTGATAAGATTTTAAAAAATATTTTAGTGTGGGCCAACCTCTACTTGTTTGTCAGTGTTTTCAGATCATTGGTGGCACTTTCACAGTGTGACAGCAGACAGAAAATGTATCCTTTTAAAAGAAAAGCTCTTATTGGGGAGTTAAAATCTTGACATCTGGCAAACGCAAGCATGAAAGCTTACAGAGGCTTGTTAAAAACAATCTGTAATATTTTATATCCTCTTTTGATTCAACAAAAAATAAAGGATGATTTTGGTCAAGGTTTTTATTTAACTACATTTAAGTTTTGTCTTTTTTCATCAATGGTATTCCATGTTAATATTGTAGTTATCATTTAATGACGTTGGTGTTGTCTTGTCATCGTCTTGTTGATGAATTTAATTCTAATGGAAGCCTTCTGTCATATGAAAATAAGAGCCATGATGGAGCCAAAGGGTTGAAGGGCCGAGGCAGAGTCCTGGGTTTAGAGAGTCGAGATGAAGACCCTATTCCAAAGACCACAGTAGATCTGGGTGACCAGGGGGCCATGGTTGTGCCAGTGGAGCTGGAGGGCTGGGGAGAGTTTGCGTATCAGGAGGATGAGGCAGAGCCTAAGGCCCAGATAGCAAATTGGCTTTGGGCCAGATCTGGCTAAATTTCGGCCGAGATTTTGGCCCACATGCCGCATGGAATTACAGTCCAAGGTTGACCCAAGTGTCGGTTGCCAAAAGTCAACCAAAGCAATGCCAGAAGCAGACCAAAAAATTTGCCCAGAGCTTTGCAATGTACCCAGAAATTATCCAGAACTGGCCCACAACACCACCGTAATCCCCAGAAGTCAGCCAGACAGGAGCCAAACTGCCACCACCTTTACCCCAGAACTCAGCCACAACTTATCCAGAAGCTCCAGAAAACAGCCATAACTGAGCCAAGAGCCAGAGTCACCTTGTGCAAGGAATAATAAAATAATGACACTACACAAATGCAAAGTGCAGCATTTTATTGAGGGGAAGAATCTCAGCCAGATACAAGGAAAAATAAAAACAATACTAGAGTAAGACAAAACAAAAGCAACAAAGTCACAATACAAGAATAATAAAAATATATAAAAAATAAATGCAATTATCTCAATGCACTGAAAGAGAAGAAAACTTTTCTTCATCAGTTTGACAACACGCTGCAAATACTCACAACCAAATACAAAAACGCACTGCAAACGGCAAGAGACTTCAAGGTCCTGCAACAGAAGACAGCAAATGCAAATAGGAAAAACACCAGCAAGTTAAGACAAGTGTTTCACAACTCGCATGCTGCAAATACAATACAACCAATAAATTAAAAAAACACTGTCGAGTAGATATTTGCATTGTTGGTCTGCATTTAAATAAAATGAACAATAGAGACATAAAGCATTTGTATTACAAGACACTACCAGTCCAATAATTAACTTTCAACATTCATTCATGACATGAGGGAATAGTCATGAAGTTCCAGAAAGACTTAAACACAATAAGTGCACTTACAAATCAAAATGTTTTTAAGCTGCAAGCTTTGGCAAGGTGCTTTTCCATGTAAACCTCTTCAATCGAGTTCCCTTAACATCCTATATTAACTCTACATATTTCGAAATGTTGCTGATTAAATGTTGATTATTATCGATCCATTTAAACTTTGTTCGTGTAGTTCCTTCGACATGTGCTTCCTTCCAGATGAAACAAAAATAAAGAAGAACTTGAATTCAATAAAGAATTATTAATTAGGACAACAACAAAATATTCTTTATCATGTCTAAGTAGTGCAAGTTGGGGGTAATATGAAAGTGGCTCTGACTTGTGGCTCTGACTTATGGCGCGAAAAAAGCTAGCTAACTGTCATGAAACAGAGACGGATTCAGCTGCGAGTGAAAGATGGAGAGTTTATTTCTCAAAACACAGTTTGTGATAATGAGGCGCTCTGGACACTATGGAGCGCTAACACTCTCGTGCAACACTAATTCATACTTGAAGCCGGAGTGCGCTCTCTCACAGAAAGTCCAAAACGGATTCATATAAGTAATAGTGCCTTCACGTGCTATCGGAAATTTGATAATTCCCACTTCTATATACACTCACCTAAAGGATTATTAGGAACACCATACTAATACTGTGTTTGACCCCCTTTCGCCTTCAGAACTGCCTTAATTCTACGTGGCATTGATTCAACAAGGTGCTGAAAGCATTCTTTAGAAATGTTGGCCCATATTGATAGGATAGCATCTTGCAGTTGATGGAGATTTGTGGGATGCACATCCAGGGCACGAAGCTCCCGTTCCACCACATCCCAAATATGCTCTATTGGGTTGAGATCTGGTGACTGTGGGGGCCATTTTAGTACAGTGAACTCATTGTCATGTTCAAGAAACCAATTTGAAATGATTCGAGCTTTGTGACATGGTGCATTATCCTGCTGGAAGTAGCCATCAGAGGATGGGTACATGGTGGTCATAAAGGGATGGACATGGTCAGAAACAATGCTCAGGTGGGCCGTGGCATTTAAACGATGCCCAATTGGCACTAAGGGGCCTAAAGTGTGCCAAGAAAACATCCCCCACACCATTACACCACCACCACCAGCCTGCACAGTGGTAACAAGGCATGATGGATCCATGTTCTCATTCTGTTTACGCCAAATTCTGACTCTACCATCTGAATGTCTCAACAGAAATCGAGACTCATCAGACCAGGCAACATTTTTCCAGTCTTCAACTGTCCAATTTTGGTGAGCTCGTGCAAATTGTAGCCTCTTTTTCCTATTTGTAGTGGAGATGAGTGGTACCCGGTGGGGTCTTCTGCTGTTGTAGCCCATCCGCCTCAAGGTTGTGCGTGTTGTGGCTTCACAAATGCTTTGCTGCTTACCTCGGTTGTAACGAGTGGTTATTTCAGTCAAAGTTGCTCTTCTATCAGCTTGAATCAGTCGGCCCATTCTCCTCTGACCTCTAGCATCAACAAGGCATTTTCGCCCAAAGGACTGCCGCATACTGGATGTTTTTCCCTTTTCACACCATTCTTTGTAAACTCTAGAAATGGTTGTGCGTGAAAATCCCAGTAACTGAGCAGATTGTGAAATACTCAGACCGGCCCGTCTGGCACCAACAACCATGCCATGCTCAAAATTGCTTAAATCACCTTTCTTTCCCATTCTGACATTCAGTTTGGAGTTCAGGAGATTGTCTTGACCAGGACCACACCCCTAAATGCATTGAAGCAACTGCCATGTGATTGGTTGATTAGATAATTGCATTAATGAGAAATTGAACAGGTGTTCCTAATAATCCTTTAGGTGAGTGTACATTGCATAAAATCGTGATTACGAGCTCATCGCATTCAAATTTTGAAATGGCAGGGCGTTCATGTGCCATTTTTACCTAGGAAACTCGTATTTACGAATATTCCGATAGCACGTGAAGGCAGCATAATACCCTCCAAAGGCGCTGTAGCAGCAGCTCAATAAAAATAATAGTTATGACCGATAAAACGCACGATTGCGACAATATATGGTTTGTGTTTATTGACAGTAAAGTATATGAATAATGCAGTGCTAACTGACAGCCTTTTTAATGTTTAGTACCAAGGCTGCATTTATTTAATCAAAAAGTTAAAAGTTAAAACAATAATATTGCGAAATATCATTATACATTAAAACGGCTGTTTTCTATGTGAATATATTGTAAAGTGAAATTTATTCCTGTGATCAAAGCTGAATTTTCAGCATCATTACTCCAGTCTTCAGTGTCACATGACCCTTCAGAAATCATTCTGATATCATTGTTTGATGCTGTAACAATGTTCGTATGTATAAGGAAGAAGACAAGGGGGTCGGCTGGCTAGAGACTCGAAACAGGTATTTATTTGGAGGCACTCAGATCATATAACAATGTGCACATGGCACAACATAAATTAAACTCAGTCTTTCTGTATCACCGGTTTCTTCTTGCAGTTCCTCTCTGCATGTTTTCCTCCCACTGTTTCTGAGTCTCTTTGTGTCCTGCTCCTCTCTCTCCAGTCCTCATTTCCTGGGTGGCTTATATCCTCGCCAATCACTGAAACAAGAGACAGGTGTTTCTCATTTGGTGTTTCTCATTTCGTCCTCTGACTCTCTCTCCCGTCACAGACTTCGCTAAACCACGCCCCCCTCGCCACAGATGCTCAACAAACATTTATGATTATAATCATTGTTGAAAACAGTTGTGCTGCTTAAAAATGTTGTGGAAACCATGACGCATTTTTATTTTTCAGAATTCAAATGAATAGAGAGTTCAATGAATAAATGTTTGTTGAGCATCAAATCCTCATATTAGAATGATTTCTGAAGGGTCATGTGACACTGAAGACTGGAGTAATGATGCTGAAAATACAGCTTTGCATCACAGGAATAAATAAAAAAAAATTTTTTGAAACTCTTCACATAGATAACAGTTGCTTTACATTGGGATAATATTTCACTGTTTTACTTTTTTACTGCATTTTTATTAAATAAATGCAGCCTTGGTGAGCAGAAGACTTCTTACCCATCAACAATTGTAATGTTGATAGGTACTGTATATTTTCTGCCTTATTCAGTTATATATATATATATATATATGCATTGCATAAAATCCATGGGGAAAAATATTATAGATATTAGTTAAAAGCAAGAGATGAGAAATTAAATCTGTCAATTAGACAAGGATCAGACATTACACCTGACATTTCTGTCCCCCTCAATTCTGCTGCCTATGTTAATGAATGATGGCCGGGAGCGCTAAAGCAAAAAACCACCCTCTATTCAATATTCTGTTTCACTTGGAAATACGTCACAACACTGAAATAAAATCGGTTGCAACTTCCAGTTCACACAGACTTAAATTTATTCACAAATGCTGATTCATCTAATAATAATAAAAAAGTCTTGATGAATGAGACATTAACATTCAAATTATTTTCTATTTAGTTCAAATTAATATATATTTTAAATGGACTAAAGCAATAACAATTTATCTTTTTTCCTCAGGTAATCTTGCTTTTGCTGTTCCAATTAAATAAACTGTTCTAAGGTAAGAATGGCTGATCAAATACATTCTTTCAAATCTAATCTGAGACGCAAGGCAGATAAATCGGTGTCTAATTTGCTGCAAGGTATTGAGAACGACAGTAAGCTTGTTGACGATGATCTGACTGATGACCACACTGTACATGACGTTGTTGTAAACTGTGATGACTTGATGCATGACTGGAACTTTGACAGTGACTGTGATGATAGAGAGGGCCCTTCTGAGCATAGACCTGACCTTGCTGATGATTTAGTCAATTGGGCTTTGGAGTTTAATATCACCATGGTTGCACTTACTGCCTTGTTGTCTATCCTACATTTTCACCACCCCAATTTGCCAAGAGATGGGAGGACACTCCTCAAAACAGTCACCGACTACAAAATCCTACCTGTAGCAGGAGGTGCCTTCTTTTACTTTGGTGTATTGAATGCTATAACAGGCCTTCTTGAAAATGTGTGGATGAAACTCCCTAGCAAGCACTGCCTGCAGTTACAGTTAAACTTTGACAGGCTCCCATTGTTTAAGAGTAATAACCAGCAGCTGTGGCCCATTCTAGGTATATTGAAGGAAGTAGGTAAATGTCCCTTCATGATTGGTGTTTTTGGAGGGGATTGCAAACCCAAATCACTCAGTGAGTACTTGAGGGACCTGGTGAGTGAATTGAGTAGTCTTCAGTCCGGGTTTTGGTTTAAAGGAAAGCTGTTTTTTCTGCAAGTCTGTTCTGTTGTGTGTGACGCTCCAGCCTGGGCTTTTGTTAAAGGCATAAATAGTTGTAAGGGTGGGCCGCCTACAGTGGTTCAGGCTGCAGGGTTGCCGAAAGACTAAAGAAACGTTATGAGCAAGATGGTAGAAAACTGTACATTTCTCGTCTATATCCACCCACTGTACTTATACCAACGACGGAAATAAGCACAGTTACAATAGCTAAATATGTGGGAGAGCGTTGCTATACTGTGACTATATTGTATTGCAATAGAGGTAGCACTTCAAAGTCAATACCAAATCAAAACTAGTTAGCAATCATTTATAATTGAAAGAATTTAATGACAAAATCTGGTTATGGTTACACTTAAAATAGTTACAAAATAGATGTATGAGATGATAAAAACTTATACCATTAATCGTACCCAGCATGAATAGAATGTTACCTGAGGGATAGAAAGAGAGAGAGAAGGAGAGAGAGAGCAAACGAGACAGAGAAGAAGAGAGCAAAGAAGAGAAGAGCCAAAGAGAAGGCCCCCAAGAAGAGAGAGAGTCAGAGAATAAAAGAAGAGAGCAGAGAATAAAAGAAGACAGACCAACAGTTACAATCTTCTTTTATACTTCCTTGACCATGTAACTCAAACCCTATTGTGAGTCATTCAAACTGACCAATCAGACCAAACTTCCCCCACTGTACTTAAGGGGTGACACACCTTTGGCCTACAGGCCTTCAGAATCTCTTTGTCTTTAGGAATTCCAAATGGCCCTTCTGATAAGAAAGATGGGGGTTGAAAACAGTAAAGCAGTATGTCTTTGTTCAATTGCAAATATCAAATATCTTTGATTATTTTCAATCCTACAGAGTCATTCAGGTTATTCAGTTTGTGATAAATGTGTACAAACGGGTGTAAGAAATCACATGAGTTTTCCACAGACTGACTCCGCCTTAAGAACGGATGCTAGTTTCAGGCAAATGTTGGATGAAGATCATCATGTAGCACCGTCTCCTCTGACTGGACTTGGTATCGACATGGTACTTGATTTTCCTCACGATTACATGCATTTGGTGTGTCTTGGGGTTGTACGTCGGTTGTTTGACCTGTGGTGTAGTGGGCCTTTGCCAACTTGCTTGTCTGGTCAGCTGGTTAAAGCACTATCGCAGAACCTACATGGACTGAAGACATACTTTCCGTGCGAGTTTGATAGAAAGCCTAGAGCTTTTGAGGAAAGAGGGAGATGGAAGGCTACAGAGCTATGGCAGTTCTTGTTGTATACAGGCCCTGTTGTTCTCATAGATGTTCTGGCCGCTCCAGTCTACCACAAATTTATGCTGCTATCAGTTGCTATTTTTATGCTGGCTAATCCTGAGGTGGATGTAGGGATATGTGACTGTGCAAAGACACTGCTTGTGTCATTTGTTGAACATTTTGGCAGACTTTATGGTGAGGGCTTTCTGGTGTACAATTTGCATGGTGTTGTTCATTTGAGCGATGATGTTAAGAGACATGGATGTATTGATGTGATATCTGGGTTCCCTTTTGAGAATTTTCTTGGTGAGGTAAAGCGTATGGTGAGGGGGCCAAATTTCCCAGTTGCCCAGATTGTCCGTCGCTTGTCTGAGCGTACCAATAACAGAAGGGTCCATGATGGCCATGTGAAAGCTGGAACTGTATTAAGGAAAGAGCATGTTGGTGGTCCCTTACCACAGGGTGTTAGAGGAGGAATACAGGAGTTTAAAGAGTTGCATGCGGATAAATTTTGTGTTAAAATTACAGAGGGGGATAACTGTATTAAAATAGGTAATGACATTAGCTTGCTTCAGAATATCATCTTGCTTGAAGGTAATATGCATTTGGTGTACTATCAGTTCCATGCTGTTGAGCCATTCTACACATATCCCCTCAGTTCATCTAGCCTAGGTGTGTTTCTTCTCTCACAGTTGTCAGAGAGTTTGAAGTGTGTTAAAGTTGATGATGGCCTTCGTAAATATGTCCTCCTCCCCTTAAAAGACAAACATGTGGGAATGCCTTTGTTGCATTTACATTAAGCTTAAAGGATTAATTCATTAAAAATGAAAATGTCCTGATATTTTACTCACCCCCATCGCCCTCGTAATCCAGGATGTCCATGTCTTTCTTTCTTCAGTCGAAAAGAAATTAAGTTTCTTGAGGAAAAAATTCCAGGATTTTTCTCCACATCATTGACTTCCATGGCAACCAAAATGTTGAAGGTCCAAATCAATGCAGAAAAATCCTGGAATGTTTTCCTAACTTAATTTCTTTTCATCTGAAGAAAGAAAGACATGAACATCTTGGATGAGATGGGGGTGAGTAAAATATCAGGAAATTTTAATTTTGAAGTGAACTAATCCTTTAATTGTTGTGTGGAGATTAAGTGTAATTTTTAGAGATATTGTTCTGGCTCGTTACTTATGCCACCGATTACCACTTATTTAGGCAGGTTTTTCACCTGATTTGTGACTGCATTTTGTGTTAGCGTTATGTGATTCATTGCTGATCATAATTGGTGCCCCATTTAATGTTTTGTTTTAAAATGTTGCTGTATGTTCATATGTTGTTGTTGTTGTTGAGTTTGTCAATTCAAAGGAGGTTGAAGTTGTCCACTCTAATTGGCTGAAAGGAGACCAAAGTTTCTGGCCCCCTTTTGTATCTCTTGCAAAGCTGCGTGTGATGTATTCACATGGTATAGTAATGCTTCATTCTCAAATTATACAATTACACCCTTATTGAATTGAAACCTTACTGCACAAGTAACATAAGGAGCCTAATCTGCATTTGTGTTGACAGACGTGTATGAGAT
The DNA here is from genome assembly GCA_039654625.1 of Rhinogobio ventralis. NCBI lineage: Eukaryota > Metazoa > Chordata > Actinopteri > Cypriniformes > Gobionidae > Rhinogobio > Rhinogobio ventralis. Next base: position 42,022,885 of record CM077197.1, on the reverse strand, counting down.
TGCCTGTGCAAAGCTGCTAGAGGCTACAATTACCTCTGATCTAAATACTGAAGATGAGGACAACAGGCCAGAGTACATGAAGAGAAAGAATAGGTAGGAGTGGCCCATAATTTTCTTCAAAGCATTTGAATGACCGCGTCAAAAGTCACAATACACCTGGGCAAACAATTAGGCCTCTAGCTAGAGGGCCTTACAATGCACCATCTCCTGACAAAACCAACTTTTTAAATGTATTAAATATAATTTATTCACTGCAATGACAAACTGACATCCCAATGTAATCAATGTTGGAGGCTGTAAAAGAATAGTAAGCAGCAGTGAAGAGGAGGAGGAAGAGGAGCAGGGGAGGACCAAAAAGGGTGCCCTAACCAAAAAGAAATCTTACACCCCACTTGCACCAGCCCCCTGCATCCCATCTCTTGGTGGTAGGCCTGTTACAGTTGTTACAGTGGTTTTCATTAATCTTTTATTAAGCATCTGGGTGAAACTAACATAACGGCCAATTGCATCTTTGTGACAGCTCTAGGTGAAGGGAGTCAGCCAGCGGGTCAAGGTTTTTGGTCATATTTCAGAGACCACAGTTGATCACCCTTCTGATGCAAACAGAGCGGCAGCAGGTCTGTTGGCTTCTCCCCATTCAGCGAACATCCCAGCGGCTAGTCCACCACCTTGGTCTCCAGTCTCCACTACCAACTGGATAGCTGGTCATAGTCAATGGGTTACACCTCCTACTGACACCCCAACCCATGCAGCAGCTGGCAGAAGTCAGTCATCAGGCCAAAATGGATATCAAGTAAGAAGAGCAAGAAAGTTTGAATATTCTATAGCTCATGGGGGAAAAATTCACTATGGTATATGTATGATGAGATTAAAAAAAATGTATTTTCTTTTAGCACACCCCACAAGCACATGACACACAGAACAGGTCTTGTGAGGAGGCTGTGCCCACAGGTAGGAATTCTGTAGGTCCGTGGGCTTCTCCCCCTTCAGCGAACATCCCAGCGGCTAGTCCACCACCGTGGTCTCCAGTCTCCACTACCAACAGCCCGATAGCTGGTTGTAGTCAATGGGCTACACCTCCTACTGACACCCCAACCCATGCAGCAGCTGGCAGAAGTCAGTCATCAGGCCAAACCTTTTATCAAGTAAGAAGGGCAAAGAAGGTTGTTCTATAGCTCATGGAAACAAAAATTCACTATGGTATATGTGTGATGAGATTAAAGCATCTTTTTCTTTTTTTCATTTCTTTTAGAACACCCCACAAGTACATGACACACAAAACAGGTCTTCTCGGGAGGCTGTGCCAACAGGTAGGAATTCTACAAAGTGATCTCTCGGTTTACTCTGACATATCTACGTACGTTTTGCTACTAATCTGCTATGCCTGCTTTTTCTTGTGTCTTACAGCAATTGCCAAGGAGATTCTCATCCAGCTTGATTCTATCAGAGAGCAGCAGTTGCTCATCCTGGTGCAGCTCCAAAAAATCTCCAGCAGTCAAGCAGTTCCAGACGTCACGCCAGACCCAACACATTTTGGGCTCCCACTTTCAACTATTGAGGAGCTACAACGTTTGGAGGAGACATTAAAGAATCCAGAGGAGAAGAAGAATTTGGTGAGTTAAATTATGCATTAATCAGATCATTCCTAAAAGTCAGTCCCCACTCTCACTCATGCTCAGGGATGTGATTCTTCCGGATTAATCCGGAATTAAATGACCCACGTGAATCAGAATGCAGATCAGTAAAAAAAAAAGTACAGGGGTTGTTGGGGGTCCACGTATCATTTTCAACAATGATAATAATCAGAAATGGTTATTGAGCATCAAATCAAATTGTAATGATTTCTGAAAGATCATGTGACTGGATTTTCAATATATTAAAATAGATAACTTTTTTTAATTTGTAACAATTTCACAATATTGCTGTTTTACTGTATTTTTTATCAAATAAATGCAGCCTTGGTGAGCAGAAGGGACTTATTAATTGTTAATTGTTAATTGTTAATTAACTTAAAATTATTAATTGTTTCCAAACTTTTGGCAGATACTTTAATAATAACAATTGTATTAATACTTTTATTATGTTAAATTATATATTAATTATTATCATGACTAATAAATGCTGCTTTTTATTTTTTACAGGACAATAGTGTGTATTACAATATAATATAATTCCTTTTAATGTGTTTTTTTTTTTTTTAAATAAGTACCGGGGCATGGACAGATTTTCCTGCTTTTTTATCTCTAGCTGATCACATGCCTGCATGCTATATTCCTTAAATAACTAATGAGGTACATGTCTTTTGTTTCAGACTGTTCGCCTTGGAATGGTCGGAGGCATGACTCTTAAAGACACTGTGGGACGGGTCCTGAAAAGAGCAATGAACACCTCGCTGGCGAGACTCATTAATTGGAGTGGGGCCAAACAAAAGCCTGCATTCAAAGGGCTCATTTTGAAAAGTATGGTTTTGGGTGAGTGTCAGTGCTGGATAACTGCAATGTGGTGACATCCACAAGTTTTGGCGGTTGCTGAGTAACATCACGTGGCCATGCTGCCCTCTTTCTGTCTTGTGTTTTTCTCAGATGCAGTCCGCAGGAATGCCCTGACCAAAGATTCAACAGAAAAGGAAATAGAGCTCCTCATCACCAGGTGGCTGCAGCTAGCCTCTGATAGGGATGGTGGCCGAAGCCAGAGGGCAAACCGGCAGACCACGTAGACAAAACTCAGAAAGGCAATGTGCCAGAATTAAATGTTTCAAAGTTAAAAATATTTATCTTGTAAAATAGTATTTGAACTCCTTGTTGATTTTACATTAATGCTGTGATATTTGAATATCTGTTATTAAAAATGGTGTGTGCGCGTTTGCGTGTGTGTGGTGTGTTTAAGTTTTTTTTTTTTCACGAGCCCTGTTGAGTCTGTTTGATAAAACCGAGCACTCGGGCCGCGTTAAAACAGAGCGCTCACAGAGCAATTGGACTTAGATTCATGCCGAGGATTGGCAGAGTGTTTTAACCTTAATCGGGCTGCTTTCGGCCCGCACAATTTTTGCTACCTGGGGAGGACCTGCCCAAACCGTTGACTGAACCACAGAGAGTTTATATGATTTATGTTTTGTGCGATGTGCACACAGTTTGTTTGCGGATTCAAAGAGAGAATAAAACGTACTCACGAGTCCCAGAACGCCGACCCCTTGTCTTCTTCCTCACCCCATTTGAACATTTGTTACAATCTTGTTGACTCTTTTAACAGCCCTTTTTTACAGCGTTACTTTGCTCACTGTAAGCGCACATATTTTTCATTAAGCACTGTAAATGGGGGCTGAGAATAATCCTAGCATCTAACATTAAAACAAATAAAATCCAACCACAGAAAATAACTGCACACAAAAAAAGCCTATCTACTACTGCGCTGTAGATGACCAACTAAAATCTAGTTGAGATATTAAAAAAAAAGTATCAACTTACCTTGATCATGATGTTTTAAAACTCCAAAAAATAAAACCTGTCGAAGGTAGAACAACAATTTGAATTTCACTGCGAGACTGTAACTTCCGGATCCTCTGGTAGGCGGGATGGTGTCACAGGGTGCACTCCCCGTGAAAAGTAGTCCTTTTTCTAAAGCGGATTTAACAACATAAATGTAAATCAACTACTATTTTCAAGATGCATTGCAAACTGCGTCATCGTATCGACAAGCAACCACAGACGCCGCATTGACCCGTCTGCCATATTAGACCGAGCAAGACTGTTCTAAAAACACACACAAGTTTCCTGGAGAGCCGCAGATTTAAAAAAAAAATTTTTTTTTTAAAAATTCTCAACAGATTTTGAATGAAATATCAACAAGAATCAAAAGCCAGTCAGGTCTTCTCCGTTTTATTTGTGGTCACATACATGCACTAAACAGCATCCGTTCGTGCTCTTAGTCCAAAAGTGCGCATATTTGGACAATATAGATTTATTATCACATGTTTGCTAAATATTTTGTCATACAGAATAACATTTCTATTCTCAGTGAATTATCCTGTTTTGAAGAGCTGCATGACATTCAGAGTGATCTCTGTGTCTGTTGCTTCCTGCTGCACGTCACTTATGATCTCAGAGCTCTCTCATTCGCTGTACAGCTGTCAATCATCTTACGTGAGTCAACGTGGCAACAATCCTGCCCCATCTGGTCACGCTGTTCAGTGCACTTCCTCATTCTCATCTCACTGTTGTAAACATTGCCAACACGTGAAAAGAAGCTAATAAACGCACGATTACAATGGCATATGGTTTGTGTGTGCGATTTGGTGTATTTTCATATGAATAAAGAATGTTTCCAGTAACATGCTAAGCAGGTGTAGCGATTAGTTCCATATAAAATGCTAAATATAACATTTTAACATCATTGAACATCGTGATCGGAAGTAAATACAAACACTCGCTGGCTGTTTAAAGGGAGTTTAGAGTTAAAGTGTAATATTAATCTTTTACTTTGTGTTATGTAGCTTGATGCTAACTATAGCTCTAATGCACTTGTCATGCCAGGAGCTATATTTTATTTCACATAAGGTACCAAAAGCATGCTTTTTTTGTTTGTCTGTTTGCTAGAAAGACTTCAGATAGTAGGTTTTAATGTAAAGTGGGATGAATGTGGGGTTGATGGCCAATTCAGAATGCCTGAATAGGCTATAATGGATATAATACAAACAAAATAATTACTATAAAAGAATAATGAGGATTAAGTCATTCATGACAGACGTGTGAAAAGTTCATTGAGTGAAAACAATAAAGTATTAATTAAGCAGGTGAAAGACTAGTTAGTAGACAGCAAGTATGTGTTTTACAGGCCAATAACCTAATGCTAAAAACTTGACATACCATACAATATGCTTCATAAAATGCATAATTTTAGAGATTTCGTCCTCAGATTTGAAATGAAGCATGGCCACACTTGTGGCTTCACTTTAGTTGTGGTTGTAAGTTGTTATACTACATTCACATAATATTTTATAGGCTACATTTAAAAATATATTATTCATATTTTTTATTTTTGTTTTTATGTTTGAGCCTATATATCTTCATATTAATAACAGTCTGAGTAATTCTGAGTCTTCAGCTGTAAACTCTTAAGCGTTGCCCCACTTGCCAAAATGGGGGGTGACAGGCAAGGGTTTTTGTAGTAAAACTGGGTTTATACAAATGGTAATAAATTCGCCAAAAAACTGTGGCATATTGATTACCATTTCATTCAGTCCCATTCAATCATTTCAAAACACCTCCTTAACTGACCATTAAAATAATCTTGCCAACAGAATAATCAAGTCTTTCCTTTAAAACCTGCCTCCTTATGATTACTTTTGAATTCTTCATTTTTAAATCACTTTTGATAAGTGTACCATTTGAATAAATATCTAGAAGTATTTTTAATTAGCGAACAATTAACGAACATTTAATTTAATTATTTCTGACAAAATTAACCTTATAATGATGTATAAGATATGAACCAATTAACACCACATCTTCACGGCTGTTTTACAGTACAGCACATTCATGTCCGAGAGCTTTTATTTACTCTTCGGCTAATCAAAACCCAACCAGATCTTAGCCAAATATTTTTCAAGAGTGTGAAAAAGCAGTGCCAGAATTAAGCCAGAAGTGCCTAATGTAAGCCAGACTCGGCCCAGACTTTGTTGCTATCTGGGGGGCTGGGTGGAAACAGGGATGAGGGCAGAGCCAAGGAACTGGACAGAGCCAGCAGAAAGGGTGGCCAGTTCCAAAATATCCTGGGTATGGTTTAACGTGCTTGTTAACATATGTGTAACAAGTGTTCAAATGGGGTGAGGAAGAAGACAAGGGGTCGGCTTTCTGGGACTCGTGAGTACGTTTTATTCTCTTCAAAATCAACAAACAAACTGTGTGCACATCGCACAAAACATAAATCATATAAACACTCTCTTTGAATCAGTCAACGATTTGGGCAGGTCCTCTCTGCATGTGTCTCTCTCTCTCCGAGTTCCAGGGTAGTGTTTCTCTCTCTCTTGGTCCTTGTTTCCTGCAGGTTATATCCTGTCTCTCCATGCCAATTACTGCAACAAGACACAGGTGTTTATCATTTGCACTTGACCCACTTACGTGCCGCTCGTCTCCCGACTATCTCTCCCGTCACAGACCTCGCTAGGCCACGCCCCCCTCGCCACAATATGTATTTCCATACCTTCGCTTACCTGCATGCACAGACATCACACGTCATCAGTGAATTCCTTAAAGCTATGCAGAGTTGTAGACTGTCACAGGAGGTTGCAAGGTAAGTTGAAACAGGATCCAATTGCAGCAGTTTTCAGGCTTTATTTTAACAAAGAACTCAGTATACATGGAACGCAGGACAAAACAAACACTTTAACGCAACAAAGACAACGGAACTGAACTAAACACAGGGCTTAAATACACAAGGACTAACAAGTTAATTGATTGAATAACAGGTGACAAGAATACAACAATCAGACACACTGGGAAACTGGGGGCACGTTCAAGCTCAAACCGGTTCGCCACGTTTTGCTACGGTTTCCGGGTTGAACGTCATGTTTCATGGAGACGGTGTGCAACGGGTTTGAGATACATTTTCTCTTGTTTGGTGGGTGTGTCAAAAATGTCAGCCCAATCAGCAGCAACATGTACATAAACCATGCGGTATTAAAGAGACAGCTCGCACAATGGGTCCATAAAAATACTATACTTATATATTTTGCTATTGTATTGTGGAGTGACACTTTCATAAACTTTTCTATACTCCTCTGATTATATAATGGTAAATATTACAATATCATAGCACAACAGTGATCAGCAATAATAATAAGCCTAATACTCACAATAAAAATAGATCATAACACAGGCTCAGAGGTAGGAAGTGGATTATCCTTCACCTGAAATCTTTGTCTTTTCATCCCAAAATGTGAGGCAAATGTTGGATCACAATAATTAGGGATCACAGTTTCCACAAATCCCTTCACTCGATTGGGATGTTCTCTTTTATTCTGGACGGAAAGTGCAGTGACTAACATTGAGCGTATTTTGCAGTAGCCTATTAAACACGTATTTATATCGATTTCATTAACACAAAGAATGACCTTCTCAGTTGCCATAGTTGCAACTCTTGCGTCATCAGAACAGGGTGTTCAACACACCACCGTTTCCGTTTAAAAAAACGTTTTGCAACATTTTGTCGGGGCTGAACGCAGCCTGGGTCAAATGAACAGGCACACAGGCAAACATGAACTCAACACAATGAAATCTAATTCAAAACAGAATACAAATAGAATACAAAACTGTGACATAGACAGACAGTCACAGAGCACTAGTGGTGGCAAGATAAAGCCTCATGAAGCATTGAAGCTTTTCAGCCAAGTGGTTCACAAAAGGGTTTATTTCTCGAGGCTTCATTTGCTCACAATACCACCTGGTGCTCAAAGAGTGTAAAACAAGCAAATACATTACAGATGACCTGATGTGATCTGTGATACACTCTATTTTGCACCAGTTAAGGCTTAGAAATAACGATGAAGAAAAAATTAATTTCCACATAGACTAATCTGTTTATATAAATATAATGTGTATTTTCTGGTGGTATACTGTATAATGATTGTATAACATAACTGCGTAATACATTTATTGGCTTAAAATGAATGGGGCTATCAAATGTGTGTAAATCAATTATTTGATCATAAAGGGGCAATATTATTATTAAAATTATTCTATTATTATTATTAAATATTATTCTAAAGACACGCGCTCCAAAGCCTCGGCACAGAATGTAACATCACTACCAAGTACAACAAACAAACAGCAGCTGCCTTTTACAGTTCCTTCTGAACCCAAACAATGAGCATATGTTGCGTTCATGTTATTAGTTAACAGTAATTATGAGATGGCAACCCATAACATTCTACTCAAAGCTGTTCATGTCCTCAGACTCGAATTTATGCGTTTCTATCAACTCCAAAATGAAGCTGCAGCAGTCAGTTGGTACAAGTCCGAGCTCTGTAAGCTGTTTATGTTCATTATTATTGTAATATTATTTGAGATGTGAGATCATTTAACAGTGTCTTTTGTGATGCTTAGAATCTGCTGTGCACGTTCATGTGTTTTGAAGGAGAAGTGCCTTTGGAGACGCTCTGAAGGGAGGTTGGGATCTCTATTGCTAGCCTCTCTGAAATTGCCTAGCCTAACTTTAATGAACCAATGAGTGACCATTGGTAATAAATAAACAGGTACTAAACCAGCAATGAAACTAAACAGAACATAAATGTGGCACTACTTTATTAGTGCAGTGATAAAATACAAATATAATGAAAAAAGGAACACAAATACGTTTCATTTTATAGCAATGTCAAAGAAAAAGCAGTTTTAAGCTAATTCTACAGAGAAAATAAAGTGAATATGTGTAATGTTTAATGACTTAGTGACTATTCCTGAGCCTCAAATCATGCAAATTTCAGTCACTGCAGGCAAAAGTAGCATTTCAATTTACATTACATTTCCATTATGGTTCCTTCCAGGGGGAGGGGGGACTGTGACTACTGATATAACCAGCAGCAAAATGAACTTACATTATTTCATAGAATTAAGCACATTTCACAATGCATACTTGTATTTAAAATGTTTTTTGTTTCCCATCATGTCCATTTTTTATCACATTTTTATGAATTAAATCAAATGAAAAGAATACATTTTGTGTTTACTGAAATTAAAATGTTTTCATTTTATTTTCTTATGTAGTTTCTTTTAAGCGACATTGCAGAACTTATCTTTGTCCATCTCTTTCTGTTCAACCCTGTTATGCTGTGATTTACATCTTAATAGTTTTTGACCACATGTCTTTCATTATCAGTAATTCATTATGTTTACAGTTATCAAGTTCAATATATCCTCGACAGTTCCAGAACTCCAGTGCTGTAAAAACTGGGATACAGGAGCAACATCTAATGACTCAACCATTAAAAAAAATGTGTTGACCCCTATTCAGAATATTGTACCCCATATATGCTGGTCTTTGGCAGTTACCGTCCTTTGGGTCTAAGAAGTGAAAGTCCTTGAAAGTTCAGCAGATTGTTACAGTACATACACTAGGCAAATGCATGTATACTTGTCTGTAACTATTTCCCATGCAAACATATGTATTCATTCCTCAATTTGTTTTAAAGGAAAATTTCAGGATTTGTTTCTGATGTAAACTTTGAGTGAATGTAAATGTTTCTTTGGAGATGTGTACTTTCATACATACATTACATCACACCTGACAAAAGCAAAAGCAAACAAGTTACCAACTCCATTACATATTAAAAATAAATAAAAATAAAAACCTGTCTTAGAGAAATATCAATCAGCACACATTTTATTGTGCCTAATTGGAGTGTATATAAAAATGTGAAAATGTGTATTTAATAAATTCTGCCCTTTGTATCTGCTTATTGTGTGAAGCAACTTTCTCAGCTTTGACGCAAATCGAAGTCAGGTAGAGGAACAAACTTAATGTGGAAAACTTTAGTTAGTGTGTAATGTTGCTGTTTGAGCATAAACAACATCTGACAAGTTACGAAGCTCAAAGTTCAAAGCAAAGGGAGAAATTTTTTATTAAAGAAATTTTATTTTATTTTTTTTTTATTTTTTTTAAGGACTACAACAAACGGCTGGGACAACAATGAGCTTATTCACAGGTAAGTGACATCACTAAACCTAACATTTACATAAACCCCGCCCCAGGAACACGCAACAAAGGCCATGTTAAGAAGAGGAAGAGTTATTGTACATTTGGGAGTCTGCTCAAGCTGTTGCATCCGTCTTTTCACATTTATTGTAAATACAGTACATAACACAAATGCAATAGCATGTCATAAAAGCAAGATGACAACATAAGTTATAACCATAATTAAACAAAACTATACCTGTTCTATCTTCATGCAGCAGATATTCTCTGGCTCTGTGCATCTTACAACAGTTCCCACATGAGCGATTTATAAATGATCATGACAGAATATGCTAATCAATGACTTGAAGATGGTTAACTCCACATCAGCTACATAAATTCATCAACTAACCATTCAGAAACATTCTGTCTCATTCTATATGTTGTCACTTCTTCTTGAGTCTCTCCATCATTGTCTGACTCCAATTTGAACATTTCATGCTATAAAAAAATGATCTGTGGGGTATTTTGAGCTAAAACTTCACACACACACTCTGGGGACATCAGAGACTTATTTTACATATTTTATTTTATATATATAAAAACTTGGGTGGACCAAGTAATAACAGCATGGACAAGTGATGTAAGGAATGGATGGATGGATGGATGATTTCCTATTTCTCACATATAGCCTGTTACAATTTACTTTTGTTTGAACTGGATTTTGATGGGAAACGTCTTGGTTACGTATGTAACCCTCGTTCCCTGAAGAAGGGACGAATTTGGATCTGTTTTCAGAGACCAATCTACTTTGAGTGATTAAAAACGAGCCAATGGACATTGGTATGCGGTTCACGCATTCCACGCACCGCCCCGCAGCGTGGGTATAAACGTACGTCTCCGTTCTCTCCTTCAGGGAAGGAGGGTTACATACGTAACCGAGACGTTCCCTTTCAGTCGGTCACGTTAGACGTAAGTTGGGACTGACCGACGAATTGGGATCCCTACCAACACGCCAGGGATGCTGGCCCTTCCAGCACCCTGCCTGAGCTCGCTGGACCACACCTATGTTGGAGTGGGAGTCAGGGCTCCTGGCAGGGAAGGTCAGTCACTGCTGTTCCTGCAAGACCCACTCAGTATGACTATTGGATAACACTGCAGAGCCACGTCCTTCAGTGGAAGGAGAGGTGGCGAATACACATAAGGACTAACCTATCAGGGTAGTACTACCTATGGCAGTCTCTGGGGTGGATCCATCCTGGTCCCAGAGGGGAAAGAACACCGCCAGAGACGACAGAGCGAGCTCTGTCAAGGGAAAGACACGGGGCTAGCCGAGTAGGGTAGCTGGTACCATGGAAGAATACACATATGGGGTTGCCATTAGGGAACCGCTACATATGGAACCCAGCATACACACATGTTCCACAAGCGTACAGGCCTGGCGTCAAACCAGCCCGCAGCTCTACATATGTCTGTCAGCGAGGCCCCTTGAGTCAGCGCCCAGGAGGAAGCTACACTCCTTGTGGAGTGCGCTCGCAACCCGAACGGGCAAGGCATGTCTTGGGACTGGTAAGCCAAGACGATAGCATCCATTATCCAGTGGGCTAACCTCTGCTTTGAGTCCGGTCAACGTAAGCGCGAAGAGCGTGGATGGGACACAACAAAGCCAGGGCTGGGTCTGCCTCCTCCGAGGGCAGCGCTTGCAGGTTCACCACCTGGTCCCGGAAGAGAGTGGTGGGAACCTTGGGTATGTAACCAGGTCTCAGGACAAAGTGAGAGTTGGCCGGCCCGAATTCTAGGCACGATTCGTTGACCGAAAGAGCGTGTAGGTCCCCTACCCTCTTTACTGAGACCAATGCAGTCAGGAGCACTGTCCTCATGGACAGGATGTTTAACTCTACAGACTGTAAAGGCTCAAAGGGAGGACCCTGAAGTGCTCTAAGCACCAGGGCTAAGTCCCAAGAGGGTAGGGAGGTTGAACGAGGATAATTTAGTCTCCTTGCACCTCTGAGGAACCTGACGATTAGGTCGTGCTTCCCTAAGGACTTACCTTCGACTGCATCGTGATACGCCGCTATTGCTGCGACGTACACTTTAAGGGGGGAGGGAGACAGCCTTCGCTCCAACCCATTTTGCAGAAAAGAAAGCACGACACTAATCGAACACCTTCGGGGGTCTTCCTGGTGGGAAGAGCACCACTCAACGAATAGGTTCCTCTTCAAAGCATAGAGGCGCCTAGTAGAGGGGGCTCTAGCAGAAGAGATGGTGTCTACCACTGCTTGTGGCAGGCCACCTAGAACCTCTGCGTCCCGTCCAGGGACCAGACATGGAGTTTCCAGAGGTCTGGATGCAGGTGCCATAGAGTGCCCCACCCCTGCAGGTCCTTCCTCAGGCGTAAGTCCCGTACAGAGGGTGCCCCCGGTCAGGGAATAGTACAACTGGCAATGGATCGAGTCTGGAGAGGCAAACAGGTCTACCTGCGCGGCTCCGAAAAGGTCCCATATCAGCTGGACGCTCCGGGGGTGGAGTCGCTACTCTCCCAGAGGTGTCGACTGACGAGACCTCAGATGCTTCTGACTCCACAGGAGGAGATAGCTGGCGAGCTGGAGCATGCAACGGGAGTGTAGACCACCCTGACGGTTGATGTACGCAATGGCCGCAGTGCTGTCCGTACGGACCAGTACGTACTTGCCCTGTAGCGGCTTTTTGAGGCGGCCCAGGGCGAGACGTACTGCCAATAACTCTAGGCAATTGATATGCCAACGCAGTTGGGGCCCCGTCCACAGACCTGAAACTGCATGTCCGTTGTACATGGGCCCCCAGCCCGTGGATGAGGCATCCGTGAAGACCACAGCATGCCTGGATACCTGTTCTAAGGGCACTCCTGCCCGTAGAAACGAAGGGTCCGCCCACGGGTTGAAGGTTTGGCGACAGTAAGGAGTAACTGAGACCCGGTACTTGCCGCTCTGCCACTCCCATCTTGGGACTCAGTCGTGAAGCCAGCGTTGAGCGGTCTCATATGAAGCAATCCGAGCGGCGTTACCACGGCTGCAGATGCCATATGCCCCAGGAGAATATGATTTTTCTACTAACTTGTTTCATATTTTCCTCATCAGAGTGGATGTTCTGAGGTTGACCACATTAAATGTGAAAGATAAAATTTTTTAAATAATTAAAATAATAGAGGGCAATAACAAGTTGTTTTTCCTCCAAAGAAGTGGACTGCTTTATTACTGATAATGATTACTGATATGCCAAAGAATGTGAAAAAATAGTAAGTGTTTACAATGAAAATGGGGTAATCATTAAGCCTAGGGACAAATGTGGTGATATATGGCTGTTCAAAATGCTGTAAAATGTCTAAAATTATATATTTTTTTAATCAACTTCGATATGTTTTTAAAATGCTCAAATTGTGTCATTTATGACCACGGCTGCCTTAAAATTAATATTGTTAAAGATCATGATCTTTACTGGGGACACAAAAGGCACCGAATCCTAGGAATGAACACCACTAAGCTGTAGAGCAAAACTTATCACATCTGATCAGCAAGGACAAATGGATAGGCTTTTTATGAAAATAGGGTTTCCCAACTAACACAAAGCTACATCAAAATTTACATCGCCCAGTGGACCTCTTGTCTTCCTTCATGTAGGAGACTTACCATACAATGGTGGAGGTCACTTCAGCTGCAGATAGTCTTTTCTGCTGAATAAATTTAAGTAATGTACAGTTGAGCACACCTGTTTGGATAGCATCCACAAGCCAGGAGAATAGCATCCACAATACAGTAGGCCATTTTTTGTTTGGAGACAGCTTTCCCCTTCTGATGTCCTCCAAAGCAGATCGGTCAGTGAATCTCCACTCCCCCAGAAGCATAAACTGTCGTGAGAGCAAGTCCATTGCACAATTGAGGATGCCCAGAATGTGAGTGGCTCCAGTAGAGGAGATGCCCGGTGATTTGTGACATTAATTTAGTAAGCCACTGACGCTGTGTTGTCCGTCCGGACCAACACATGCTTGCCTTGGATTAAAGGTTAAAACCTCCCAGTCAGGCTAGGTGTTCGAGGACCATGTCCCTGTGTGCACAACAACTCTCAAGAGTGAGCTAAAATTAGCCAGTTGTCGAGATAATTGACTTTGTTAAAGATGTGAAGTGACAGGGACAACCCGAAGGAAAGGACCTTTTACTGGTAAGCACAGTCTTGGAAGGTGAACCGTAGAAACAGCCTGTGCCAATAAGGATTGAGACGTGAAAATATGCGTCCTTCTGGTCTTTAGCCGCTAACCAATCCTGGTTACATGTTAATATATATGTCTAATATATGTCTCTGGATGAGCCTCTTGAATGGGAGCCTGTGAAAGGCCAGATTCAATACTTGTAGATCCAGAATCGGTCTGAGCCCCCCATCCTTCATGGGTACGATGAAGTATGGGCTGTCAAAGGACTGTTTACATCCATACAGGTTGTGTTGCCATTGAATGATGTCTGGCCATCGTGGTACTGAGAGCCATGAACACTGTGTATGAGTGTGTGACCAAGGGAAAGAGTAAATTGCTCTTTTACTGACCGTGTGGTAGCCATCTGCCTGGTGGCATCTGGCCAAATGGAAAAAATTGTACCCCCTGTCCTTCCAGCGGGGGTGAGGCTGACCCCAGTCCTGGTGCGAGCTGGTCAGCAGCCTCTCCTCCTTTCCTGGGTCGAAACAATGTTTCAGTGTGAGCATGGCCCTGAAGACACAGATCGTAGTGTCCTCCAGCTCCCATTGCAGATGCTAGCGTGAGGCTGCCTCCGCTAGTGGTGCAGGCTTCACAGGCTCTGCAACATTTTCTTCTGACCATCACTAACCCCTCCCCTTTTCTGTGGCATGCAGCTCCAGTAGCACAAGAAAGCATGATGCCTGTTTCACGCATACTCCGTCTGCAGTGCATATTTTTTTTATGTACCCATGTTAACCAGTTAGAGCTTTCACACTGCACACGGTGTCTGCAGCAGTGCAGCAATCGTTTACGCACCAAGTCTATTTTTGCTGTGCTGCATTCGCTGAACAGTGATCTAGGACAGTGAATTGTTCGCATTAAAATAAACATGTATTGACATGAAAATCTAGTAATTTCACCACAGATACATATAATTTAAAGTCTACTCTGTTTCAAAGTCAACACATGGCTTTTTGCCTCAGGTAACACAAGGAAAACCACACCTTACCTGGCATTTAGGTAAATAAGGGGACATAAAAACAAAGTTCTTTATGACCTGCAGGATTTCTTGTAAAAAGATTTAAAAACGTAAGAAAAGACTAGATTTTTTGTCTATTATAAGTTTTAATATAAAATGTTTGTGATTTTAACATAGGGTAACATAGGCCTATGTTTAAATGTTTTGCCACTTGCGTGAGCAAGACGTAGTAGCCTATATAAATATAAAGTAATTAATTAAATATAACGTTGTTTTAATGTAGTTTAAATGTGACATCTATGAAAGAGTGTATACAAAGAGAATTGCAATGCTGACAACAGGCCATGTTCAGTAACAAATTTTGTATTTTAAATAAAAATACAACAGCGCGTGCTGCTCCTGCATCGCATACGTACTGCAACACATACTGCAACACGCACTGCAAACGGAGAATGTGTGAAACAGGCGTTACGCTTCTTTCGCTTACAGCACAAGCCCACACCCCTAATTTGATTTAGGTTTAGCTAGTCAAGATCATTGCGTGTGCACACTTCTCTTAAACAGGTCGATCATGGATCAAATCGATCCACCACAGCAAACAATATATTTTGTGCTGTTTTATGCATTTGAGACGTCGTGTTTTTTTTCAGTACAAAACCCATTCTCCATCTGTAAATGTTAGAAACTCCAAATATTAGAATGTTAGATGTAAAAATGTTAGAAATATTTTCATTTTGCTGCTAAACTGTGCTACTGTGCGAATGTGTGCCAAATAGGAGTACAATAATTCTGACTAAAATATAGATTTTGTTTGGAAAATCTATATGCAATATTTTATAACAAAAGAAATATCTTCTAAATATAATAATTTATCTTTAGGATTTGGGATAAGTTGCAGTGAACTCATAGCTCATTACACTGTAATATAATAAAACAAATTTGAACAAGTAGTTCAGGGAATATATTTTTAAGAAACCAAATATAATATAAAGATACAAAATATAGTTTTGGGGATAGGACCTATGCTACTTAATAAAGATGAGTTATAGGCTATTTATTTAGAATACGGAGAATTACAGCTTTTAAAGCAATAACACATTTTTGGTGAAAGCAAGAATCCCCAGTTTTAAATGATTGGTTAGATTTAGTTTCTAAAGTACACTATAAAAATAAAATAAAAACAAAAATATGTCTTTAAAGGAAATGTCCATTTGTATAATTGTGTTAAATGTGTTTGAATTGAAAGACATAATAAAGTATAAAATATAAAATAAATAATATATATACACCATAACATAATATTGTGTTGGTCCCCCTTTTGCTGCCAAAACAGCCCTGACCCATCGAGGCATGGACTCCACTAGACCCCTGAAGGTGTGCTAAAGCCTCTCTCTCTCTCTCTCCCTCTCTCTCTCTCTCTCTCTCTCTATCTCTCAGGTAACATTCTATACATGCTGGGTACGATTAATGGTTATACGTTTTAATCATGTAGATGTTATGCATTCTAGGCCATGTATCTTGTGTAAACTGGAATAATTGTAGTACTGGATTTGTATAGCAATTTCAAGTTTCATGTGTGTAAAACCATGTATAGGAGCACATAATTACCATGTGGCTACAATGTGATTCACAATTGCATTAACCATAAAAATGCTTTCATCACAGCAGGATTCAGTAACTCTGCACTTAATCATGCTCCTTAACAAAACATTGGTGTGGAAAGATTTTGAGCCAGACCACACCTCATACTCACATTCTAATGCTGGCTCCCTGTTACAACAGGACCAAATTTGCATCACTATTGTAAACCCTCCTCACCTTTGTTTGGGGCATGATTGTATATACACATAGCCACAGCTAAATGCAGCCACATAGATTTGATCTTCACACAGAGTCAAATCTACATCTATATTTGCCTCACAAAATATGTATATGTAATATATTACATCTAGACTGTGAATTTAGTTTAGTTTTTCTTTGGATTTACTAAATCTAGTTATCATTTGTCTCACCAAGTTGAATTTCAAAATGTATGTTAGTATTTCTCATTCTTACATAAGCGCAAAAAATTGTATTATCATTTATGCATTTGAAACATTTATGAAACTTATTTGATTTCTGCTTCTTTGTATTTTGTCAATTTGACTTGCAACATTTTGCACATTCATTCAACTGAATCTCTGTAATTGGTTACACTGAATATTTTGATGATGCTCTTCATGAAAAAGTTTTTTTTTTTTAAAAACCAACAATGGTTGTTTTGTTATAATGCAATTTATTTCAATGTAACACATGTTTGTGTAAGAGCTTGTAAGGAGCGGTTTTACTGCTAAGACAAAAGCTGAGATCCAACACCCTGTAATAGAACAATAAAACTCACTAATCTGGAGAGAAGATCTCACAGAAAGACTGTGGGACATCGCCCTACCCAAACCTTCTCCCCCTCTCACTCGCCTGAGTGATTCAAGTCACAGAATGCAAATATACCACAGATGATGTATCTTGTAAATCTATTGTTTTTCCCTTTCATGTTTGGTGTAGCGAATTAGCTCAGAGGGGAAATATTAATAATTATTCATAACTCAGTAGGCCTATTGATTATTAATTAATTCTAAGAAAAGGGTATTTTTCCTGGCCACTTTGTATTTACATAAGCGCTTAGAGCGCATAACAAGATCGAAACCTGAGAGAACCATCTCTGATAAGCTCCTTTGTCTGAGCAAAGGAGTTTACAGCTTTACTACCTACACAGCGACTTGTATTTCTTAGTACATTACTTGCATTTGCCCAGGAAGGTGTCCAGATATACGTCGCAGAAGAAAGACTTGATGGTTCCGTCCGATGGCTTTGCAGTGGCTATCGTTTCCTTCCGTGTTGAGCGAAGGAACGACGGTGAGCTTGCATGGTTGTTTTGACTCCATAGACAGCCAAGATGACGCGTCCAGAGAGAGAAGAGAAGAGAGGGAGGAGAGAGAGCGTCTCTCTCTTAAGAGTCTTAGAGAAATACCACCCTCGATGGTTGAGTTGCCCAGTGGGATTGTTGGGATTTCCCAGCAGGAAATTCCTATGTGGGTCTTTGTTTCAAGCAAGATTCAATGGGCCTTTGCCCATATATACTCCAATTAATGCAACAAACACACATTACTTCCTACAAGAAAGTGACATACACGAAAGTGTAAGTCGTGAAGAGAGCATTAATTTGATAGGAGACACGACATATATGAACTTACATGGACTAGTAAGTTGTTCATAAGACATGCATAAACGAAATAACATACAAGAGACACTTTTACAAGACAGTTATATGTGTACATACAATGTCCTGGGGTGCATATTCATTTATAGATGGTTGGTCTATAACTTGAGGCAAAAGCATGTATTTTACAGGCTTTGTGTCTTAACTATGGCCTTTTCCATGTGGCTACATTTTTTAGGGCCATAAAACGTCTTATCAGTTGGTATCCAGGGTAACTGAGGACCTTTCTCTGTTGTGTTGAGGGAAGGTCTGTTACTGAGAACGGAGCATTTAAAACATATTTGTTAAATGTAACAGGCGATTATGTGTCTGATTTGCCTCAGTCGCTACATTGGTATCTTTTTAAAGGTCTCAGTGCGATTGGTAAAATGGGCTCAACTTCACTGCAGTCACTGGTAGGATGAGAAGATTAAAACATGAGAATTCTGTTCTCCTTTTGAGTGGTCTCCTCAGATAACTGATCCTCTTCCTCGAACCAGATGTTTGTGTTGCAAATATTTACAACCCTTTTGTTCTGGTCTGGTATTTAAGGAAGGGTAGCAGAGCTGCCATTTGGGAAAAATTCTGTAGCCAGAACCCTCATGCAGTGCTGTGTCAGTGTCCTGGAGGCACTCACACACACTGTGTGTACTGTGCCAGATATGACTCTTTGAAACTGTTTTCATATTACTTTGTAATTGTTTTATATTTTTATGCTGAAAGCTGTGTACCATTGATTCTTGTTTAATTATTTTTATTTAAGTTCTGTCTGGCCACAATAAATGTTACTCTTGATTTATCTTGTATTGTTCTGAAATCATTATTCTAGTATAGATCGATGTGGAGTCCTTTATTTCTGCAAATCTCTGTCAGGATAGATCAAACCGAGAACTCAATGGATGGAGCATGGGGTACACCTTTCTGAGATAATATGATTTCTGACTATCACTGTATTAGCAAGTTGCAGCTTTCGTGTCTATTACTAAAATGACGCTTTTTGTTCTGAGCGACCACTTAAAGGTAAAATATTCACTTTGCAATCCTCTGACTAATATCAGAACTGGCTAGTTTGTGTCCGTGAACACGCGAATCGCGACGCGTCTGTTTCTGTGCGATATCGGATCCCTTGATGTACGAATATGTGAAAATAAGAGATACTAAGAAAAATCAACGATCTAAATTAAATCAAAACGAATCTTATGATCAGCTGTTAAATTACAAACGTAACAAATTGAACAAAGTCACATAAAATTGGAGTCAGATCAAATTATTCATGGAGTCAGATTTAAAATTAGATATCAATAAATTAAGTGAATTTAACAGAAATGCTGAAAAGGCTTACACACAGAATTCCTTCAACCAAGCTGCTAGATTCCGTTTTTGGGCTAACGGATGGACCTTACAAGCTTGTGAGATCTTCTTTTATTCTCAACCTTGATCACTTTATCAGTCTTATTGCCAGAGACTATTTTAATCTGACCACATCAAAATTCTGACCAATGACAAATGCCATGTATGCTTTTGCTCTTTGTTGTGCTATATGCTGTTTTAAATCACAGGATCCCTGCTACCCAAGTTCACATCCTGTGTCCTGCCTCAGAAAGAGGGACAAGCGTTTGCTCTCAGTGATTGTTCTTGAGGTGTGAAGTAATCAATGGACATTTTGCAAATCAAGGATCAGTGCAACACCATTTGATGGGTTCTCATGCAGGGCTGCAAGGAGAACAAAGATTGAAGACTGACAAGCTGCTATTGCAAGTCTGGACGAGAAGTCTGAAGATGACATCTACACACAACAGAAAGCAGGGCTGCGTTCAGCCCCGAGAAAATGTTGCAAAACGTTTTTTAAACGGAAACGGTGGTGCGTTGAGCACTCTGTTCTGATGACGTAAGAGTTGCAACTATGGCAGCTGAGAAGGCCATTCTTTGTGTTCTTTTTGAAGAATTTTCGGAGCCTGATGAAATCGATATAAATACATGTTTAATACCCCAAAATACACTCAATGTTACAGTCACTGCCCTTGCCGTCCAGAATAAAAGAGAACATCCCAATCGAGTGAAGGGATTTGTGGAAACTGGTTCCTAATTATTGTGATCCAACATTTTCCTCGCATTTCAGGATGAAAAGACAAACACTTCAGGTGAAGGATAATCCACTTCTTACTTCTGAGACTGTGTTATGATCTATATGATCTTATTATTTTTATTGTGAGGATTAAGCTTATCATTATTGCTGTGCTATGATATTGTAATATTTACCATTATATAATCAGAGGAGTATAGAAAAGTTTATGAAAGTGTCACTCCACAATACAATAGCAAAATATATAAGTATAGTATTTTTATGGACCCATTGTGCGAGCTGTCTCTTTAATACCGCATGGTTTATATACATGTTTCTGCTGATTGGGCTGACATTTTTGACACACCCACCAAACAAGAGAAAATGTATCTCAAACCCGTTGCACACCGTTTCCAAGAAACATGACGTTCAACCCGGAAACCGTAGCTAAACGTTGCACCCATGTCTTCGTGGACTGTGCCACCTTTGGACTCCATGGGTGTGGCCAACGGTGCCATGGGGGGAATTGTAGGATTGAAAATAATAAAAAATATTTAAAAATTAACAAAACATCTTTACTCTGTTTCACCCCCATCTTTCTTACCACAAGGGCCATTTGGAATATCTAAAGACAGAGGTGTTGATAGTGCTCGAGGCCTGTAGGCCAAAATGTGTGTCACACCTTTAGTACAGTGGGGAAGTTGAAATTATATGATTGGTCAGTTTGAATGTCTCACATTAGGGTTTCAGTCACATGGTCAAGAAAAGGATAAAAGAAGGTTGTAAGGGTTGCTCTGTCTCTCTTGATTCTCTGTCTCTCTGTCTCTCTTCTTGGGGCCTGCTCTCTGGCTCTTCTTTTGCTGGGCTTCTTTGCTCTGGCTCGCTCTTTCTTTTCTTTTCTAAAGCCTCTCTCTCCCTCTTTCTCTTTCTATCCCTCAGGTAACATTCTATACATGCTGGGTACGATTAAAGGTATACGTTTTTATCATCTCATACATCTATTTTGAAACTATTTTAAGTGTAACCATAACTAGAAATTGTCATTAAATCCTTTCTATTACAAATACCGTGCTCGAGGGGGCTGGTTGTGAGCCATTGAGAACGCATTTTAGCATTTGCATTTTAGATTCTAATATGAATATTCAGCCTGTAAAAAGCTGATTGGTACTGAATGTATTTAATTTTGAGAAATTAAATCATATTCCTTTCTGGCTTGAGAATTTTTTATGCCTATGTGAAATACTATTTCTAAAAATCCATGTTTATGGTAAGGGCATGCACTGAGTGCTTTGTGCCCTTTCTAATTCTAAAATGTGGAAGCAGAGTCAAGTCCTCTAAGGGCAAGGCGGATCTGAGGACAGTTATTGTCATGAAGAGGGCTTCGTCAAAGATAAAGTCCTGACGCCATCAATGTCAGGCTTCTGAGGGTAGTCCCCTCCATAGGAAGGCGGTGTCCACCTCATTATATGGTGCCCGCCTCCCTTCGGTGCCCTCAGGGGACCGTTCTGCCAACCCCGCCGCAATGCCGGGGTGCAGAGGGTTCTCGCGAGTCACCCGAGAAGGGCTGTGATAGCAATCCGTCTAAATTCTCATCTTGTTTGATTCTTCTTCGTGGATGAGCATGATTTGAACTCAAATAACACCCAGTAGTCCAGTTACTTCTTTTCAAAAAGTTTAATAATAAAAATAAACTGGAAAAATGTTACACGGTCAAAAAACGGTCCTTGCCGGAAATTAAGTCATTGTCAATATGAAATATTAAATTACACATATTAATTATTTACTCATTATTTAACAATTGCTTAATGCACACAATTATTTAACCCACATCTATATAAGAAACAAATAATATATGTATAATATATATATATTACGCATCCGGCCCCTAATTGGTTGGTCAGGAGACTAAACAATTATCATCGTCATATTCAAATACTAGAGCAATTTCACTTGAACATTTATAAGAAATAGCTACTTAGTTCTTCCACCTATCCTTTGGTTATCTTTCCTCTTGATAGTTCTTTGTTAGTATGCTTGCATGCTTACATTGCCTCTTGAATTAAGCACAATTTATTTACAGGTCTCTCTATTATATTCGTATTGGTCTTTAACTTTACACGACGTACAGTTCCACTGGAGTCTGGCAATGTTTGAATTACTCTTCCAATTATGCATGAATTACGGGGGGAAGAACTGTCCACAACTAGCACCACGTCACCAGGTTCAAAGTTCCTTTAAAATTTTGACCATTTGCTGCGTTCCTGAAGAATGGGAAGGTACTCATGAGTCCATCTGCTCCAGAACAAATCAGCAAGATATTGGACCTGTTTTCAACATTTTCTCACATATTGGTCCTCCTTGTTAAAGACACCTGGTGGTAAGCGGGGCTGAGTTTTCAACAATAGTAAATGGTTAGGCGTCAGAGGCTCAAGGTCATTTGGACCTTCTGATGTACTAGTTATTGGTCTGTTGTTGATGATGCTTTCCACTTCGCACATGACTGACTGTCATGAAGACTGTCATCATTGATAGACTGTTCCTTTAAAAGAGCGTTGAGTATGTTTTTTACAGTACGGATTTGATGCTCCCAAACTCCACCTTGATGAGATGCAGCTGGACTGTTGAAGATCCATTTAATCCCTTTCTGTAGCATGGTGTTTTCAACTTTGTTATGGTCCAGGTTTTTTAGTGCCTCTTGCAACTCTCTTTCTGCACCGACAAAATTTGTGCCGTTGTCTGAGTGCATGACTCACACCTGTCCTCTTCTACTTATGAAATGCCTCAAAGCATTTATGCATGAGTCAGTGTCCAAACTATTAGCTATCTCAATGTGTACTGCTCTAATTGTTAGACAAGTGAACAACATTCCATACCTTTTTACAGTACTCCAGCCCCGCGTTACGTCAAAGGGTCCAAAATAATTGACGCCCACGTTTGTGAAAGGGGGTTTATCAGGTAGCAGGCAGTCTTCTGGCAAGCTTGTCATTTTTTGCTCTCCCACTCTTCCATTGAGTCTGCGACAAACTGAGCAATTATGTATAAGTTTTCGAATGGCTGAGTTGGCTTGGGGGATCCAGAATTTTTGTTTCTGAGTGTAGATAGCATGTAGTTTCTACCACAGTGTACACATCTATGATGAATATCATTTAGAATGAGAGTTGAAATCCTGGAGCCTTTTGAGAGGATTGCAGGGTGTTTGGATTCCTCTGGCATGGCTGCTCTGTTGAGCCTACCACCAACTCTTAGTATCCCATCCTGAAGTACAGGGTCAAGCTTGTACAGCTGACTACTTCTCTTAAAGGAACACACCGACTTTTTGGGACTTTAGCTTATTCACCGTATCCCCAGAGTTATATAAGTCCATACACACCATTTTTATCTCTGTGCGTGCCATAACTCTGTCTGACGCACCCACCGCTAGCCTAACTTAGCACAAAGACTGGAGGTAAAGACAGCTAGCCTACTGCTCAATAAGTGACAAAATAACGGCAACATTTTCCTATTTACATGTTGTGATGTGTATAGTTACATTGTGTACTAAGACCGACGGAAAATGAAAAGTTGCAATTTTCTAGACCGATATGGCTAGGGACTATACTCTCATTCCTGCGTAATAATCCAGGAACTTTGCTGCCGTACCATGGGTGCAGCAGGCGCAATGATATTACGCAATGATAAACTCTCATATTGGTAGGATTGTCCATTCCCTCCATGAACTCTCCATCTTCCATCGTATTCCGACAACCAATCAGGAACAGAGCATATGTACTCAAGGCTTTACCATCATCAGACTTGATCTGAGGCCACTTTAAAGCTTTATCAATATAAACACTGAATATGATTAGCTTGTCTCCATAATGCCTTTGGAGCAATCGTTTTGCTTCCCTGAAACCTCTGCTTGATGGCATATATTCACAGCTTCTTACGATGTCTTGTGGCTCTCCAGCAGTGTATTGTTCTAGATAATACAACTTGTCTTTTTCATTGTCTGTTTTATGTTCTATGGTATACTCAAAGGACCTGATGCAAGATTTGAATGTCAGTGGATCACTAGTAAACACTTGGATGTCTTTACTTGGAAGCTGGGTTTGAGTTTGCTGTTTCACAAGTCATTTTGCTGCTGCATAATTTGAATAATGCTGTCATCTGCTTGACTATTATTACTGTGGCCTGTGGCTGTTGATGTGTCTAATTGTGGCGGTGCAAGCAACACTGGATTTGAGATGGCCTTTTTACTTTTACCCACAGATGAATGAGCTGGTGGACCGTCGCTCTGCTCTGTTTTCAGTTCCGTTTGCCTTTGGCGAATTCCCTTTCTTTGCTTAGATTGTACACTGCTTCTGCCATTCTCTGAGCGTTCATACTCTTTCAGTACCTTTAATTTAGCGTTGCTTTCTGCAAGCGCTGTTTCTATTTCAAGTTCTTCCATTTTGGCGCTGAGCTGCATTTTTTCAATTTCAAGTTGTTGTTTTTACTTTAGGGATGCTGCTTTTGCTAGCAGAGCTGCACATTTTGATTCTTCTCGTGCACATGCTGATGATACAGAAGAGGAAACAGATCCGCTTTCAATATCTGAATCATGCTTCTGTTTAGATTCACTCTTGTTCACAAATACCTGTGAGGCACTGTCGTGAGGAGTAACATCATCATCCATGTCATCTTGGCCTTTTTTATCACCAACAGCAGCTATCAAGTTTTCTGTTTTCTTTTTAAAAAGTCTCAGGGAATCCATTTTAGGCTGAAACAAATCTTTTTGATCTGCAATCTTTTCATCTTCAGGCAAAAGATCTTGAACTCGCAAATGTAATCAGTAAACTCGGTTAGCAACTCTTGTACATTTTGCAGATTGTAATCATCAATCATCAACCTTTCAATGTTGTTGATTTTACTGGTAAGAGCAGATATTTTCACTCTTCTCAATCCAATCCATCTGTGCAGTTGCTACTCTAATGTTCTTTGAGTGGGTTTAGGCGCCCTCTTGTGTTCAAAAACGACAACGTCATCCTCTCCTCCTTCAGCCATCTTAATTCCACTAATGCACAAACTGCTTACAGACGATTAAAAATATATATAATACCTTTCTGGATCAAACGTGTGCAGTTCAGCTTCTTCAAACATGCATTGTGCAAACTTTATAGCTGATTTAAAGTCTGTTACTTCCTTCAAAGAATGGAACTTTGATGAGTGATAACGTGGTCAAAAAACTGTATCGCTCCAATATTGCATCACACAAAAAACTAACGGTCCTTGCCGGAAATTATGTCATTGTCAATATGAAATATTAAATTACACATATTAATTATTTACTGTCAAACAGTTTCAGAAACTGTTAGGTCTTATGGCAGCTGCGTCGAACGGGATACCTTTTGGCCTGCTGAGCATAAGACAGTGGCAGTGGTGGCTCAGAACCAAGGCGTTTTCCCAGAGGGGATACCCGCTCCACATGATCAGAGTCACGCGGCGATGCCTTTGTGCTTTAGTCATGTGGAAAGATCCTTGGTTTATGTCCCAAAGGCCGGTGTTGGGGACTCAGGGAGTCTTCCCTCACGGGCTGGGGAGTGATCATGAAGGGTCGCTCGACTCAGGGTCTGTGGCAGGTCCATCAGCTCTCATGGCACATAATCGCCTAGAAATGATGGCTGCGTTTCAGGCTCTGAAGCACTTCGTGCTTGTTCGTTCAAGATAACGATAATCATCAGGGGAGGTCTGTGGACACGCCCCTTCTACAAGTGGCACAACAGATCCTCCTGTGGGCCCAAGGGAAACTACTTCCATCAGGGCAGTTTTCATTTTCATGGTGCGGAGATCGCCAGTGGGACCCAGTCAACTGCCTGGTGGGTGCAGTGCTGGAGTTTCTGCAAGAGAGATTCTCTGCAGGGCTATCCCCCTCCACATTAAAGGTGTATGTGGCGGCCTTAGCTGCTTTCCACACTCCTTTGGGTGGGGTTTCTTTGGGGAGACACCCACTAGTTACTTGTTTCCTTCATGGCACTTTGAGGCTTAGATCTGCAGTCCATGCGAGGGTTCTGGCCTGACACTTGGCCGTTGTGTTTACAGGGCTCCCTTTGAGCCTACTTTAAAAGTGTCTGAGAAGTTTCTCACACTTAGACTATCTTTTAATTGTTTTCTCATCTCTTGAGAATTGGAGATTCAGTCCCTCTTGGTGGTTCCCTTGCATCTTGAGTTTGCGTCCGGATAGTGAAGGCTTTCTTCATCCTAGGCCACGCTATGTTCCTAAGGTGCCTACTATTGTTGTAAGACCTATAGTGCTGCAGGCCTTTGTCCTCCAAAAAGAAAGGCATCAGACCAAGAGAAACTAATCTACTTTGCCCACTTAGGGCGCAGGGTGCTTATATCCACAGAGCTAGTAAAGGAGCCCTGTGGAGGAAGCCAAACAGTTGTTAGTGTTCTTCGGGTCACCTAGTATGGGTACCCTGCGTCTAAGCAGAAATTTAGCAAGTGGGTGGTTGAGGCTATCTCACTTGCTTATCAGCCTTCTTCTTTGGCTGTTCGGCCCACTCTACTAGGTATGGATGCTTCTAAAGCTTTACTGTCAGGGGTTTCCCTGCAAGATGTGTGTGATGCGGCAGGCTGTTCCTCGCTGCATACATTTGTCAGGTTCTATGAATTTGATGTTGGCCCCACTCCTGGGGCGCAGGTGCTATCGTAGTAGTGTGCACTTCGGTTTCACACATACGGTCACTTGCTCTCATGGCGGCGTGGGTATTGCGTTCTCACAGCATTTTGACGCAGCTTGAGCTCCCTTGAAAGGGAACGTCTCGGTTACGTATGTCACCTTGGTTCCCTGAGTAGGGAACGAGACGCTGCGTCGCTCTGCCATACTCCCTGCGTGCCCGTGAGCGACTTACTTCATGCTTTTCAGAAGCTAGTATCTGTATTCACGGGTGCTTTATAGTTTCCGGGTCTATGGCGTCACCTGCTATGTCTTTCCATTGGATTGATTCCACAGGTGCTTCACGACGCAATCACGCAGAGGCGTTCTCACAGCGTTTCGACGCAGCGTCTCGTTCCCTACTCAGGGAACCAAGGTTACATACGTAACCGAGACGTTTTCTATCATCTTGCTGATAATGTTTCTTTAGTCGTTTGGCAACCCTGCAGCCTGAACCACTGTAGGCGATCCACACTTACAGATGGTGCTGAAACCTGGGATCCTCTGTAGTGAATTTTCTGAAATTTACTTTGATCGGTCATCAGAGTGAGGGCATTTTTTGCAGTTGATCTAGTGAATGGATTAAAGCTGACCTTCTGACCAAGGAATGGGTAAGTCTGTTTTCATTGTTTAATGGTATGATAGGAAAAGTCTCCATTTGAATGTATTGCATGAAACAGAAATTAGAAGGTATAAATAGCTTCAATAGTCCCATTACTGTACAATCTGAGAATATTCTGATTATCTCCTCAGGGATGGAAGGGAACATTTCTGATAACAGTGAC
Source organism: Rhinogobio ventralis (assembly GCA_039654625.1). Classification (NCBI taxonomy): domain Eukaryota; kingdom Metazoa; phylum Chordata; class Actinopteri; order Cypriniformes; family Gobionidae; genus Rhinogobio; species Rhinogobio ventralis. Next base: position 41,995,287 of record CM077197.1, on the reverse strand, counting down.
ATATTGTTTGCTTTATGGAGCGAAAAAAGTTGAGCCTACCTTGTCCAAACTCAAAAAAAAGAGTATATTGTAATTAAAAGTTCAGATGATGAAATGCTTAAATGGTAGGACATAATTGGCAAACATCAAAAGAAATCAAAACATGGTGAAATAATTGAGGCGTTAAACTTCATAAGTTGTAAAAGGCTACGTTATGTGACACCATTTCTATTCTCAAGTATAGATGCTAAATGTAAAGAAGTGCATTCTAAAAATGCAGAGGCACAAAAGTCTGAGGCAAAGATTCAAGATCTTCAAACACAGCTAGATAAATTACTAGCTGAGTAGTTAGCCCTGACTGAAAAGTGTAAAAATCACAAGGACACCATTGCAAATCTCAAGGCTAAGCTAAATGCTAAAAATTCCAGTGCAAACAGCAATGGGACTCAAAAACATGTTCACTTCTTAGATGAGGAGATTTGCTCTAATGAATCTGAAACGTTTAGTTCAGAAAATGCACAAGAATGTGTGCCTATTTCAGTTCTTAAGGTGATGCAGCACCGTAATAGCGTAGAGTCATGTACCAGAACGCATGGTGTACAAGCATTAGAGAGTCATGAATATCCTCAAACTCCAGGAGAACATAGCAGACAACCCAATGGCAAAGAGAGCAGGTTTTGCAGTTCCTGTCAGAAAATAGGCCATATAGAGGAAAAATGCTGGTCACTGGGTAGGGGTCGACCTCCACCTTATTTTCAGAAAAATAGGAAATCATTTTCTAAGGGCAAAGGTCAGCGCTCATTCGCAAGGTAAAACTCTTAGTGAGTTAACTGCATTGTTCATGCAAGGCCTTCAGCTATTAACCTAACTTGCTCATGCTCATGCTTGCAGCCTCATAGCAATGAGTTTAATAGTTAATCATCCAAATTGCAATGATCCTGTTTGTATTTTCAAATTTGTAATTCTACTAAACACATTGTGCGCATAGAACACACATTATAGTTATTTGTGCCACTACATACACATAGACTAGTTTAGTTTATTCTTTAAAACACATGATTGCTTGACTGTTAGTGTTGTATTAAACACTTAGGATAAAGGTTGTAGATGCCAGGTTGTGTAAATTGGAATAACTTTAATACTGGAATTGTAACAATTTCAAGCTGCATGTGTGTCTATGTTGAATTTGTTTGTCTCCTAAGTGGAAACTCTGCTATTTTCCATATAGCTGCAGTAAAACCATGTATAGGAGCACATAATTGCCATGTGACTACAGTGTAATTCACAATTGCATTAACCATGAAAATGCTTTCATCACAGCAGGATGCAATAACTCTGAACTTTGCACTTAATCATGCTCCTTAACAAATACATTGGTGTGGGAAGATTTTGAGCCAGATCACACCTCATACTCACATTCTCATGCTGGCTCCCTGTTGCCATTGACTGTGCCATCTTTGGACTCCATTAGTGTGGCCAACGGTGCCAAGGTTCACAGACACGTCAGGCTCCCACGTCATCCAATCACAGCACACACCTTCACCAGAGTACTAATCACTATCACCTGCATCCCATCAGCACTGCAATCACCCACAGCACAAAAGAAACTCTCTCACACGCAGTCACTGTCCGGTCTCGTTAGCATGTAGATACTTACCTTCATGCTTACCTCACAGACTTCTAAAATCTTTACCTGCCTCCTGTGTTCTTCTAAGTCTCCATCATGTTCCCTCGTCCTGTGTGATCCTCCAGTGTCTTCCTCGATCCAGTTCTGTCTCCAGCCCGCTACATCTGCAAATACAAAGACTGGTCATTCAGATATCTTCATCAGACGCCCATGAACTTCTAGATCACTCACCTGCACTTCTGTTCATCACTCTGGTACTCAATAAACATCACTAACTTGTCTTCCTTGTCTCCATCCCTTCTGTTATGTAACACCAAGGGGGGACTGTAGGATTGAAAAGAATCAATATTGAAAATATTTAATATTTGAAATTGAACAAAGACATTTGCTTTACCGTTTTCAACCCTCCTCTTTCTTACCACAAGGGCCATTTGGAATTCCTAAAGACAAAGAGATGCTGAAGGCCTATAGGCCAAAATATGTGTCACACCTGTAGTACAGTGGGGGAAGTGGAAATTATATGATTGGTCAGTTTGAATGTCTCACATTAGGGTTTCAGTCACATGGTCAAGAAAAGGATAAAAGAAGGTTGTAAGGGTTGCTCTGTCTCTCTGTCTCTCTTCTTGGGGCCTGCTCTCTGGCTCTTCTTTTGCTGGGCTACTTTGCTCTGGCTCGCTCTTTCTTTTCTTTTCTAAAGGCTCTCTCTCCCTCTCTCTCTCTCTTTCTATCCCTCAGGTAACGTTCTATTCATGCTGGGTATGATTAATGGTATACGTTTTTATCATCTCATAACTCTATTTTGAAACTATTTTAAGTGTAACCATAACCAGAAATTGTCATTAAATCATTTCTATTACAAATACCGTGCTAACTAGTTTTGATTTGGTATTAACTGGTATTTGAAGTGCTACCTATTGCAATACAATATAGTCAGCATTATAGCAATGCTCTTCCACATATTTTGCTATTGTAACTGCACTTATTTCCGTCGTTGGTATACAGGTGCTGGTCATATAATTAGAATATCATCAAAAAGTTGATTTATTTTACTAATTCCATTCAAAAAGTGAAACTTGTATATTATATTCATTCATTACACACAGACTGATATATTTCAAATGTTTATTTCTTTTAATTTTGATGATTATAACTGACAACTAAGGAAAATCCCAAATTCAGTATCTCAGAAAGTTAGAATATTACTTAAGACCAATACAAAGAAAGGATTTTTTAAAAATCTTGGCCAACTGAAAAGTATGAACATGAAAAGTATGAGCATGTACAGCACTCAATACTTAGTTGGGGCTCCTTTTGCCTGAATTACTGCAGCAATGCGGCGTGGCATGGAGTCGATCAGTCTGTGGCACTGCTCAGGTGTTATGAGAGCCCAGGTTACTCTGATAGTGGCCTTCAGCTCTTCTGCATTGTTGGGTCTGGCATATCGCATCTTCCTCTTCACAATACCCCATAGATTTTCTATGGGGTTAAGGTCAGGCAAGTTTGCTGGCCAATTAAGAACAGGGATACCATGGTCCTTAAACCAGGTACTGGTTGCTTTGGCACTGTGTGCAGGTGCCAAGTCCTGTTGGAAAATGAAATCTGCATCTCCATAAAGTTGGTCAGCAGCAGGAAGCATAAAGTGCTCTAAAACTTCCTGGTATATGGCTGTGTTGACCTTGGACCTCAGAAAACACAGTGGACCAACACCAGCAGATGACATGGCACCCCAAACCATCACTGACTGTGGAAACTTTACACTGGACCTCAAGCAACGTGGATTGTGTGCCTCTCCTCTCTTCCTCCAGACTCTGGGACCCTGATTTCCAAAGGAAATGCAAAATTTACTTTCATCAGAGAACATAACTTTGGACCACTCAGCAGCAGTCCAGTCCTTTTTGTCTTGAGCCCAGGCGAGACGCTTCTGACGCTGTCTGTTGTTCAAGAGTGGCTTGACACAAGGAATGCGACAGCTGAAACCCATGTCTTGCATACGTCTGTGCGTAGTGGTTCTTGAAGCACTGACTCCAGCTGCAGTCCACTCTTTGTGAATCTCCCCCACATTTTTGAATGGGTTTTGCTTCACAATCCTCTCCAGGGTGCGGTTATCTCTATTGCTTGTACACTTTTTTCTACCACATCTTTTCCTTCCCTTCGCCTCTCTATTAATGTGCTTGGACACAGAGCTCTGTGAACAGCCAGCCTCTTTTGCAATGACCTTTTGTGTCTTGCCCACCTTGTGCAAGGTGTCAATGGTCGTCTTTTGGACAACTGTCAAGTCAGCAGTCTTCCCCATGATTGTGTAGCCTACAGAACTAGACTGAGAGACCATTTAAAGGCCTTTACAGGTGTTTTGAGTTAATTAGCTGATTAGAGTGTGGCACCAGGTGTCTTCAATATTGAACCTTTTCACAATATTCTAATTTTCTGAGATACTGAATTTGGGATTTTCCTTAGTTGTCAGTTATAATCATCAAAATTAAAAGAAATAAACATTTGAAATATATCAGTCTGTGTGTAATGAATGAATATAATATACAAGTTTCACTTTTTGAATGGAATTAGTGAAATAAATCAACTTTTTGATGATATTCTAATTATATGACCAGCACCTGTAAGTTGCAGTGGGTGGTAATAGACGAGAAATGTACAGTTTTCTATCATCTTGCTGATAACGTTTCTTTAGTCTATCGGCAACCCTGCAGCCTGAACCACTGTAGGCGAACCACCCTTACACTAGCCATCACAATTTGGCCCTTGTCAAAATTCTTTGTTTCTAACAACTATCAACTTTGAGGACAAAATGTTCACTTGCTGCCTAATATATCCCACCCACTAACAGGGGGTGTGAAGAAGAGATAATCAGTGTTATTCACTTCACCTGTCAGTGGTCATAATGTTATGCCTGATTGGTGTACATATATATATATATATATATATATATATATACACACTCACCTAAAGGATTATTAGGAACACCATACTAATACTGTGTTTGACCCTCTTTCGCCTTCAGAACTGCCTTAATTCTACGTGGCATTGATTCAACAAGGTGCTGAAAGCATTCTTTAGAAATGTTGGACCATATTGATAGGATAGCATCTTGCAGTTGATGGAGATTTGTGGGATGCACATCCAGGGCACGAAGCTCCTGTTCCACCACATCCCAAAGATGCTCTATTGGGTTGAGATCTGGTGACTGCGGGGGCCATTTTAGTACAGTGAACTCATTGTCATGTTCAAGAAACCAATTTGAAATGATTCGAGCTTTGTGACATGGTGCATTATCCTGCTGGAAGTAGCCATCAGAGGATGGGTACATGGTGGTCATAAAGGGATGGACATGGTCAGAAACAATGCTCAGGTAGGCCGTGGCATTTAAACGATGCCCAATTGGCACTAAGGGGCCTAAAGTGTGCCAAAAAAACATCCCCCACACCAGTGGTAACAAGGCATGATGGATCCATGTTCTCATTCTGTTTACGCCAAATTCTGACTCTACCATCTGAATGTCTCAACAGAAATCGAGACTCATCAGACCAGGCAACATTTTTCCAGTCTTCAACTGTCCAATTTTGGTGAGCTCGTGCAAATTGTAGCCTCTTTTTCCTATTTGTAGTGGAGATGAGTGGTACCCGGTGGGGTCTTCTGCTGTTGTAGCCCACCCGCCTCAAGGTTGTGCGTGTTGTGGCTTCACAAATGCTTTGCTGCATACCTCGGTTGTAACGAGTGGTTATTTCAGTCAAAGTTGCTCTTCTATCAGCTTGAATCAGTCGGCCCATTCTCCTCTGACCTCTAGCATCAACAAGGCATTTTCGCCCACAGGACTGCCGCATACTGGATCTTTTTCCCTTTTCACACCATTCTTTGTAAACTCTAGAAATGGTTGTACGTGAAAATCCCAGTAACCGAGCAGATTGTGAAATACTCAGACCGGCCCGTCTGGCACCAACAACCATGCCATGCTCAAAATTGCTTAAATCACCTTTCTTTCCCATTCTGACATTCAGTTTGGAGTTCAGGAGATTGTCTTGACCAGAACCACACCCCTAAATGCATTGAAGCAACTGCCATGTGATTGGTTGATTAGATAATTGCATTAATGAGAAATTTAACAGGTGTTCCTAATAATCCTTTAGGTGAGTGTGTATATATATATATACCTTATAGGCCAATTACTAAGCTCAGATTCATCTTCCTAGTTAAAATTTAGTCTGTGCTTTTGTTATTATTTATTTTAATTTTGTGATTTTAACTTCTGCTTCTAGATTGTAATGTTCTAATGTTCTTCTAATAACCATCTTGGGCACATGGATCATTTTGTAGCATTGTAGCATTATTTAATAAAAACATTTTCTTTATACTATATATTTATTTTTGGACTGATAGTGATTAATAAAGTCAAATAATGGTATGCGAGAGAGTCAGCTGTAATATTGCGTTCCTATTGGTCAGTGTGAGAGGAGCTCAGCTTAGCCTGACAGTTAGCCTGCCCCGGACCAGGTCAGTTTCCCAGCATAAGTTGCCAGAGTAACTGAGTTTGAACTATTTTAAGTTTGCTTCATGTAACAGAATCCACTGACAATAAGTCATGAAAATGTCTTACCAAAATAAGCCTGGCTTGTATTCTAATCTTGTTTTATGAAACAGCCCTCAGTACATTGTTTCAAGTCAAGCCAAGTCTTTGTTTACTTTGTGTTGTGCACTTTGGATTATATTTAATAAATACTGCACATGGGTTCAACTCTGCTTGCATTCAGTGGATATCTGTTACACATAGGTCATGTTATGGGAAAGGCCATGATACATAAAACAACAATGGTTAGTCTTACCTGATGGCCCTGATAGGCTGTGTGATAAACAAATCTAAAAAACCTAAGGGCATGAGAGGCTACATTAAGCCAATTAACCTGTTGATCGTCAAGAGGACCGGGGCCAATTCTAGGCATGGCTAGGGGTGGGCTGAGCCCAACCAAACGTCTGCCTTGCCCACCCAATCAGAATTTAGGAACAGATAGTGTTAATCTGTTTTTAAAATTTGTGCATAGAACACACACATACACAAATGAGAGCTAAATGTGACATTGATTTAGCACACACACATATCTGTAACTAAACATGTAAAACATGAGGAAAGCAATGGAAAGGCACCTGCTGATAATAGAGAACAGCACTGCTGCCACCTGCTGGCAGGAAATCACACTGCAGCTGATCTATCAACACACACACACACACACTGCAATCTACACACACACGTCTGGTTTACTATTTTTTTGTGGGGACTCTCCATAGACGTAATGGTTTTTATACTATACAAACTGTATGTTATCTTCCATTACACTAACCCTCCCCCTAAACCTACCCATCACACAAAACTACAGACATTTTTACATTTTCAACAAAAAAATAAAATAATTCTGTATGATTTCTAATCTTTTTTCTTCATAGGGACCTCAATTTAGGTCTCCACGTGACACAAGTCCCCATGAGGCTGTGTGCATTCTGGTCCCCCACCGGGTTGGGTTTGTTAGCTAGGAAGACTCAAGCTTCAGTATTTGACCTCTATTTTATTCTGAGAAACTTATAGATTTGGTCGGTGTCGTGTCATAGCTGGGAGCATGGCGTGGGGGCGGAGTCGGCGTGGGGGGAAACAATTCATTCCCCACACTGGAAATGCATGGCGTTAACCCAGTATAGCCTACGTAGAATCACTTCTGACACTCGACAGAGCAAGATATATAAAAAACTGAGCCGGATTGGGTCGGATTGTCCGTACAGTATCTGTGACGGAATCAATGGCCAGAGGTGTCATTGTCTCGTCAAAATGTGTCCTGCTCCCACAAATATTACACGACATGCCTACACTGAAGAAACACTGAGAACTAAATACACAGGGTAAACGAGGTGATGACTAGACTAATTAACAAGACACAGCTGGGACAAATGAACTCAATGATGTGACAATAGGAACACAGGAGTGGCGGGAAAATGAACAAAGGAACAAACTCAAAGACAAGCAAAACAGACTAGACATGTAACATTACTCCGAGTAGGCTGAGGAACTGGCTGACTGAGGAGGTGGGAGAGGGAGGCTGGGTGGGAACTCCTGACAAGGAGACGCTGGAGAGACAGGGGACGCTGGAGAGACAGGGGGCGCTGGAGAGACAGGGGCCGCTGGAGAGACAGGGGAACTGGGTACCACATCTCCAAAAAAGTCAATTAAATTGTCCACATCAATGTCTTTCAGTTCCTCAAAGTAGCCGCCAGAGGTCCTCGTTGCATCCACCGCGGCGGGGTGGTGGGCAGGGCTCCTTTCCCAGCCCTCAAGCTCCACAAGGACTCCCTCCACGACGCATGATGTTGCCGGCTCACACACTTGGTCAGACCCTCACTGTGGTCCAGGCTCCAGGGCGATGACTCCTTTCAACATCTGCCTGGGTTCGGGCTCGTCGTTCGGGCACAGGCAACTCCCTCGTGCCGGTCGTGGTCGGTGGTGGACGGCTGGTCTCTGGCGGTGGTGGAGTGGGACTGGTAATGCTGTCCTCCTCAGCAGGGCCGATGGTGAATGCCAAGGTCGAGGAAGTCCCGTGTATGCGTTTCCAGCGAACGGTCTTCCTGCTCCAGGCAGAGAAGGCGAACAGCGGGAAGGGCCATGGGGAAATGGGGAAAAAAGGGGGAAACACCACAAAAAAAAACAGTTTTGGTCCGTCGATCTGTTACAAACTTGGTGTAGATGAAACTCACAAAGGCGAAGGAGAACTCGGAACAGGAACTTTTAATGCACAAACTCAAAGGGAACAATCAAAAACACCAGTATACGTAGACGTCGACGGACAAACACTGAAGAAACACTGAGAACTAAATACACAGGGCAAACGAGGTGATGACTATACTAATTAACAAGACACAGCTAGGACAAATGAACTCAATGATGTGACCATGGGAACACAGGAGTGGCGGGAAAATGAACAAAGGAACAAACTCAAAGACAAGCAAAACAGACTAGACATGTAGCAACATCAAAAATCACACAGTATTTCGATGAAGACGTTAATTCAGTGTTCCTGAATTTAATGGATTTAAAATATGTATTACATACATTTAACGTTTTTAAATTATCATAAAACTTGTCTTGTGCTATGAAATGGATATTTTTCTAAATATGCCGTGTGCAATGCAAAGGGCGTTAGTTTATGTATAAGTTTGTTTGGGCTAGAATATAAACATGAAATGAGTCTAATGTCAAAAGTTAATTTAACGCAGTACCACTCCTCACTCACTGATATCAGAAACACTGCTGCGTCTTCGCTCCGAGAAAATGTGTGGCTAAAGTATTTAAGTAAGCTCTGAAATATCACAAAAGTTTGGTTTATAACATACATTAAATAAAAAATTAATAAACAATGTTTCAACTTGGTTTATTGGAACACTAGTGTGCAAACTTTTATGCCAAGCTTATTAGGCTTTATCAGCATTAAAAGTTAAATATCATTGCTGCTTTTTGCAGTGCAAATTTTGTTTGGAAAGATGAAAATAGTATGTTTTCATCAGTTGTTTTGTCTACGGGTCACTACATTACAGATAACTGTAAGCAGATAAGCACTGATTACATTTGTTTGAATGCATCAGAGAGAACGATTGCATGTGTGAATAACTGCTACCTGTTTAAAATGTGATTTCACCCGGTCATATTCGGTATGTAGAAGGTACAAAAAAATTACTTGAACTATAACATCCCGCTCATGTCCATCGCCGTCATCATAACCTTTACATTCTTTCTGATTTGAGTGATCCATCTGAATCAAGCTAGTTAAATGAGGTGTCGAGATCCTGGAAAAAGCAATATTCAGCCAGGCTTTCGAGCCCCACAGTGCATCACTATTCATCAATTGTGGGGCTCAAAGAGAATGGTTATGGCGTTATGCATAAGATTGAGGAGACGCTAGCAGCTGATCTGTCCCCTGAAGCTGTGTTCAAAGCCCCGACATTGCCTACCAAACCATGCCACACAACATCATCATTGGTGGGCAAGGCGTATATGGCAGCAGGTCAGGCCGGCGCTTGCCTTCACACCATAGCTATCTCACAATCATATCAGGACAACCTGCAAGGAGACTTAGACAGAGGTGAAAGCATAAGCTTGGATGACATCAAAGAGCTAAGCAGAGCTACCGATCTGTCTCTCTCATTTATGGTTAAATCTGTCAGGCATTAAGGAGAGGGACGGCTTTTCTAATGCCCCGCTATTGCCTCCTGGTCTCTTCTGTGATGCTGTAAGCTTGGTCGTCGACATATTTCAGGAGGCAAAGAAGCAGGCGGCAGCATTTCAGAAGTCGCCATAAGTCCCAGCCATTTACGTCAGGCTCTTCATACAGGCAGATACAAAAAGAGAGTGTTGTTAGTCGCTTCAGGGCACAGCAATTTTCGATGAACCCAAACCTTGATATCCGCCCATCTACATAGCGGTCGTGGGGAGTTCATCATGTTCAATTAGGGCATTTAAGTAGCTTTCATAAATGTGTCTTAGAAACGTCTTGGTTACGTATGTAACCTTAGTTCCCTGAAAAGGGAACGAGGTGCTGCGTCGAAACGCTGTGAGAACGCCTCTGCGTGATTGCGTCATGAAGCACGTGTGAAATCATTCCAATGGAATGACGGAACGTCATAGGCGGGTGGCATCATAGACCCGGAAACTATAAAGCACCTGCGAAAGCAAACAGATACTAGCTTCTGGAAAGCCTGAAGTAAGTCGATCACGGGCACACAGGGAGTATGGCTGTGCGACGCAGCGTCTCATTCCCTCTTCAGAGAACTAAGGTTACATACCTTACCCTTTCAAGGGAACTCGTGCTGCGTCGAAACGCTGTGAGAACGCAATACCCACATCGCCATAAGAGCAAGTGACCGTATATGTGAAACCGAAGCGCACACTACTACAATAGCACCTGTGCCCCAGGAGTGGAGCTAACATCCAGTTCATTGAACCTGACAAATGTATGCGGCGATGACCAGCCTGGGGCATCACAGACATCTTGAAGGGAAGCCCCCGATAATAAAGCTTTAGAAGCAGCCATACCCCTGGTAGAGTGCGCCCAAACAGCCAAAGGTGAAGGCTATCCGGCCGCCTCATAAGCAAGTGAGATGGCCTCAACCACCCACTTACTCATTCTCTGCTTAGATGCAGGGTAACCTTTCCTTAGTGACTCAAAGCACACAAACAACTGTTCAGCTTTCCTCCACAGGGCAGCTCTGTGGACATAAGCATCCAAAGCCCTCACCAGGCACAGCAGATTAAGTTTCTCTTGGTCTGACGTCCGAAAAGGAGGAGGACAAAAGGCCTGAAGAGGGACTGAATGTATCCAATTCTTTTAAGAGACAAGATAGCCATAAGGAAAATAGTTTTAAGTGTGAGAAACTTCTCAGACACTTCCTCAATTGGCTCGAAGGGAGCCACAGAAAGGCCATGTAACACAGTGGCCAGATCCCAGGCCAGAACCCTCGTACGAACTACAGGTCTAAGTCTTAGAGTACCACAAAGGAAACAAGTAACTAGTGGGTGTCTCCCCAAAGAAACACCACCCAAAGGAGTGTGGAAAGCAGCTAAGGCCACCACGTACACCTTTATTGTGGAGGGGGATATCCCTGCTGAGAATCTATCCTGCAGGAACTCCAGCACTGTACCAACCGGGCAGTTAACTGGGTCCAACTGGCAATCTCCACACCATGAAGTGAATAATCTCCACTTCAATGCATAGTTTCCTTGTGGACAGAGCTCTGGAGTGAAGGACGGTCTCAACAACCTCAGTCGAGAGACCAGACCTTATGAGCTTGTCCCCCTCAGAGGCCAAGCCCACAGTTTCCACAACTCCGGGCAGGGGTGAAGGATCAACTCACTGGCTTGAGAGAGAAGGTCCCTCCTGGTCGGAATCTCCAGAGAAGAGCCTCCCAGAAGAGACACTAGGTCCGAGAACCATACTTGGGCTGGCCAGTACAGGGCTACTAACAGCAGACGGGCCCCGTCCCGGCGAACTCTCTCCAGAATTCCTGGAAGCAGAGCAATCGACAGTATGTCTGCTTCCTGATTCAGGACCCCCAGGATATTAACTGCCCTGATAGACAGCAGTTTCCCTTAGGCCCACAGGAGGATCTGGTGTGCCAACTTGTACAAGGGGCGCGACCGCAGACCCCCCTGATGATTTATATAAGAGACCACCGATGTGTTGTCTAACCGAACAAGCACATGGTGACCCCTGAGATCTGGCAGGAAGTGCTTCAGAGCCGGAAACATTGCCATCATTTCCAAGTGATTTATATGCCACGAAAGCTGATGGTCCTGCCATAGACCTTGAGACGAGCGGCCACTCATGACCGCCCCCCAACCCGTGAGGGAAGCATCCATCATTAGTGTAACACGACGACCCTGAGCTCCCAACACAGGCCCTTGAGACATAAACCAAGGATCTTTTCACATGACCAGAGCACGAAGGCATCGCCGCGTGACTTTGATCGTGCAAAGTGGATTTCCCCTCGGGGAGAATCCCTTGGTTCTGAGCCACCACTGCAATGGTCTCATGTTCAGCAGGCCAAAAGGTATCACGTTGGACGCTGCTGCCATAAGATCTAACAGTTTCTGGAACTGTTTGACAGTGAGTGACCTGCCTAGCTTTGGTTTTTTGACTGCTGATAGTATCGATGCTATGCGTGCAGGCGATAGATGAGCCTGCATTGCCACCGAATCCCAGACCACGCCCAGATAAGTGGTCCCCTGAACTGGAGAAAGCACACTTTTCTTTGTGTTTAGTCTTAACCCCAACATCTCAATGTTGAACCGCCATCTGCTCTGACTAAGCCAAAATCAACCAATCGTCAATGTATTTGAGTATGCGGATGCCCTGAAGACGCAGAGGCGCCAGTGCAGCATCCACACACTTCGTAAAAGTGCAGGGTGGCAGTGCTAGACCGAATGTAAGTACCCGATATTGGTAAGCTTCTCCCCCGAAAGCAAACCTCATGAACCTCCTGTGTTGTGGAAGGATGGATACATGAAAGTATGCGTCTTTGAGATCTATGGTGACAAACCAGTCCTCGGACCTGATCTGTGACACAATCTGTCTGAGTGTAAGCATCTTGAACTTGAGCTTCCCTACAGAACGATTTAATAGGCGCAGATCTTATATTGGGCGCAACCCTAGGGTGGCTCGCGAGGACCATCTGTGCCCCGGCATTGCGGCGGGGTTAGCAGTGTGGCCCCCTGAGGGCACCGAAAGAAGACGGGCACCATATGCAGAGGTGAACACTGCCTTCTTTCGGAGGGGACTACCCTCAAAGTCAAAAAGCCTTTTTCGATGAAGCCTTCTTGGCGATAATGATTGTCCTCAGATCAGCGCCGCCCGGCCTCCCACTCTTTCTGCATAGAAAGCGACGCCCTGCTTCTGCTCCGCCCTGTGTGAGGAGCTGGTACTCGGCTTGGGCTGCTGTGCAGCCGCCCCAGGGACCTGGACACGGAGAGGGAGAAACTGCTTGAGCGCCGCCGACTGCTTTTTAGCCTCCTGAAACCTCTCGGTGACAGTTTGGACTGCGTCACCGAAGAGGCCAGTAGGAGAAATTGGGGCGTCAAGGAAGAAACCGCAGGGCGGACTTCCAAACCCCGAGATGAGGCACTGGATCTAACAGGTGAGGGTAGAGATAAGGCTGAGCCCGTCTCAAACCCCTCTGTAAGATCCATTTGCAAACCTCACGACTGAAGCCGCCGCTCTGCCTTGGCAGAAGTGGGACCTGAGTCACGAGGAACACGAACCGAAGCACTCTCCTCAAAGAATGCCCGGCAGGAGCGCAGTGTTCTTAACGGTAGCTGCTCACAGTGCTCACAACCAGCCCCCTCGAAGGCTGCCTGAGCGTGCTGCGCTCCCAAACAGCTTAGCTTTTTTTTCCTGCCTAGCTTTCTTCTAAGGACAGACAAAAACACCAATTTCACAGATTTCAACACAGATCGCTTACTGAAGGCACAAAAGCTAGTATCTGTTTGCTTTCACGGGTGCTTTATAGTTTCCGGGTCTATGACGTCAACCGCCTATGACGTTCCGTCATTTTATTGGATTGATTTCACACGTGCTTCATGACGCAATCATGCAGAGGCGTTCTCACAGCGTTTCGACGCAGCGCAAGTAACCTTGAAAGCGAAATAACATTACTGATAAGCATCTTGAGACAAAACAATGGCACAGGCATATTTTAAGATATGTCAGTGCAAGCTGATTTCAGTTAAAACACCTAAAGCATTTTAGTCTGGGACTAGCTTAAGCCTTGTCTGTGAAACCGAGGGATAATATATTAAAGCGTCTTTGGTGTTTCCATGGTTTCTACGAAAGTAAAACCGGAAATTGAAATATGATGTTATTGGCAGGGCAACACAATAAGGAGGGAGGTTTCCTTAAAAAAACGTTATTTCTTTTCGACTGAAGAAAGAAAGACATGAACATCTTGGATTAGATGGGGGTGAGTAAATTATCAGGAAATTTTCATTTTGAAGTTAACTAATCCTTTAAGGATTAAATGTTAAAGCGGCTTGCCATATTCAATGAGGAGGGAGGTTACACTGGTTAACCCTCTGATCTCTGAGGTGTTTTCTGGGCTCTGGAGGTGTTTTGACATGCCCTGACATTTGAGCTTATTTCTGTTACTTGTATCATGTTCATGGCTAAAGTCTGATTACTCTGTATTCAGCACAAACTCTGCTACAATAATATGTGAGCAGCATGGACAGTATGTAAAAGTTTGTAGTTTTGAGAAAATCATGTTTATGCATGGTTTGTGAAGAAAATATTTTTATGTGACTGAAATAAGGCTATAAAACACATACTCAATATTTGTTCACAAGACTTTTGATAACTGTATCACGTAGGTTAGAATTTTTGCTTCAAGTTGATGTAAAAATCACGAAGACATTTTTTGTGTCAGGAAGGCTTATGCGGGGAGGGCGTAAATCATTATGAATATTGATGTTTTTCACACTAGGGGAGAGAAAGACACTCCCCTGATGGCCCGATCAGCTGAATGACTGTGAGGGAACTTGAACATAGAATGTGAAGAGATTAAAAGAATGGCTTTTTGATTGTTTGCATTTTTTCTTTTTTATCAACAAAATGAACGGTGACTCCTTGACAGAGCAAATATCTTTGAAACTTAAAAACCCCAAATATTTTTTAATGTAATTCATTTGCTTGTTAAATAATAAATAACATTAAATTTTGTTAAATCATCAACCATGTTTTTAAAAATCACATTTTATGTGGTAAGTATATGGCTGCTCTTTTTAAGGCATCATTTCCATTCTATTTACTTTGCGTCGTTCTCTTAAGATCTCCTCCCTTCTGCGTGGACCCCAGTTAATTTTCTCTCTATACTTCTGTCCTCTCCCTCCCACTCATTTCTCTCCCTCAATTCTTTCTGTCTCAAAATCAAAGAATATTACATTTTATACTTATTTTTTTCATGACACTTTATAACAGTAAAAATTTTCTGCAAATCATCAGAAATGTTTTATTCAGTGTAATTATTGCATTTAAGAACACTGAAAAAGTTCAAAAAAAGAATAAAAAAGAATTGAACAAATCTTATTTAATTATTTAAAATACTTTTTAAAGAGACCTTGTCCTCTTGCGTGACATCTTTGTCCTCCAGTGTGACAGTACAGGAGTGTGACAGTACAGGTGTGTGACAGTGTGTGACAGTACAGTGTGTGACAGTACAGGTGTCACACCGGTGGACATTATCTGTCACACCATAGGATGTTTCCGCCTTTTGAGTCAGTTAATGAACTTGCTATTTGTAGCTAACCTGTCATTAGCAGTTAGCAAGACACATTTATATAATTTTCCATGATTATGTAGTTTAACATACATTTTTAATTAAAAAATATAATTTAAGGGTGTCACACCAAAGGACAACAAAACGTATAATAAATACTTATATAATATATAATAAAACTTTAATAGTGCTCCAAAAAAGTTAAATATGTGGACAATTCTGAGACAAAAACTAACCATGTGCTCATGTCATGGGCGTATCAGGGGGCTTCAGTAACATGACCCTGAATGGGGTCCTTTAACTAATTAAAGTTGTCGGTGGAATTGCCCAATTTAATATCAGGATATGGTGTCACACTAGAGGACATGGTTTTCAGTGGCAAAATGTATCAAGATGCATTCTATGCTTTTAGAAATATATAGATGAAAAAAATTTACTAAAACAGACACTCGTAAAATGTATGCCTGAGCTCTTTATTAACATTTGTATGCTTTACTTATTAATTTATAAAAGTTGCAATTTATTAAACCGTGCTTGAGACAGTCACACTTATTTTGAAATTTGGCTCAAAAATTTACAAAATCCAATAACAAAGCAGTTTTTATAACAACAGGTCCATGTAAGAAAAATAAATGTTTAACAATTTACTGCATTTTAAATGATGACAATACTAATTATATTTCAGACAGGACCACTCAAGTCAAAATACCACAGACAAAGTTATAATTAAAAAAATGTATTGCCATGTTTTAGTAAATTACGTTTGGCGGTATGGCTCTGTTCTAAATTCCCTGTCCTTTCATGAGCCCCATGAAAAGCTAAGACAGGGAACAGCAGCAGCTTTTGGGGACGATCCTCCCATTGTCTTACTGGGAGAGCATTGCAAAACCCCCCATTGAGAACAAAACATGCATCAAATGACAACAGAATGACATTGATTAAGTTAAACACCTGTTTAAGGAGGAGCTGGGGCGGAGGTGGGTTGCAAAGCAGCATGCAGTGGAAGCAGACAAGCAGGCAGACTGATGCTGGGTTTAAATAAAGCGCCCTGTTTGAGATTTGCCAATTGAGTGCACAGGAATCGGATCAGCTGATAGGGGCTGGGTTTGAATTTACTGTCAGCACTTAGCAGAGCTTGACTACGTAATCTTTTGACAGTCAGCTGATAGTGGAGCTTGACTACGTGGCCTGCCTGAACTAACGCAGAATGCTTGATTTCAGACAGGACCACTCAAGTCAAAATACCACAGACAAAGTTATAATTAAAACATTTTATTGGCATGTTTTAGTAAATTACATTTGGCGGTATGGCTCTGTTCTAAATTCCCTGTCCTTTCATGAGCCCCATGAAAAGCTAAGACAAGAAACAGCAGCAGCTTCTGGGGACGATCCTCCCATTGTCTTACTGGGAGAGCATCACAAAACCCAACATATATATACCCCGAATGCCACATTAAATTCAGCTAGAGTTAATGTTTTTGAGAGTCTGGGATCACTGTCTTTAAGCACAACAGACACATCGCCACAATCTACAACACACTTCTCACAAATTTCTGAGCTCAGTAATATTTTCACAAAGTTGACATCATTACCTGCAATGATTTGGCTTCTCAGCTGATGAGAAATTGCAGCAGCCGGCGGAAAGAATGTAGAGCCGGTAGACAAAGGAACTGCACTTCACATCGTCCTCCGCGGAATAGCCGCTGTCATGACGTCATCATCCTGCTGCTCAAGAACCACGGGCAACCTCACAGTGGTTGACGAAGAGTTTGTGGAAGACGGGACTGAGAAGAGAAAATTCGCCGAGGAGTTTGATGTTGAACCGGACTCCAGAGCCTGGATTCTGGAGTTCATGTTGGAGAGCGAAAGCTGAATGTTGAACAATGCTGACAACACTGGGTCATTGCTTTGGACCGTAGAGAGACCTGCTCGGACTGCAACGGCAGGACCACCTGCCAACTTGGGTGCATCATCGGTCAAAGTGGAAGCCGGATCGATGTTCTTTCTCTTCTGCATATGTTTCCTGCCGGAGAAAGGAGGAGGCTGTTGAAACGTCAATTTTTTTACATAGTAAAACAAACAATTCCTTCTGAGTGGCTCCGGTCGGATCCGGGATGTCATTCCTGTACAAGGTTTCCAGTATTTTAGGCAATGGCCAGTCGTTGATGCTGGGAGGACTAGAAGATTTACTCACCAAGCGAGAGCTCCGACGGACAGAAGCTATGCTGTCGTCTTGAATGGCTTCCTCTGCTTGGCTTTGTTGTTGGGATTCTTCGATAGATTCAGTTTGCCCCGGATCTTCGTCATTAGCTGTGGAAGACATGATCAACACTTGGGTAAGTATAGCAAAATACAATAATAGTCAAATTGCAAAGCAGCATGCAGTGGAAGCAGACAAGCAGGCAGACTGACGCTGGGTTTAAATAAAGCGCCCTGTTTGAGATCTGCCAATTGAGTGCACAGGAATCGGATCAGCTGATAGGGGCTGGGTTTGAATTTACTGTCAGCTGATAGCGGAGCTTGACTACGTAATCTTTTGACAGTCAGCTGATAGCGGACTGCCTGCCTGAACTAACTCAAAATGCTTGATTCATTTTTTATCTTGTGTGACAGTGAAAATGCCATGTCACATCAACAACCTAATTATAAATCACTAGAAAAGAACACTTCAGTACACTACACTAGAGAAAAATAGCCTATATGGATTATCATTTGTTACTTCAAATTTTTTCATGCGTTATGTCATTATGAAGTGAGTTTGGAGTAAAAACATATAGCCTAATGTTTGGCGTATTTTGCTTTTCAAATGCACAGGGCAAGCGATCCAAACTCACAGCGCTTACAGAGAGCATTTACTGACGCGATTGAGCCGCTCCTCAATATAAACACATTATAAACATCTATGTTTAAGCAGATATCCACGAACACAGTATTTCACAGTAAACGCTGGTCTAAACATTATAAAATTCATGATGTTAGTGTAAGCACTCATACTACTTTTATATCATGCTGTGTTTTATATTATAGAGCATAAAAACATCCTCATGTCATACGTGTGTATTTATTTATCATTGAAAGGTTGCCTACCTGTCTATATTTCATATTTCAATGTTTCTGTCGATTTCACACATTTTAGTCTGGCAATAGTTCAACTAGTAACCTACAATGTAAAGTTTATGCAATAATAACACGCTAATAGGCTATAAGTGAGAATAAATGTTTTGCCTTAAAAAATCTTAAAATCACGTTCTGTTTCTTCTGAGATAAATCCAAGGTAAACTCACAGCGTGTCTTCCAAACTCGATGAAAAGCAGAAGAATGATGAAGCTGATTCTTGGTTTTGAGGTGATGGGGAGCGTTTACAGGTTCGTGTTCCTTCACGTGGATGATTAGCATGTGAATAGTTTTGCGCGCGCATGGGTGTGGTCACATTAAAGATAATGAGCAAAAATTTACCTCTCGTTGATTTCATATGGATTACATAAACAGAGAATATTTGTTTCACTTAAAAGTAGACATTTCAAGCTTTCTAAAGACATACCTGTCATGTGGCAAGTATTCGCTTTACAGTTTATTTTCAGACGCATTTCAGAGTGGACTTAACTGAGTGAGAGACGGGATAATGCGCATCCTGTTTGTTTTCTTTATTTAGCGAAAAGCACAACATTTAGTTTTTATTGTGAGGGTACACAAATAAAAGTAGACAATTTTATTAAAAGTAGATAAAAGTAGACAAGCTTTGTTATGAAATATATAAAGGTATATTACCGTGCGCCTCTCAGACCATGCAGATAAAGTAATTCTTTTCAGGCTATGTCGTTTCTCCAAACCAAGCGACAACCTCCCGCGGTCTCTCTTGAAGCCAACACGGAAGTGAATTAAACTGCCATTCATCGACTGGCCGCTAGAAACAGGCTCCAAAATGGAGTCAAATCTGTATCTCCCCCATGTTAAAATGCCAACTTTACAGCAGAAAAAAACATGTTTACAGCCTGGTACAAAAAGTGGTTTTGGTCTATACAGCTAATTTTGCTGTTCATGACAACTGTGAGGGCGGTGAATTTTTTTTTATAACTCATCCATTTAAATTACATTAAGCCTTAAAGTGCATAATTAAGGGCGTGGCCATTTAAGTGACAGGTGGATTGCCACTATGGTTGAGATAGGCGGGTGTGGTTTCAGAAACCAGGCACCTCAGCTCCACCCACGTCCCGCTTCTTTGCCCATTTTCAGTTATCCGGGAGTGACGCATGGTGATGCGCTGCCAAGATGGCAACGGACGGCTTTTAGGCTTCAGAAATGCTCTTCGGAAACCTATGGGAGACGTCACGGACACTACGTCCATATTTTTTACAGTCTATGCTCCAAACTCAACCGGGTCATGTGACACATTCCGACATAAATCTTACTTAAAGAACCTCTACCTTTAAACATTTCAAAGGGCATACATTATAAATATCAGCTTCGGAACATCACATTCATACATTTTAATCACTTGTTTACAATTTATAACAAAAACATAAATACACATCTCAACAAAAACATGTCCTTTGACAGTTACACCTATATATTGCTCAGTTTTGTGTTTAGAGTTTTAAGATGTGGTTCATTTTGATGAATGAGTATATAAGAAAAGGAGGAATGTAGGATAGTGACCATTAGGGGGAGCTAGAGGGAGGAGGAAGGCTGATGTGTATGTAGGCAAGAGGAGTAATAAAGAAGTGTGTGTTCACCTACAAATGTGTGCATCTTACTAGTGATGCAAAGTCTGATTCATTTCCGCAAACCGGTTCTTTTCGGACAGTTCGGCTCAATGAACCGGTTCATAAAAAAAAAGCAGATTCATAGGTTCCTGATGTAATCATGCAATGATGTCACTATGCATTTCTTCTTTTTTATGCATTTCTCAGTGTCATGTTATATCAAGGAAACATTCAAATAAAGTAATCTGTGTCAATGCATATTGAAACAATCGAATAAAGTTATTTGCGTGAGTGCATTTTGCTGATTATTGCCTTTCATTCACTTAAGTTAATGGTGTTTGTGTGGTCACAGTTTGACCTGACCAATATTGAGCAGCCTACATAAGATTTCTAAAAGTTTTGCACATAGGCCTACAGCACACATTACAGAGATGCATAAACGCGGATATGTTACGTCTAAAGTAGCCTATATAGAAATAATGTCTTTTAAACTTATACATTTCACTTAACAACTTAAAATATAATATGCATGCACAATGAACTACAGTAAAATGTATTTACATCTCTCAAAAGAAAGGTTTTTGTAGGTTTTAATAAAATGTTATTTAATAACAGTAGTCATAATAAGCATATTTCCAGTACGTGCCTCAGACTTGCGTTGCCAACTCAATCATCAGAATCCTCTGCAAACTTCAACAGCTGGTTGAACCGGCTCGTTCAGTTTCTTTTGAGTCCTCTGTAATCCTCGGCAAACTTCGACAGATGTTTGAACCGGCTCATTTGGTTCTTTTTTTTAGTCGGACGTGCTACTTCGGCTTTTGCATCTTGTGTCATCAAACTGGAACTAAAGTTCAATCCAGTCCGATTAATGAACCAGCTCAACCGGTTACTTGCTGAGAACTGGCTTAAAAGAACGATTAGTTCAAGAACCGAACATCACTACATCTTACGTGATAGACACTACACTGATGCCTTACGACAGTAAACATTTTTACAGAGGAGTATTTTTTTTACTTCTTGTTTAATCTAACAGTAACAGGGAGTGAATTTGCCCTTCTTGACACACGCGTGTGTTGTTCCAACCCTAACTTTAACTGAAGTTTCAAGATGGACTTTGCTGTAAAAACCACATCATAGATACATTTCAGTTTGTGTTGTCCTTTTAAGGATTTTAATTTTCAAATATCTACTAAATATTTGTTGATTGCATATTTTCAGGTAGGAAATGTAAAGTTAATAATTACTTTTCATTTAAAGGAAATCATTTATAAAAACACTTATTATTGTCATGTGATGTCACTGCCTGTTAAGTCATTACCTGTTAAGTCACTTCCTGTTAGCCCTTCCTGCATGAAACTGTGAGACTGACATGGTGTGCTCTTCCTATCAATCCATTCGCAGCCGCTACAAAGCATCATAGAGGCAATGCCGTAAGTTAACTTGTATGACTTTTGATGTGTTAACGATTGTATATCAGGAAGTATTTTGTTAAAAGGATGATGTTTGATAAGTTGCTTACTATTGTGTATAGCAATGCTAATAGCTATTGTAACTGAGAACAGCAGTGTATACATGTTAGTCATTCAATGCAATGTTATTCAAGAAATGGACACTGATTACTGCTGTATTGTTTTTTTTACAATTTTCACCGTTACATGTTAATGAAGAATTGTGACAGTAAATGATCAAGCTTACTATGACTCTTCTTCATTGATGACGGTTTAACTTGGTGTTTAGTCAGAGTTTCAACACACTGCACGAGAACACTACAGTGAAAAGGCACCATTTGATGTTCTGAAGCGGTTAAGATGGCAACGAGCAGCAAGTCGTCTGTGCGTAGTAGTGGCAAGTCATCCTCGTCAACGGCGAGTGCGGCCCATGCACGGGCCAGAGCTGAAGCTGCCAAAGTGAGAGCGTCATATGCCAGCCAAGAGGCTAAACTGAAAATGGAAAAGGCTGCTAGAGAAGCTGAAAGGAGCAAAAGAGATGCCCAGAATCAGTTGGAAACCATAAGAATAGACACTTAGCTGGAAATGTTAACGTTACATCGAGAGGCTGATGCGGCTGTGGCGGAGGCACAAGTGCTGGAAGAAGATGAGCTAGCAATGCATGCTGCAGTTGAAAGAGGAGGATCTGAATCAGGAAAATTTTAAATTGAACGTACCAGTGAATTTGTCAATTCTCAAATCAAACTACGGAGTCATTCTTCCTCTCCACACTTATCAGCCTTACCTGTTGCTCCAGCTAACACGCTACCTCAGGCAGAGCCTTTGGCACAGTATTTAGCACGACGAGACCTTGTTAATTCAGGACTGTACGAGTTTGATGATAAACCAGAGAATTATCGGTCATGGTATTCCTCATTTACCAGTGCAGCTCATGAAGTTCACCTCACAGCAACCCAAGAACTGGACCTCATGACTAAATGGCTGGGAAAGGAATCTGGCGAACAGGTGAAACACATTCGCTCAGTGCATAGAGTTTCCACACCAACAAATCCATCTCAGTGCACAAAACAAATGTGTATGCAGCCAATGATGACCCTAACAAAATCTGTCCATTGCACAATAAACTACACCCTCTGAAAAAATGCAGAACATTCAGAAACAAACTTCTCGAAGAAAGAAAGGCCTTCCTCAAGGAGAAAGGAATATGTTTCAAATGCTGTTCTTCAGTCTCTCCCCTCGCTAAAGAATGCAAGTCTTCTGTGAAGTGCACTGAATGTGGCAGCATATATCATGATGCTGCCATGCACCCTGGTCCATCAACCCAAATAGTCAAGGCTCCTTCACAGTCACAAGAGGATGGCGGGGAGGGAGAGGATCAATCTAACATGGCTGTTGTCAGTGCAAGCTGCACAGAAGTTTGTGGTTCAGGTCAGTGGAGCCGTTCATGCTCAAAAATCTGCCTTGTGAAGGTATACCCCAAGGGTTTCAAAGACTTAGCCATCAAAGTCTATGCAATTATGGACGACCAAAGCAATCGTTCTTTAGCCAGTCCAGAGTTCTTTGAGCTGTTCAACGTGGAGCGCAAACCATTCTCATATCATCACAGAACTTGCTCTGGTATCACAGAAACATCTGGTAAGAAAGCAGAAGGATTCCAGATCGAGTCATTGGATGGAAAAATTATCTCCCTTCCGCCACTCATTGAGTGTCATGAGATCTTGAATAATCTGTCTGAAATTCCAATGCCGAGTGCAATTCTACACCAGCCTCATCTCCGACACATTGCAAAGTACATCCCAGAATTGGAACCAGAAGCAGAAATACTGCTGCTACTTGGAAGAGATGTCATTAGGGCACACAAGGTCAGACAGCAAGTAAATGGACCAAACAACGCTCCCTTTGCCCAACGACTGGACCTGGGCTGGGTAGTAATTGGAGACGTGTGCCTGGGTAATGTGCATAAGCCAACGGTTAACACATTCAAGACCAATGTGCTGGAAAATGGTCGCCATTCAATCTTTCAACCCTGCACAAGCTTCATTCAGGTAAAGGAGATGCAGCCAAGCTGTAACAGGTCTGCTAGAGTAACTGAGAAGACACTGGGACAGACAGTGTTCAACAGAACTGAGCATGACAGCAAACCTGCTCCATCAGTTAAAGGCATAGCTTTCCTAAAGATAATGGACACAAATGTCTACAGTAATGATGCTAACAGCTGGGTAGCTCCTCTGCCGTTCAGAGAACCACGCCAGCGCTTGCCAAACAATAAAGTGCAAGTAGTTAACCGGTTTACATCCCTGCAAAGTACTCTGAAGAGGAAACCTGAGATGCAGCAACAATATGTGGCTTTCATGGGAAAGATCTTCACTAACGGACATGCTGAGGTAGCGCCGCCACTGAGAGAAGAGGAAGAATGCTGGTATCTTCCAACATTCGGAGTCTACCATCCACAAAAACCCAATCATATCA
Organism: Rhinogobio ventralis; assembly: GCA_039654625.1. Lineage (NCBI taxonomy): Eukaryota > Metazoa > Chordata > Actinopteri > Cypriniformes > Gobionidae > Rhinogobio > Rhinogobio ventralis. The sequence goes on along the minus strand of CM077197.1, from coordinate 41,971,258 downwards.
CGGTGGTCTTTGATTCCAGTGCTCTAAACTACGGTGTCTCTCTCAACGATGTGCTCCTCACAGGCCCTGACCTTAATAACTCCCTCGTAGGTGTCCTATTACGCTTTCGGAAAGGGAAGGTTGCAATTCTAGCGGACGTTCAACAGATGTTCCACTGTTTCTTGGTGCGTAAAGATCACTGTAACTTCCTCCGTTTCCTATGGCACAAGGACAATAATATCAACAAGGAAGTTAAGTATTGGATGAAGGTGGCATGGTGCTGATACTGTCAGGTTTGTGGAAAGACATTTCTATGTTGGTGATGGCTTGGTATCCGTATCATCTGAAGCGGAGGCAATAGATTTGCTCCAACGAACACAGACCTCACTTGCTGAGTCAAACATTTGCTTACACAAGTTTGCTTCAAACTATCAAACAGTCATGGAAGCTTTCCTTCCTGAAGATTGTGCTCCAGTAATCAAGGACCTGGATTTGAGTGGAGAAACCTTACCCACACATCGGAGCTTGGGTCTGCTGTGGGAGATCAAGAACGACACATTCACTTACTCTGCATCCCCCATTAGCAAACCATTCACCCGCCGTGGAGTTCTCTCCACTGTCAACAGTGTTTTCGATCCTCTGGGTCTACTGGCACCTGTCATGATCCAGGGAAGAGCCCTTCTCAGAGAACTAACCTCTGAACTCTCAGACTGGGACACACCCCTCCCGGAAGGTAAACTGAGCAGATGGGAAGCCTGAAGAGATTCGCTCCAAGAGCTAAAGTGGCTTCATGTACGGTGTACATACACAACCTCCCTCACTGAAGCAGTGCACACCGAATTGTGTGTATTCTCGGATGCGTCGACCAAGGCCATTGGTGCTGTGGCGTACCTGAAAGCACTTCAGAAAGATGGGTAAGTAGAAGTAGGATTCGTTATGGGCAAGGCAAAGTTAGCACCCCTGTCTGAGCCTACAATTCCAAGGCTTGAACTGTGCGCTGCTGTTTTAGCAGTAGAGCTGGCAGATCTCATCCAGGATGAGCTGGATCTAAAGTTGGATGACATAAAGTTCTTTACAGACAGCAAAGTGGTGCTTGGCTATATTTATAACGAGACGAAACGATTCTACATGTATGTTCACAATAGAGTCCAACGGATCCGTCAGTCCTCGAGGCCTGAGCAATGGCAGTATGTGCGTACAGAGGAAAACCCAGCAGATTATGCATCAAGATCTTTACTTGCATCCTGCATGGTGCAAGCTTCTTGGTTCAACGGTCCCTCTTTCCTGCGTCAACCACCTGCAGAGACAACACAAACGAGAGAGACATTTGAGCTTATTGAACCTGAAAAAGATTCAGAAATCAGACCTCAAGTACAAACCTGTGCTACTAACCTGAAAGAACCACTGAGCATGGTGGTTCAGCACCTTACCTCTGACCGCTTCCAACGGTTCTCCACCTTCACATCCCTAGTAAGTGGAGTAGCATTTTTAGTTCACATGGCAAGATCTTGCAAACACACAAACCAAAACAGCAAATGTAAAGGTTGGCACAGATGTAACTTACCTCGTACTCCGGATGAATTGAACCAAGCAAAGAATGTTATCCTTAAAGCAACACAAAAAGCTGCGTTTGCAAAAGAATTGTCAGCCCTCCAAGTTAACCAACCAGTATCCAAAAGTAGCCGCTTGTGGAAACTCAGTCCAATCATGGAGGACGATTTTATTTGTGTTGGAGGTCGACTAAAACACTCTCAGGTTGCAACAGCAGAAAAGAACCCAATAATCCTGCCTAAAGATAGCCACATCTCCCTTCTGCTCACAAGACATCACCATGAGCAAGTAAAACATCAGGGTCGTCACTTGACTGAAGGAGCGATCAGAGCTGCAGGACTATGGATCTTGGGATGCAAGACGCTAATCAATTCAGTACTCCACAAATGCATAATCTGTCGCAAGCTGCGTGGAAAGATGGAAGAACAACGCATGGCGGACCTGCCATATGAACGCCTCTCAACCTGCCCTCCCTTTACGTATGTGGGGCTCGATGTATTTGGACCCTGGTTTGTCACAACCAGATGCACCAGAGGAGGACAGGCGGAGAGCAAGCGGTGGGCCATCGTGTTCTGTTGTATGAGTTCGAGAGCTGTGCATGTAGAAGTCATCGAGTCTATGGACACGTCAAGCTGCAGAAACAGCTCCATTCTGATTGTGGTACCAATTTCATTGGAGCGTGCAAGGAGCTTGGAATGGACAAAACGATGCAGAGGTACCTCAGTGAGCAAGGATGCAGCTGGGAATTCAATCCACCACACAGTTCTCACATGGGAGGCTCGTGGGAGCGCATGATTGGCATTGCCAGAAGAATCCTAGATTCAATGTTTCTACAGCTGAACACTCGCTTAACCCACGAAGTTCTTTGCACACTAATGGCAGAGGTTACTGCTATCATTAATGCACGGCCACTCTTACCTGTGTCCTCAGACCCAAAACAACCTTTCATACTTTCACCATCAATGCTCCTCACACAGAAGACAGGAGTTCTACCTCCTCCTGGAGACTTCTCGGCAAAGGACCTGTACACGAAGCAATGGAGACAAGTTCAGGCTCTTGCAAACCAGTTCTGGACCCGCTGGAGTCGTGAATACTTACCTTGCTTGCAACACAGACAGAAGTGGACAGTACCTTGCAGAAATCAGAGATCTAGTTCTGCTCAGGGACAAGCAGATAGCTCGCAACTGCTGGCCCATGGCCAGAATCACTGCCATATTCCCTGGAAAGGATGGACATGTAAGGAAAGTTGAGGTGACGACGAGTGACCAAGGCAATGTAAAAACCTTTCTTAGGCCAATTGCAGAAGTTGTTTTACTTCTACCCAAAGACTGATCTGGAGACTAAGGTTTTTTTTGCATTCTATTAAGTCCTAGTGACCTCACATAGGTCAGGCGGGGAGTGTGTTGTCCTTTTAAGGATTTTAATTTTCAAATATCTACTAAATATTTGCATATTTTCAGGTAGAAAATGGAAAGTTAGTAATTACTTTTCATTTAAAGGAAATCATTTATAAAAACACTTATTGTCATGTGATGTCATTACCTGTTAAGTCACTTCCTGTTAGCCCTTCCTGCATGAAACTGTGAGATTGACATGGTGTGCTCTTCCTATCAATCCATTCGCAGCCGCTACAAAGCATCATAGAGGCAATGCCGTAAGTTAACTTGTATGACTTTTGATGTTAAAGGTTGTATATCAGGAAGTATTTTGTTAAAAGGATGATGTTTGATAAGTTGTTTACTATATTAGCAATGCTAATAGCTATTGTAACTGAGAACAGCAGTGTATACATGTTAGTCATTCAATGCAATGTTATTCAAGAAATGGACACTGATTACTGTTGTATTGTTTTATTACAGTTTTCACCGTTACATGTTAATAAAGAATTGTGACAGTAAATGATCAAGCTTACTACTCTGTCTTCATTGGCGACGGTTTAACTTGGTGTTTAGTCAGAGTTTCAACACACTGCACGAGAACACTACACAATTGTATAGTTAATCATCCACATGGCTTGGATGCCGATGATTGTTGCTTGTGGCTATATTTTGTTATTTTGTTTTTGTTATACAGTATATAAAATGATATTTGAATTAAAAATTTAGGCATGCTGAAATTTAAGTGTAAATCAATGCAATAAAAGACAACCTTAGATGGCAGTAACTAAATTAGACAACACATTCTCTGTTACTTTTTATAGGTCTGATAATCCAGTTATTTGGGGTAAAAATACAAACTAAAAATACAAAAAAACAAACATTAATATGATACTATTATAATGTATACAACAATTCTATTCTGATTGTACACGTAGATTATTATATTCTGTCTATATTATATTAATTCCTTCTAATAGTTTTGATCCAGATGTGTGCAGGCAGCTTATGGGTGTTATTGTCGAGTGAAGAGCCGGGTACACAATCTGTCACTGGTGGACTCTATAAACAGAAGAGGAGAGGGTATATTTAGCATCAAATTGCATAAAAGAGTAGTGTCATATCGTATGTTTGTTTCAAACACCAAGATAAATGTTATATCAAAAAAGGTTGTCGTGTTATTTTATATGGTTAATTAATTATACTTTCTTAGCCAAAACAATGGTTTGATATATTTTTGTTACTATCTCTGTTTCACATTTATTACAGTTTCCTGAAGCTCACAAGCTCATAATACATACATTAAATGTAAATGTACATCTCAAAAAGAAGCCATTTTAATAGGGGTGTGTAGACTTTTTATACTCACTAAATGTTGTAGAAGATATCTTTTTAACTTAGTATTTAATATTTACAGTATTCTTCTCAAATATTTCATTATTCTCACAACACATTGAAGTGTCCTGTTAACAGTGGAAATGTTCAAACACATTTTAAAAGTGTGACAACTAGCCCCAGTCTTCCTTAAAAACAAGTGACATACCATCTACTGACAAAAGAAGTTGAGCTTCTCCTCACAGTCTATGTGTGTCCAGACCCTTGTTTGCTTGTTCAGGGCTCCACAACGAAGGTTTCCGGCAGGACACTGGGGCTGTCCCGTCTGAGACCAGGCCGTGAAGTTCAGATCATCTCCATTTACCCAGAGCCACTCTCCTGCTAGAAAGCGTAGACCAGTCCACACATGTTCAGTTTGAGCTTGTGTGATTTTTCCTGAAGCAGAATTCATCCTGTTCACTGAGCTCAGACTCGCCAGATCATTATAATGTTTTCTGCAGTATTCCAGAGCTCCTTCCCAGCTCTCACTCTGCAGCACCAGAACAAACTCTGATATGTTCATACAGAAGAAGGCATATTTTTCTTTGCATTCTATGTCATGCAGTTTCTTGTTACCTTTGTGTTGAAAAGCACAGTATTCATTACCATCTGGTTGTTTATTACTAATATCCCAGCTAATTTGTTTTGCATTTTGACCTCCGGTCCACTTCCAGACATCTGATTGTTTGTAGAGACCAACCCAGGCATCAGAAGTTTGACCACCTGCATCTGCTAAAAAATGCTGTTCCTCGCTCTCATTGGTGAAGGTGGAGAGGTCATGATAGTAAGTTCTGCAGTGCTGTAGCGCAGAATCCCATGACTTCTTCTGATTCACAAAGAAATGTTGTTTAATGAGACCGGAGGAGAGTCCGTAGAGCTCCAGGATTAGGAGAACAGTGAGTGTCGTCTTCATCTTCATCAAGTGAAGAGGTTTGGTGATTTTTCAATGATCAGTTGAAGTAGAGGACAGAATTATGCATGATGACACTGACTCTCTCTTACTTAAACTGACATACAGCCAATGACAAAAGAGTGTGAGGCTGCGACCAACCACAGCACAAGACAGAACAAACAAATCAGCTGCATTTGACCAATCAAATAAACATCATAATATCCATCAAGAAACTGTGGGCATAATAAAACTGGCATGAAACAAATACATTTGATGAAATAAAAAATAAAATTAATTTTGCTTCAATTTACTTAAAACATATTTAACAATTCGTTCATGGTGTTGTCACAATTTAATGTAACAATTTTTATTTTATAAAAATATCATTTAATTTTATCATTTAGTTTTAAAGTAGCATTTAATAAAACCATTAGATGTCTAAATGTGAAACATGCTGTAGGCCTATATAGTTTGACACTAAAGTTTTACACACAACTACAAACAAAAAATATTACAGAAATATTTATTTATTACTACATTATACCAAGTAAACTGCAAATTCAAGACCTAATGCAAATTAAAACTAGGAAAACAAATCTTGAAGACCATCTAAACAAACAGCATTTGACTGTGAGAATAATGGAGCAGAATGCAAACATTTAATGCAAACATTCCCGGGTAACTAAATACACAGATGGTGACTTCTCAATCTAAGGGCTCAATAAATATGGGATGATTTTAGTCTCAAAATGATTAATAAATGCACGCACAATTATCCATGAACTTGATAAATGTTGCAGCTATGTTTTACTATCCACAAACAAATGCCTTTCAACTTGTGTGTGCAAAATACAGAATTGCATGAATGTGCAGCGATTTGTACAAATAGAGACATTTTTGTGAATACAACAAATTTTTTTTTTGCATTAGTGTATCATAATTTCCGCATACAACAAAGAAGGTGTGCATTTGTGGATCGTGTGATGCGCGTGCATTTATTGGCGTGTTTTCTGCGTCAATCTCATTTGATTCATTTGGATTTTGAGACTTTCTTTTCGCATTTTCAAGCATTTCACGACCCACACATAAACAACTACCAGTGAATACGCCTGGTGCTAATTATTAATGTATGCACAACTACCAAATGTGCATTTCCACATTTAAACTAATACTTTGACTTGTGTGTGCAAAATCCAGATTGACATGAATGTGCAGCATTTTGTATAAATAGAGACATAGTTGTGAATACAAAACTTCAATTTTGTATTAATGTAGGTCAGAATTTGTGCGTGCAACGAGTAAGATGTGCATTTGTGGATCTGGTGACGCGCATGCATTCATTGACTCAATGTGAATCGATCCTATTTGATTCATTGGGATTTTGAGACTTTCATTTCGCCGGTTTGGCCTTGCACGATCCACACACACAGCTGTCTAAGAAAACCTGCTACCACTAGATGGCAGTATCCTGCCAAAACATTCTTCTGCCTATAAGACGCTCATTATTATTATTATTGCTCATCGACATGGCATCCTCAATGGATCCATCTCCGGCGTAATGACTCCGATATTTTGAATATTCCTATTTAATAATTGTTTAATCGACACGCCATCCTCAATAAACCCGTCTCCGGCATGATGCCTCCGATCTTTCGAATATTCCGATCTAATATTACTTCTGACCTGTAAGGCTGCCAAAATAATAATCATACACTGTTTGTTAATTGGCCAGAGGAGAACTGGCACCCCGACTGAGCCTGGTTTCTCCCAAGGTTTATTTTTCTCCATTATGCCCCTGATGGAGTTTTGGTTCCTTGCCACTGTCACCTTTGGCTTGCTCAGTTGGGGACACTAAATTTTCAAATATATATCCAAATAAATTTAATTACTAAACTAAATTAACTATGTCAACTACATTACTTGAATATATATGATAATTGAAATGAGCTGATGACATCACCGTTTTCTCCAGAATCAAATTCGGTTGCATTATTTTCCTGTTTAACACTGTGAAGCGGCTTTGAAACAATCTGCATTGTAAAAAGCGCTATATAAATAAAGTTGACTTGACTTGACGCTTAATGTTTCCTCGTTATAAAGACGAGGAAAACGCTTAACAGTAAGCTAACATTAAAAAGGTATTAATAACGCATACTTTGTATAGGCAAGCAGATTAAATCAGGTTATGAACACAACATTGTCCATCACAACATTTTTCTCCCATAGAAAACCACTATAAAATGCTTAATATGCTATACACTCACCTAAAGGATTATTAGGAACACCTGTTCATTTTCTCATTAATGCAATTATCTAATCAACCAATCACATGGCAGTTGCTTCAATGCATTTAGGGGTGTGGTCCTGGTCAAGACAATCTCCTGAACTCCAAACTGAATGTCAGAATGGGAAAGAAAGGTGATTTAAGCAATTTTGAGCGTGGCATGGTTGTTGGTGCCAGACGGGCCGGTCTGAGTATTTCACAATCTGCTCAGTTACTGGGATTTTCACGCACAACCATTTCTAGAGTTTACAAAGAATGGTGTGAAAAGGGAAAAACATCCAGTATGCGGCAGTCCTGTGGGCGAAAATGCCTTGTTGATGCTAGTGGTCAGAGGAGAATGGGCCGACTGATTCAAGCTGATAGAAGAGCAACTTTGACTGAAATAACCACTCGTTACAACCGAGGTATGCAGCAAAGCATTTGTGAAGCCACAACACGCACAACCTTGAGGCGGATGGGCTACAACAGCAGAAGACCCCACCGGGTACCACTCATCTCCACTACAAATAGGAAAAAGAGGCTACAATTTGCACGAGCTCACCAAAATTGGACAGTTGAAGACTGGAAAAATGTTGCCTGGTCTGATGAGTCTCGATTTCTGTTGAGACATTCAGATGGTAGAGTCAGAATTTGGCGTAAACAGAATGAGAACATGGATCCATCATGCCTTGTTACCACTGTGCAGGCTGGTGGTGGTGGTGTAATGGTGTGGGGGATGTTTTCTTGGCACACTTTAGGCCCCTTAGTGCCAATTGGGCATCGTTTAAATGCCACGGCCTACCTGAGCATTGTTTCTGACCATGTCCATCCCTTTATGACCACCATGTACCCATCCTCTGATGGCTACTTCCAGCAGGATAATGCACCATGTCACAAAGCTCGAATCATTTCAAATTGGTTTCTTGAACATGACAATGAGTTAGGGTTACTGCATTAAGCCACATTAAGCGTTTACTTTTATAATAGGCTCTACAGGAGAAAACACTTAGCCTACTGTGTACAGACAGCCTAGAATATGAACACGATGCGCATTTCACGCATTTCACGCATTTCCTCCCTTAGAAAGAAAACGCTTAACGTGAAACTCCCAGTTGCGCTCATATTTCTAGGCTTCTTTTTATCTGCTATATTAATAAGTTATGTAGGCCTACGGAGTTTGGTCTTTTAATGTCTTACTACATTAAGCCAGGTTGACACCAGCGGGGGCCAAAAAATTGTTGTATTCACAAAAATGTCTCTATTTGTACAAATCGCTGCACATTCATGCAATTCTGTATTTTGCACACACAAGTTGAAAGGCATTTGTTTGTGGATTGTAAAACATAGCTGCAACATTTATCAAGTTCATGGATAATTGTGCGTGCATTTATTAATCATTTTGAGACTAAAATCATCCCATAAATAAACTGCTTTTTATGCTATTTATTTGAAGAAAACTATAACATTTACATGTTCTTTTACATTTATTCCTTTAGCAAACTCTTTAGCCAAAGCAACTTACAAATGAGAATAATAAAAGCAGAAGAAATTAATCTAAGAGAGACAAGCATTGCTGCTACCCTTCCGAATGTACAATAGCAGTACAACAGAGCAGAAAACCACAACACATTATAGACAGGAAATGATGTGTCTATAGAATCCAAATATCTTCTGTTCAAACCATCATTTTAAAAAATGTCTTTCTATAGCAATTTATTATGTTGGTGAAATAATAAAGCAGGTGTTTTTAAATTTTTTTCAGGCACAAAGTGCAATTTTAGACTAATGGTCTACTTTTAACATAGGTTTGTACAGTATAAAAACAATTACGCCTATGGAGAGTTCCCGTAAACCACATATTTGAGTAAGTGAGTGAGTGAGTGAGAGAGAGAGAGAGAGAGAGAGAGAGAGAGAGAGAGAGAGGTCCTCATGGTAAATTATGTTTTTTGAAAATGTAAAAATGCAAGTTTTGTGTGATGGGTAGGGTTAGTGTAAGGGGAGAGAATATACAGTTAGTACAGTATAAAAATCATTATGTCTATGGAGTGTCCACACAAAGACACCGAAACCTGTGTGTGTGTTATATTTGTCTATATTTGAAGATTAGTGGCTTACATCTTGAATTATGCAAATTGTACATGCAAAAGCTGAAATGATAAAGCATACATATTTGCATCACATTTCCATTTGGGCTTATTCTCAGAAAATAACATCATGTGTGTCCCAGTGATTAATGATATAATGACAAGAAAAATTAACTTACATTATTTTGATAGTAATACAGTATAATAATAATAATAGTTTAAATCAGAAATGTTTCAAATACTCCATAAAAACCTTGAATATTGGTAATCAAGTCGTGTAAGCAAGCGTATCTAAAAGTATTTGTTAGACATTTAAAATGTTTCCAAAAAATTACCAGTAAAAGGAAAATCTAATGGTAAATGGTAAAATAAAATATAAATTCATTGGTAAACGTTAACATTTTACATGTAGTAATTAAAATACATTTGGGGCCAAATTTACTAACAGCTTGCACCAGTGGTGTAGTCTAGGTTTTTGTAGTGAGTATACTGTGATTTTTTTCCTCCCAGCCTCATACTCACCCATCCCAGAGCGACACCCCATAAGCACCAGTTCAGTTCAGTTCATCTTTATTAATTTCCCGAGGGTATGGTTGCAGCATACAAGCATAAGACAATCACCATACAGTCAATAGAAACATAAAAACACATAAGATTGTCAAAAAACAACATTTTACCTAACATTGAAAAATTTGACAGCTGAGGGGATAAATGAATGTCTAAACCAATTTGTTTTGCTAATAGGAGTTCTAAAACGAATATCGGAGGGGAGGAGGTGAAACTCATCTAACAATATACTCTGTGCTTTTCCCAACACCTGCCTTTGATACAACTGGGTCATACTCATCTGCTTCTTCCCAATTATTTTACTTCCCTGACTTACAATCTTTTCCAGACAGTTCTTATTTTTCATGTTTATGGAATTAAACCAGCACAGCAATGAAAAAGATAAAAATGACTCAATATAAGATCTGTAAAACATACACATCAATGTTCTGTCCACATACAAAGCCCTTAGTTTCCTCAAGCAGTACAATCTCTGTTGCCCCCTCTTACAGAGGGCTTCAGTATTTGGTGAAAAAGTCAACTTATTATCTAAAATGGTGCCCAAATACTTATACTGCTCAACACTCTCAATACCCATACCATTTATAGTTGTTTGTTTGTACTGAATAGATTGCTTCCTTGAGTTAAAGTCAATAATCATCTCCTTGGTTTTAAGAACATTAAGTTTTATAAAAGCATCCTGACACCAGGTAATAAAATCATCAACCACAGGACCATGCATTGAGTCCCCCTCACTCAATAAACTAATAATTACAGAGTCATTTGTATTATATAATCATCAAATTATATAATATGTCTATTTTCAAAATTACTCTTACAGTCATTAGTATATGAAATGAATAATAAAGGAGAGAGGACACTTTCTTGAGGTGACCCGGTAGATGACACCAACCAATTTGAAAGACTGTCATTTACTTTGACCCTCTGTGTTCTCTGCACAAGGAAATCTAAAATCCATCCCACAATACTAAAATCCAAACTAAACTCATTAATCAATTTTCTGACTAAGATATGTGGCTGAATAGTATTTAAAGTAGAGTAATTTTGCTAATGTTTGTCTAAATGCTGAAGTACTAAGTGTAGAAGGGGTTGCTACTGCATCCTCTACAACTCGTTTATCCCTATATGCAAATTGAAAGGGGTCTAAAGAACACTGGGTCCTTTGCATAATTTCTCTCTTTACCAATTTCTCAAAACACTTCACAACTAGAGGTGTGAGTGCCACCGGTCTACTGTATGTGACTTTTTTTGGTACTGGTATCACTGTAGACTGCTTCCACAGTGCAGGTACTCTCTGTTGTTGAAGGGACAGAGCAAAGATTTCATTAAAAAAAATGGTCCTAACTGCTCAGCGCATTCCTTAATCGGCCCCCTATTTTATCAGGCCCAGGTGCCTTCCTAATTTTACAATGTTTAAAAACTGTAATCACATCTCCCATGTTGAAAAAGACACAATCATGCTCCCGTTTTCTCTACATTTACTTTTCAACCGCTCAATTTCCTGTACAAAATCATAAGTATCAAAGTAATTATTAAAATTCTGAGACAGAACTACATCTGAACTGAAACCATCCAGACTAATTTTATTATTTCGCTTGCTACTATCCTGACCTGTTATTAAATACACCCCCTCCCAAGCAGAACCTAGATGGCCTTTTCTCAGTTTTAACTCAAGATCTTCCTTATAGACTGCTTTAGCCCTCTTAATCTCACATTTAATTTCTCTTAATTTCATTTAATTTAACACTAACTAATGCATACAGTATGCATGTACATATACAGGTGCTGGTCATATAATTAGAATTTCATCAAAAAGTTGATTTATTTCACTAATTCCATTCAAAAAGTGAAACTTGTCATTACACACAGACTGATATATTTCAAATGTTTATTTCTTTTAATTTTGATGATTATAACTGACAACTAAGGAAAATCCTAAATTCAGTATCTCAGAAAATTAGAATATTGTGAAAAGGTTCAATATTGAAGACACCTGGTGCCACACTCTAATCAGCTAATTAACTCAAAACACCTGCAAAGGCCATTAAATGGTCTCTCAGTCTAGTTCTGTAGGCTACACAATCATGGGGAAGACTGCTGACTTGACAGTTGTCCAAAAGACGACCATTGACACCTTGCACAAGGAGGGCAAGACACAAAAGGTCATTGCAAAAGATGCTGGCTGTTCACAGAGCTCTGTGTCCAAGCACATTAATAGAGAGGCGAAGGGAAGGAAAAGATGTGGTAGAAAAAAGTGTACAAGCAATAGGGATAACCACACCCTGGAGAGGATTGTAAAACAAAACCCATTCAAAAATGTGGGGGAGATTCACAAAGAGTGGACTGCAGCTGGAGTCAGTGCTTCAAGAACCACTACGCACAGACGTATGCAAGACATGGGTTTCAGCTGTCGCATTCCTTGTGTCAAGCCACTCTTGAACAACAGAGAGCATCAGAAGCGTCTCGCCTGGGCTAAAGACAAAAAGGACTGGACTGCTGCTGAGTGGTCCAAAGTTATGTTCTCTGATGAAAGTAAATTTTGCATTTCCTTTGGAAATCAGGGTCCCAGAGTCTGGAGGAAGAGAGGAGAGGCACACAATCCACGTTGCTTGAGGTCCAGTGTAAAGTTTCCACAGTCAGTGATGGTTTGGGGTGCCATGTCATCTGCTGGTGTTGGTCCACTGTGTTTTCTGAGGTCCAAGGTCAACGCAGCCGTATACCAGGAAGTTTTAGAGCACTTCATGCTTCCTGCTGCTGACCAACTTTATGGAGATGCAGATTTCATTTTCCAACAGGACTTGGCACCTGCACACAGTGCCAAAGCAACCAGTACCTGGTTTAAGGACCATGGTATCCCTGTTCTTAATTGGCCAGCAAACTCGCCTGACCGTAACCCCATAGAAAATCTATGGGGTATTGTGAAGAGGAAGATGCGATATGCCAGACCCAACAATGCAGAAGAGCCGAAGGCCACTATCAGAGCAACCTGGGCTCTCATAACACCTGAGCAGTGCCACAGACTGATCGACTCCATGCCACGCCGCATTGCTGCAGTAATTCAGGCAAAAGGAGCCCCAACTAAGAATTGAGTGCTGTACATGCTCATACTTTTCATGTTCATACTTTTCAGTTGGCCAAGATTTCTAAAAATCCTTTCTTTGTATTGGTCTTAAATAATATTCTAATTTTCTGAGATACTGAATTTGGGATTGTCCTTAGTTGTCAGTTATAATCATCAAAATTAAAAGAAATAAACATTTAAAATATATCAGTCTGTGTGTAATGAATGAATATAATATACAAGTTTCACTTTTTGAATGGAATTAGTGAAATAAATCAACTTTTTGATATTCTAATTCTAATTATATGACCAGCACCTGTAATTGAGAGCATTCTGAAATTCTGCTTCTGTGTTATCAACATGTCAATTTATTATAAGTAACTCAAGTATAACAATTGGCCTTATTGGAAGATATTACTTATTACTTGAATTAAACTGGGGTCAGATCAAGAAAGATGAGACAGATGACAGAAATGACAGAAATCAGATGAATAAAGTGTATTTACAATATTCACAAAGAACTTAAAGTAAAACCAGGAAACATCAGTCTGTTAAAAGCCTTAAAACCTTAACACCATACCATAAAACAGTCAGAATGAGTCCCAGTGTGTTGATAGTCCCAATGAGCTTATCCTGGGTGCCATGACAACAGTGCGAGTTTTAGTAATATGCTGACGGCTCGCACACACTCAGAGGAACGCGCATAGAGTAACGGCCGAGATCGGTATTTTGACTGAATAATAATTTCTTTCTCGCAAAACCTTATGCTGCGTTCACACCGAACGTGAATAGAGCGTCTGGAGCAATTGATTTCCCTCCTGAACACTTTCCATATATGGCGTGTGTCTCCCTGTATCATTGCGTGATACTTTTGTATCCTTTTTGTAAAGTTTTAGCCTGGTCGCCATTCACTGCCACTATATGGAGGAGCACATGCAGGACGTTTTTCATAATTTAAAAAAAGATAGAAGGACAAAGGGCATTGGAAAAGCAGCAGGGTGAATAAAAGATGACTTTATTTTCATTTGAGGGTAAACTATCCCTTAAACTTTTTAGAGTAACATTGTGTGTGTGTGTGTGTGTGTGAGTGAGAGAGAGAGAGGCCTAATTGGATCCCATTAAAATCCTGTAGAAATTATCCTACAGGATATTTATGTATTTTCTTATAAGACAATTCCCACAGAATCCAATAGGAATCAGAATGAGAAGGTGACATATAACGATGTTTACTCCGTGTTGCATTTCGGGAAGGCGCCGCCATATTGGGAGGATACGCTATCCGTTGTCATGGTTATTTTGATAGTGAGACAGAGACAGCAGCTTGAGATTTGTTTGAATTTTTGTAATACGGTGCAGTTTTTTGGGGAGAAATGGAGAAGGGGGAAGCGAAAGGAAAGGGGCTCTATCTGGAGAGACTAAATAACACCGCCAAACAGCGTTAAACTGCTTGACATCAACAACATCGACCCGTACAACCTGCCAGCTACAGAATGGACGAAAGACACAGAAACACTAACACCTCTCACACACCCTGACATCGTCAGTTATCTGGTTTATTGTATCAGTGCCTACACAACGCAAGCATTCAGAAGCTTTAAGTCATTAGAAGCTTATGAACAATTCTGCTGCGGTTGGGTGCAAGACTTACAAACCGCGAGAGCTCAGTCATACTTACCAAAGGTTGGTTGCACTCCACTTTTATTAATGTTTTTAACAGTTCTAATGCTTATTATTGTAAAAAATTATTTTCGCCTACTGTCATAGACTAGTTAATGTGTTTGGTGATGGGAGCTGTAGACATGCAGATCAGGTGTGATTAGGCTGAATGAATGGAAAGCAGATGGGCAATTGCTGCAGACAAAGTGAAATTGGAAATGTAGCATGGAATGAAATGTATGTACTTTTGTTGTGTAACAGGTCATGTTATGACTTCTAATGACTTAAGCTTCAGAACGCTTGCATTGTGTAGACACTGATACTATAAACCAGGTAACTGACGATGTCAGGGTGTGTGAGAGGTGGTAGCGTCATTTTGTAGCTGGCAGGTCGTACGGGTCGATGTTGTTGATGTCAAGCAGTTTCTCTAAATAACGCTGCTTGGCAGTGTTACTTAGTCTCTCCCGATATAGCACCTTTCCTTTCACTTCCTCCTTCTCCATTTCTCCCCAAGAAACTGCGCTGTATCTCAAAGATGCAAACAAATCTCAAGCTGCTCTCTCTGTCTCACTATCAAAATAACCATGGAAACAGATATCCCAATATGGCGGCGCCTTCCCGAAATGCAACGCGGAGTGAAAACATTGTGACGTAACTCCTCATTCTCAATAAGACTATTTCTAACGGAATCCTATAGGAACGGTTCCAAAATATGATAGAAATTCTAAATGGAATCCTGTACAGGTTTCTTATTGGAATCCTTTAGGACTTTTTGACAAGGGGCAAAGGATAGAGCAAAACAAAATGTAGTGTCAGGGATTTATTAAGTGAGCAGGGCAACCACCCAGTAGAGCATTACAATAATCTAGCCTTGAGGTCATGAACGCATGAACTAACTGTTCAGCATTTTGCATTGAAAGCATGTGCCGTAATTTAGATATATTTTTAAGATGGTAGAATGCAGTTTTACAGATGCTAGAAACATGGCTTTCAAATGAGAGATTGGTATCAAAGAGCACACCCAGGTTCCTCACTGACGACGAGGACTTGACAGAGCAGCCATCAAGTGTTAGACAGTATTCTAGGTTACTACTTGTGGAGTTTTTTTGTCCAATGATTAAAAATTCAGTTTTTTCTGAATTAAGTTGCAGGAAATTACTAGTCATCCAATTTTTTATATCAGCTATGCATTCCGTTAATCTTGTGAATTGGTAAGTCAGGGTGTGAAGAAATATAGAGCTGAGTATCGTCAGCATAACAATGAAAACTAACGCCATGCTTCCTAATGATATCTCCCAGTGGTAGCATGTACAGGGTGAAAAGCAACGGTCCTAGCACTGAGCCTTGCGGTACTCCATACTGAACTTGTGATCGGTGTGAAATCTCTTCATTTACTGCTACAAACTGATAACAGTCAGATAAGTATGATTTAAACCATGCCAATGCAATTCCACTAATGCCAACATCATTTTCGAGTCTATTCAAAAGAATGTTGTGGTCGATAGTATCGAATGCAGCGCTAAGATCGAGTAACACTATTAGAGAGATACAACCACGATCGGATGATAAGAGTAAATCATTTGTAACTCTAATGAGAGCAGTCTCAGTACTATGATACAGTCTAAATCCTGACTAGAAATCCTCACAGATACCATTTCTTTCTAAAAAGGAGCATAATTGTGAGGACACTGCCTTTTCTAGTATTTTTGACAGAAAGGGTAGATTTGAGATTGGCCTGTAATTGACTAATTCTGTAGGATCAAGTTGCAGTTTTTTAATAAGTGGTTTAATAATAGCCAACTTAAAAGTTTTCGGTACATATCCTAATGACAAAGATGAATTGATATTAAGAAGAGGATCTATGACCTCTGGAAGCATCTCTTTTAGTAGTTTAGTCGGTATAGGGTCGAGCATACATGTTGTTGATTTTGATGATTTAGTGAATGAGTGTAATTGTTCCTTAGTGACACTACAATGCTCTGTCTGATGTGATACAGTAGTAGACGGCTGCATGGTTATAATTTTTTTCCTAATATTATCAATCTTACAAGTAAAGAAGTTTCATAAAGTCATTACTGCTGTGCTGTTGGCAGACATCAGAAGTTGAAGCTTTATCTTTGGTTAATTTAGCCACTGTATCGAATAAATACCTAGGGTTGTGTTTGTTTTCTTCTAAGAGTCGAGAAATAAGGAGATCTAGCAGTTTTTACGGCCTTTCTGTATGCAATCATGCTCTCTTTCCACGAAATACGAAAAACCTCCAGTTTTGTTTTCTTCCAGCTACGCTCCATTTTTCTGGCTGCTGTTTTAAGGGCCCGGGTGTGCTCGTTGTACCACGGTGTTGGATTATTTTCTTTAAACTTCTTTAAGCGCCAGGGAGCAACTGTGTCTAAAGTGCTGGAAAAGAGAGAGTCAATAGTTTCTGTTGCAACATCGAGTTCCTCTAGGCTATCTGGGATGCTGAGGAAATGAAACTGATGAGGAAGATTATTTACAAAGCCATCTTTAGTCGCAGCAGTGATAGTCCTGCCATATTTGAAGCGAGGGGGCGGCTTTGCAGCCTTTGCTAAATTAAGTATACATGATACTAGGTAATGATCTGAGATGTCATCGCTCTGCTGCAGAATTTCAACGGTATCAACATTTATTCCATGTGACAGTATTAGGTCTAACGTATGATTACAGCGATGAGTGGGTCCTGACACGTGTTGCCTAACTCCAATAGAGTTTAGAATGTCTCTAAATGCCAATCCCAATGTGACTTGAGACAGCTAGCAGGCGGTCGGGTAAGCCAGTCCGTCTGCTTCCTGACCTGGGCCCTAGTTAGTCAAGGTTCAGCTCTAAGACTATGTGCCAAATTACTAGAGAGAAGAGCGGCACCACCCTCAGCCACCCTGGCTCCCGGTAAACATGTGACTATGGTGGCTGGTGTCTCTATTTTCACGTTCCGTGTAATAGAATCGCCAATGACTAGGGCACTTTTTCAACAGGATTCTCAGTGGGTGCATCACTGAGTGGGGAGAACCTGTTTGATGTTCTAATCGGAACGGAAGAGTGTTTTTTTGATCCGCGACTATGCCGTCTCACAGTTACCCAGTTGCCCTTCTGCACGGGCTCTACAGCTGGAACCGAACAGTGTACAGAGTTCACTAAGCTAGTCGCATCCAAAGCAGTGTCTAAAGCTGTTACATTCTCACTACTCTCAAATAAAGTCTGGATGCGTGTCTCTAATTCTGAAATCTTCTCTGTCAGCCTAACTATCTCCCTGCATTTATCACATGTAAAGCCCTGTTCGCTAACAGAGAAGGATATGCTAAACATGGAACAGGCAGTGCAAGTGACAATAACAGGAGAAGACATGACTTACCGTGTTTGTTGATTAATCCAACTTACCACAGTTGTTTGATGGACTAGTAAAGGCACGAGAGACAAAACAGGAGACCCGGATGCACGTATGGCAGGCTAACAGGCTAGTGAAATGCTAAAGCGTTGTGAAATGCTAATGCTTTGTGATAGTGGTTTAAATTAAAAGCTAGCAATGTCAAATTTAACGTGATAGGCAATATTAAACAATATATGGTGATGAGTAAGTTATATTTAGTTAGCAGTATAAACAACAAAGAAAATATATCAAATAGAGATTCAAAAGCAAAGCTGTACAGAGCTGCAAACACTGCAGCACATTGCAGCGAGGCAGACAGGAGCAATCGATCAGACTATCAATCAGTGAATCAGTGATGCTGGAGATGGTAATTGGGGCAGAAGAAGATCTCGGGTCAGAAGTGAGTTCCAACACTCAATCCATCGCTCTGGCCCCAGGAAGAGATCATCTTTCACCGTCCCAGATCACTGATGTGGCCAAGTTGCAGACAGAATTTGCTCGCTCCTTCCCGGTCGAACAAATCTCATTCAGCACCATATTGAGACTGAGCCGGGCGTTTGTTCCCCTCTTCTTTCATGTAGTTACAGGGTAAATACAATAAACACGTACACAATCTGATATCACTCGGAAACATTTATTTGAAAAACAACTTTCAAAACAGATTTACGATTTCACTTCTTATTAATTTATTCATTTTTAAAAATAAACGTTTCATTTTCAAATACTAACGTCCTGACAGAAAAAGCAAGTTTTGTCCCTTTTTTGTTTCTCTTGCTTGGCTTCTCCTCTTGTTCCTCTTCTTCATTTTCATTATTTCCATTGAAGGAATACCATGTCTTTTGCTATTCTGTATTAATATTTATTAAAATAAAAAGTACACCCAGAAATGCTCTCATAATTGACTAATATTTTTGCTTCCGACCAGCTGTTACCAGCGTGTGCAATATGAGTAAAGAGCAACGTGAAGCTTCAAGCTTTCATGACGTTCTAGCGAGAACTGGCATCTCTGTATTCCTGTCTTGTTTGTTTCTCATTGCTATTATCATATATTATGTTAGTGTTTGTATAGTGTTGTGAACATTAATAAAAAAAATGTAATTAAATAAAAACCGATGGCATCTGACATCCGCGTGACCAGAGTTTCTTGGCACGCTCACGTCACGCTTCAAGTTATGTCAAGCATGAACTTAACCCTTTCATGCACGCACAGGTGACTGTGGGTTGCAAGCGTAAAAAAAAAAACAAGTTTGTTCTTACAAACATTTGTCGTTTCACTTCAGAAGACATTGATTCATCCATTGGGGTCGTATGGATTACTGTAGTTATTGCTGTATGTGCTGTTTGATGCTTCAACTTTTAGGAACCCAAATGAGTTTTCATTAGCAGAGATCATTTATTTTTCTGTGTTCATCTGAAGAACGAAAGTCGTATGCATCTCGGATGGCATGAGGGTAAAAACGAGAAAATGGTGAGGACATTTCTGGGTGTACTGTATTTTCTTTTAATAATAGCTAGAGACATGGGATTCCTGCTTAAGATTAATCTGTGGCAAGAACGAAAAAGTAGAGGTGTTACGGTGTGTAGTGCAGCAGGGAAGAGAAGATCCAGGGCTTCCACAAAGACAGGTTTTTATTTATAAAGGGAAACAGAACACGACACACATAGGCATAACACATATGAACGGACAAGGAGTGCAGGGAAGTGAGATCAATATAAAGGGAGTGCTAATGACGATGACCAGGTGCAGGGAATCCAGGGAGAGTGGGAGAGATGAGGAGTGAGTGATTTCAGGTGTGAGACAGGGAGGATCATGGGAAATGGAGTCCAGGACAGGCGTGGATTGTAACATTACTTCCCCCTCCCGGTAGGCGCGTCCTCGCGCCTTAGATGAAACACCAGGGAGGGGGGGTGGGCGCCCTGGAGACCTACACGCAGGTGCGGGGGAGGTGCAGACAGGTACAGAGGTCTCCAGGGCGGGACTAGGACATCGGGCGGCCACGGCGGGTCAGGAGTCTCGGGCGGCCACGGCGGGTCAGGAGTCTCGGGCGGCCACGGCGGGTCAGGAGCCGTGGGATGCCATGGCGGATCAGGAGCCTCGGGAGTCCACGGCGGATCAGGAGCCGTGGGAGTCCACGGCGGATCAGGAGCCTCGGGAGTCCACGGCGGATCAGGAGCCTCGGGAGTCCACGGCGGATCAGGAGCCTCGGGAGTCCACGGCGGATCAGGAGCCGTGGGATGCCATGGCGGATCAGGAGCCTTGGGAGTCCATGGCGGATCAGGAGCCCCACCCACATGTGCTCCACCCACATGTTCCCCACCCCCGGGTATATAGCCCCCCCCCAAAACTGTCTTGGGGGAATTCATGGGTAGTATGGAGGGCACGCGGAATGGGTTGAGCTCCTGGGCTGGAGCGGGCTCGAGGAGGGCTGGAGCGGGCTCGAGGAGGGCTGGAGCGGGCTCGAGGAGAGCTGGAGCGGGCTCGAGGAGAGCTGGAGCGGGCTCGAGGAGAGCTGGAGCGGGAACAGGGAAGCCTGGAGCGGAATCCAGGAGACTCGGAGCGGGCTCGAGGAGAGCTGGAGCGGGCTCGAGGAGAGCTGGAGCGGGCTCGAGGAGAGCTGGAGTGGGCTCGAGGAGAGCTGGAGCGGAATCCAGGAGACTCGGAGCGGAATCCAGGAGACTCGGAACGGGAACAGGGAAGCTTGGAGCGGAATCCAGGAGACTCGGAGCGGGAACTTGGAAGCCTGGAGCGGAATCCAGGAGACTCGGAGCGAGAACGGGAAAGCCTGGAGCGGAATCCTGGAGACTCGGAGCGGGAACTGGGAGGCCTGGAGCGGAATCCAGGAGACTCGGAGCGGGAACTTGGAAGCCTGGAGCAGAATCCAGGAGACTCGGAGCGGGAACTTGGAAGCCTGGAGCGGAATCCAGGAGACTCGGAGTGGGAACGGGAAAGCCTGGAGCGGAATCCAGGAGACTCGGAGTGGGAACTGAGGCGGCAGGATCGCTCCAAAAGTCTATGAACCAGAGGTCCTGTGGCTCTGGTGTGGCGGCGGCCATCTTAGCCGGAGACGAGGGCTCTGGCGTGGCTGCGGCCATCTTGGCCGGAGACGAGGGCTTGGCGTTGGCCCTCCTTCTCTGCCGTTTGGGTTTGTGGACAGGCAGGACAACACAGGAAGGCCCACTGGAGGGATATGTGGAGGGAACTGGCTGTGGATGAACTGACCAGGCCGCGTGCTTCTCTGAGGGGACCGGACGAGGAAGACACTCATTCTCTTGAACCTCTTCAATTTGGAAATTGGAACAATTTAAACAGAGAATCAGATTCATCGACTCGACTAGGGAAAAGGAACAGGCAGGTTCAATATATCGAATAGTGTCCTCGTCCAGGCCCATCAGAAAACACGCGTTAAGTGGTGCATCTGGCCAGTTCACCAAAGAAGACAGCTCAGCGAATTCCTCCACGTACCTCTCCAGCGGGCGACCGCCCTGCCTGAGACCCCACAGGCGATCCACCGCTGTCGTGTCTTTAAGGGGGGACACGGGAGAGATCGGGGTCAGGAAGATTCCCATCTTCAGGGCAGTCCTGGCAGTTTTTGGTCCGTTCTTCTGTTACGGTGTGTAGTGCAGCAGGGAAGAGAAGATCCAGGGCTTCCACAAAGACGGGTTTTTATTTATAAAGGGAAACAGAACACGACACACATAGGCATAACACATATGAACGGACAAGGAGTGCAGGGAAGTGAGATCAATATAAAGGGAGTGCTAATGACGATGACCAGGTGCAGGGAATCCAGGGAGAGTGGGAGAGATGAGGAGTGAGTGATTTCAGGTGTGAGACAGGGAGGATCATGGGAAATGGAGTCCAGGACAGGCGTGGATTGTAACAAGAGGAACAAGAGGAGGATGAAGCCAAGCAAGACAAATGAATAAGAAGTGTTGTAAATCTGTTATGAATTTTTTTTTTTGTGTACGTGTTTTTATTGTACTTATCCTGTAACTACATGAAACAAGAGGGGAACAAGCACCACTTTAATTTACAGCCCACAGATTCACACTTACCCTGTAACTACACAGAAAATTACCCATTAATTAAAAAATACTTACAGTATAAATTATTTAATTTTCCTGGTAGTTCCCCCTTTATTCCCCAAATATTACATATTGTTCCCTTATACCTACGCGTACGTACTTTATAGTTACACTATAATTACTCAAAGTTAAGCTGTAAATTCGTTTTACTTACGCAGGACTTTTCGGACTGTAATCTAAAGCGTTACCCTTTTCTCCCCACCGGTGTTACATATGGAACAATTGGAATATTTTGTTTAAGAATAAATCTTTGTTCTATAATCAATGGTTCAGTAATGGAATATTTCATGTTAGCCTGCTCTTTAACAAGGAAGGTCTGCTCTTTAGGTATACAGAATTTCTTTCAGAATATAGTATACCTGTAACTCCTAAAGAGTTTGCTACTGTTATGGATGCTATTCCATCTGGCATCTGCATGCTTTTCAAAAATAATACTCTTTTTTCAGGAACAACTCCCTTTCCTAAACCTTTCAACATGCCTGTGGGTGACATGTTTCGCTGGGAAAAAAGGGAGAAATTATAGAGCTCAAAATAAGAGCTCAGAATGACACTGAAACTCTTCTTCATTTGTTTCGGTCGTGCAATTATACTTCCCAGCTCTGGAAAGATGTTAGTTTGTTTATCTCAAGTACTATTTACAAGGTTTTTGCAGTGAGCCTCAAATCTGTTATTTATTTATTGTAAATAAATAACAGGCACGGCCTACAAACTTTTCACTGTACTCAATGTGTAATTGTTATTAATTTGTGTAATGCCCTGTTCTTTTTCCTATTCTTTTATTTGCTATTTGGTTATACTTTGAGCTATGGTATTAGTAATTCATGTTTGTATGTTTTTTTTTCCCTCTATTGATGTTATTTGTAATTATTATGTTCTAGTTTTGTTGTGCCAATAGCCTGCCGAATGTTCAAATCAAGCATAAAAAAAAAAGAAAAAAAAATCAATGAACAAATCGCTCAGACTGCTTTTGTTTACTGGATAAATGAAAAGATCAGAATTATACCTGCATGAATTGGACATCCCTATCTCTCACATGAACCTTCATGAATGCATCAAGACGAGCTATGGCAGATCAATGTCAAGCTTTTCACTAAATACATTTTGGTCTGCTCTTCGTATGGACCACTTTGGAACTTTTAAGGGAACTTTTTTTGTGCTAGACAGCCTCGTCCACATTCACTTTCATTATACTGACAAGAGTGATCAGAATAGTCATACACACTGTGAATTTTTTTTTTTATAAAACCAGTACGTTTTACAAGAAAATAATATTTGTCTTTCTACTTCAGAATTTCACATTTAACTCAATGTGTTCCATGCAGTTTCTTTGAAATTAAGTGTTAAATTTACTAGCAATTTCTGAGTGAAAACTGTTACTAATACACCAAATATAATGTATTAATATCGAATGAGTTAAATGTTAGTATATGTTCCTTACACACTCTCCTTCTCTATTTCTGTGTGTGTGTTGCAGCCAGGTTTAAGACTGTCATGATGTCCACTGAAGGTGAGTTGCAGTTGAACCCGTGTGCAGTTTATTAAACAAAATACTTGGCTTAACTTGACCACTCACACTCAGGGCCCTATTTTAACGATCTGAGCGCAGGTCTGAAGCTCATGGCGCAGGTGCACTTAGGGCGTGTCCGAATCCACTTTTGCTAGTTTAACAACGGAAAAAATGGTCAGTGTGCCAGGCCCATGGTCTAAAAGGGTTGTCCCTAGTCTCTTAATGAGTCATGGGTGTATTTTTGGAGTAACGTGCAATAAACTCATCTCCCATTCCCTTTAAAAACGAGTCTCATCTCCCATTCCCAAATTGCGCTTCACCAGTTGCGCTTGCGCCATGGTGGATTCGCTGTTTACATGGCGGAATCCTTTTATTATAAATATTTGGCATGTGTGTGTGCTGCTGCGTGTCCCTGTGTGTGTAATAAGCAGAGTGTATGTGCGTTGTGCACCCACCTATAGGCTCATATTACTAACGCGCCCTTTAAATAACACAAAAAAAACTGTTGGTCAATGGCGCAGTCGTTTTCGGTTGCCCTCAAAATAGCAACGCGCCAACAATGCGCCTGAACACACCTGGTTTTCAGACCAGCATGCCCATGGGCGAACAGATAGGTGCGAGTGTATTTGCTATTTAAACAACGTGGCGCTGGACATGAAAATGATAACTGCGTCGGGCTGAAACTAGCAAAAAACACTTGGGTTGCACCTGCTGTTGCATTGCGCCAGGTGTATAATAACACTCACACTCACACTCACACTCACACTCCACACTCCACACTCACACTCCACACTCCACACTCCACACTCCACACTCCACACTCCACACTCACCAATAGCAGTAACAGGGAACAAAGCTAGACAGGACACAATGGTAACATGAGGGCTATTTATACAGGACTAATCACTAAACACGGAACACCTTGTGAACAATCAAACCATGAACCAATAAGAACACAGAACACATGACTAGAACAACCAATCAGAACATGACACATACAGGGGAGGCACAAGACATGGGCCATTTCTCAATATGCGTTCTCGTGGACTTCCAATTCAAAGTTCACATCTAGCCAAGTACAGTTCAAATCTCCGGATGTGTTCTTGATCCGCCCCTTTTATCAAGGATGCATCGAGAGGTGACTTGAGCGGACTTAAGACAGACAGGTATCCCAGAATGCATCTCGCACCAACCAACAAGCATCAATCATGAAATGTAGTTTTAAGAGTTATTCAGGCGAGAATGTACTTGTTTAAAGCTCAGATCTGTGGTTTATTGATAAAGATAGTGCCTATTTTAAAATTTGATCTGACGTTTTCGGAGTTGTGAGATCCAGTTGATCAACGGGCGCTCAGCGTAGTGTTAATTTCGTCAGACGAGACTAAATATATTTGTCAACTAACCCATGACTAAGACGAGACGATGACGAGACTGCACCAATGTCCAAAAACGCTGACTAAGACTAAATTTACATGCATTATTGTTGACGAAAAAAGATGAGACTAAAATGTTTTGCATAAAATAGATAAAATCTCTCTTCATTTTCATCTACACTCGTCTCTACTTTTTCATCAGGAGATAGAATATTCAGCTGTTATGCCTTCAAAATATCTAGAATGAGTTCACGCTGTTGCTCAAGTACAGGTCCTTTTGCTGCCAGCCTGTGGCTGCAACATGAAACTACATGGAGCAAGAACACAACACCCATAGCAGGGTTGCCAACTGTCACGCATTTGGCGTGAGACACGCTTTCAGGCTCTGTCTCACACTCTCACTCTGCCCAAGTAAATCTCACGGCAAATTTGTAAAGTTTTAATACAAAATTCAAACAATAATTAGCGTTTTGCCGCACTTAATGTGGCATAACAGTTAAAGCCAGAGCTGTTGAATAACAGAGTTGCGACATGCGTTCATCTCCCGGCGGCGCACGCGGTCATGTGGTTCATGTGGTTCCACACAAGCCAGCGCTGTCAATACATTTGAACATAAATGTTAATGTTTTTCTTGTATTTAGCACTCAGGTATTCCTTACTAATGTAATTGGTCACACTCATACTCAATGGTGGTCAAATGTGACCATAAACCTTAACTATTTTTCAATTAAATGTTCTATATTTTAGTTCAATAATATTTATTGAATATTTTGAGTAGCCTTTTTGGTAGTAAATTGATGACCTATTTGTGCAATAATTATGGTCCATTAATGAGGACTTAAAATATTTTTCTTCTAAAATTTGTATTATTTATATTACAATTAGTGTAGTAATTAAGGTTAAAATAGAGAATTCCAATGCAAAGAGGCAAATTTAGAGTCATTTTGTGGCTAGAAAAATAATCATTTTCATTTGTAATGTCATGGTTTACCCAGTAGGTGCCTGTATGGCTCTTTAATAAATAAATAAATATACATGTATCTAGTCTAGTTGCTCAAAGTATTGCAGATCATAACTGCTTACTTATTTTTAGGTTTTGCATTTGAATAAATATTTAGACCTGATCAAACACTAGATTTCTTTAAATGTGAAATTTTAAAACGTTAATAACTTACATCCTAATAGTTTTAATGATACTTATATAAGCACACACAAGTAAATATTAATGAATGTGAGCAAATATAATTTAACCCAAGAAAAATGTAAAATAGTGTTTAAAAAGGCAAACTTATTTTTCCTTATATGTACAGTAGGCTATATACATATGAATTGATACTGATCGAAAATCGATACATTTAAAAAGGTTGCATTCAACAAAAATCATTCAACAAGTGTATTTTGTCTAGTAATTATGACATTTAACCAATATTTGAGATGTGTGAAACACTATTTGACTGAAATGGTTATCAGAAATAATCTCAGAAATAATTTGTTATTTAAAAAAAGACTAAAATGTTTTAACTAAAACTTGACTAAGATATATTGAGTTTTCTTTTGACTAAAACTAGACTAAAATGATGAGACTTTTAATCGACTAAAACTTGACTAACAAAAAAAGATATGCGAATGACTAAATATGACTAAAACTAACAAGAACATTTGGCACAAAACTAAGACTAAGATTAAATTAAAAATAGGTGACAAAATGAACACTAGCTCAGCGCTCATTAAATCTAAATGTTGAGCTCTCACATGTTTTTAATTAAACACCAGAAAAGGAAGTAGGAAGAAACAGAACTGCAGTGACACAGGTCTACTCTGCTCTGATTGGTTTAGATGACCCAGTCTGCTCTGATTGGTCAGACGACTGAGTCTGTTGTGATTGGTCTACTCTGCTCTGATTGGTTTAGATGACCCAGTCTGTTGTGATTGGTCTGCTGACCCAGTCTGTTGTGACTGGTCTACTCTGCTCTGATTGGTCAGAAGGCCCAGTCTGTTGTGATTGGTCTGCTCTGCTCTGATTGGTCAGATGACCCAGTGTGTTGTGATTGGTCTACTCTACACTGATTGGTCAGATGACCCAGTGTGTTGTGATTGGTCTACTCTGCACTGATTGGTCAGATGGCCCAGTCTGTTGTGATTGGTCTGCTCTGCTCTGATTGGTCAGATGGCCCAGTCTGTTGTGATTGATCTACTCTGCACTGATTGGTCAGATAAGCCCAGTCTGTTGTGATTAGTCTACTCTGCTCTGATTGGTCAGACGGCCCAGTCTGTTGTGATTGGTCTACTCTGCTCCGATTGGTCAGATAAGCCCAGTCTGTTGTGATTGATCTACTCTGCACTGATTGGTCAGATAAGCCCAGTCTGTTGTGATTAGTCTACTCTGCTCTGATTGGTCAGATGGCCCAGTCTGTTGGGATTGGTCTGCTCTGCACTGATTGGTCAGATGGCCCAGTCTGTTGTGATTGGTCTACTCTGCACTTATTGGTCAGATAAGCCCAGTCTGTTGTGATTGGTCTACTCTGCTCTGATTGGTCAGATGGCCCAGTCTGTTGTGATTGGTCTACTCTGCTCTGATTGGTCAGACGGCCCAGTCTGTTGTGGTTGACCGCTTACAGCTCGTGTCAGAAACCAAATGCCCATTACCATACTTTATCTGATTTTCAGCTCTTTCTCAGCTCTTGATACACAGCGATATGAACAGTAACAGTATGGCATCGGTTTTACTGTGTCAATCTCATCACAGTGGGGATGTGACGGTGAGGAAATTTTCCCACCGGTTAATCGATGTGTGATAGCACCAATAAAACCAGTATCACCGGCGGGCTTTTCAAATCGCTAATTTTAAAATGTAAAATGCGCATGGCCGCTCGGGCATTTATAATGGAGCGGTGCGAAGCAACGCGAGTGTTTTTAATGAATTCCTATGAAAGTTAAGCTTCCATAGGCATGAACTGAAAACGTGCCAGACTGGACATACACCATGAATGACAGTGCAGCCGTGAATGTGTGCACACTGTGCGGCCGTGAATGAATGCCTGTGCGGCCGTGCTCATTTTACTTTCGGTAAATTCGGTAAATTACTTTTGCCAATTCGGAGGCGGGTTACTTGAATTGTGGGTTCATTAGCCTATTATTCTTAATGAAAAACACAACAACAAAACGGTACAATGACGAACTCACTTAAATAGGCGCTTTTACATTTCGCTTTGAAACCAAATCTTCTGCAATCATCTTGTCTGTCAGCTCTTCGCTCTCGTGATGAATTAAATCTGACTCCTGCTGCGTTTGTGCTGCGACTCTTGTTCGGCTCACACTGTATTGAGCAGACACGTTCAGTTTTTAATTGTAGTGTCTGTTCTCTAACTGAATTCAATGATTTTATTAATATAAAAATGAAAAACGACGGTGGGGACAGTGTTTCCTGAACACCGGTAACACCGGCAACACCGACTATCGCAGCAAGCCTACATCACAGTGGATTTGCTTTGTCAGCAGAAAACTGCGTCTTCTCCACATGAACAACACAAACTAAACTCTTCCAGTCTCAGACTACAGTGTTTGAAGGTCAAAGTAGACATTCACCTGCAGCCAGTGAAGACTATAGACTGCCATTATGCAAATGTATTACAAACCTATGTAGGTTCAGCTTTTAGTGAGACTATGCAACAATTGAAGATATTAGAAGACATGTTTGAAGAGTTTTATAGTAAAAATATAGCACAACAACAGTGATCAGCAATAATGAGAGGTCACTTTTCTAGATTCTGTGATGACTGTCCACTGCAGACAAGTTGATAGAACCCAAGTGCAGCATTTATTAACTTCCAACATGAACAAATACAAGAGATTTGACAACAATGGTACAGGGACAATACTAGACAAAGACACATGGCAAACATGGGGGCTTAAATACATTACATTTACATTTACATTTATGCATTTAGCAGACGCTTTTATCCAAAGCGACTTACAACTGAGGAGTACAGGAAGCGATCCGTTATGAAGAGGCGTAGAAACGCAAGAAGTGCCTTAAATACTACGTTTCAGGCATTGCTCAGAGTAGCGTAAGCTAGAATAGAGAGGGTGTAGAGAAAGATAGAGGAAAAAAGAATTTTTTTTTTTTTTTTTTGTATGATGAGATTAAGTGCTCACGGAAGAGATGGGTTTTTAGCTGTTTGTTGAATGATGTTAGTGATTCTGCCATCCGGATGGAGGTGGGAAGATCGTTCCACCAGCTGGGAACAGTGAATGAAAAAGTTCTGGAGAGGGTACTCACACTAGGCACGGTTGCCTTGTAAAACATTAAACAAGTTCAGGTAGTTAAGACACTCTTTTTGCAAAACACTAAACACAAGAGGCAAAAGTTAAACACAACTACAACACAGTTGTCATCGTTTACACACAACGACTCAAAATTGTTCACACTTATTTCTAATGATGTGACCAAACCAAATCTACAAAATACAAATCAGTTCAGAGTGCCAAAATAGACTCAAAATGTTGCACTGATTGTTGATACCAATGAATGGAAACAATATAAGAGAGAGAGGAGGTGAACAAGGAGGAAGAGGATGAGGACGAGAAAGAACAAGGTGTAGAGTGTTGTCAAGGCTGGATCTGGCACACTAGAGGGTTTCCCTTTTCTCTGGCAAGAGACAATATTGCCTGTGATGTGGACAAAGTCCTCAGGCCGGACCCAACATGAAGACGTGATGCTGAGGCAGAATGAATCTACTACTGACCTTGATTTTGCAATTGCAAAACTCTAAAACATGCTTTTCATTTAAACTTGGCTCATTTTGCTGTTGGGTTACTGTATTTTTACAGTATGCAAGTGCTGAATATACAGACATTCAGAAATATTCAGTACAATACTATACTTGCAGTCCATGCAGTATACAATTTATTCACCTTACTACTGTAAGTTGTGATTCCTATGCTTTTTTATGTAATTGCAAACGTGGTTTACTTTATTACAAAATATAATTTTTTTTCCGTAAATGCATGTAGGTGTACATCCCGCCCCAAAATAAATTACAGGAACCCCTGGATGGACAGTCACGCCTGCTGAACATGAGACACAGAACTACTCCAAATAATCATTAAAAAACAAACAGCAAAACAAAATTACGATCATACATACCAAAGGAGGTTCATCGCGCTGTAGCCTACTACATTTCATCACTCAACATAAGACTACAGTTGCTAACAGCCGCTTACGAGACACTAAAACGTGTGAGCGTGTCAATCTCTCGTTAACAGAAAGATCACTTTTTGAAAAGGGAAAACCCACCTGAGAACTAGTACACCTACCATCATTCACAACGTAGAGCCTACAATGGGCGGGACCAATAGTGACGCATACCCAGCCAACAAACCACTTGCGTTTTTGAATACTCCCCAAAACGGACACTGAATTTGCATGACACCAGCCAATAACCAATAAGGGTTATACATCACCCTGCTACATTTGGATGGCATTCAAGATTGATTTTTGAAAAACAACCCACGGGGTCTGTAAAACAGAGAGCATGAGGGAAAGTTATTTTTGAAGGGTTAAAGTAGAAATAACTAAAACTAATTGTATTTGTATGTTGTTCATATGAGACCTCTACTTTAACTAAACAAGCACATGAAAAAAGTTTCATGCCAGTTTTACCTGCCAACAGTTTATTTCTTAGAAATATTATGATGTTTATTTGATTGGTCAAATGCTGCTGGTTTTATTTTATCTAACTGTAAAGGTGTGTTGTGATTGGTAACATCCTCACACTATTTTGTCATTGGCTGTATGTCAGTTTAAGTAAGAGAGAGTAAGTGTCATGTACAATGCTGTCCTCTACTTCAACTGATCATTGAAAAATCACCAAACTTCTTCACTGGATGAAGATGAAGATGACACTCACTGTGCTCCTAATCCTGGAGCTCTACGGACTCTCCTCCAGTCTCATTCAGTCATCCTGCTGAGGCCTCCCCTCCCCTCCCCAGAGCTCCACTTGGATAGAAGTATCGAGTTATCAGGCTCTCCCAGAAGGACACCAGCCGTCCTGCCACCCCGAACGGCAGCCCCCCAAAGAATGAAGCCCCCCCAGACCACTGCTGACTGATCCCCCCACTACCCTGCCCCGAGGACCCTGCCCCATCCCACAAACCCACTAATTGTCCATTTACCCACTAAAGTGATCAATTGACCTGTTGGACCCGACCTTCGCCTAGGAGGTAGAGTCCTGTCTGCCACACCCCAATCTATTCCTACCACGAGAGAGGATACTTTAGCTGGTGGCCAGGGTGATCTGAGGGTTACGGTGTGGAACAATCCGACAAATTCCTTGGTCCACACCCTCCTCTAGCACATTGCAACGTGTGGTGTTGACACGGAACATGACCCTGCCCACACGTCGGGACGCTCTGCCTCCCACGTCTGGGCCGGTCATTCCGCTTCACTGCCCCATCTTGGGTACGCCTGTGGTTCGCATGACCCCGCTGGTTCAGTTTTTGGGAGCCTGGCTAGAGCTTTCAAATCTGTCCCGCTGGCTCGCTCGAACGATCAGGCTCGGCTATGCGATTCGGTTTGTATGGTCTCCTCCCCGAGAGTTCGGGAAGTCCGCTATACCATGGTGGGTGGCAATGCCCCTGTCATGCGTGCAGAGGTCGACACCCTACTGGCAAAGGGTGCGATCGAGGCCGTCCCTCCAGCCGAGATGAAGTCCGGCTTCTACAGCCCCTACTCCATCCCCAGTCGGTTCAGCTGATTTGGGAACTGTTCGGCGACGCACAGGTAGACCTGTTTGCCTCCCTAGACACTTCCCATTGCCGCTGGTTTTATTCCCTGACCCACGGCACGGATGCACTAGTGCACAGCTGGCAGCGGGGCCTACGCAAGTATGTGTTTCCCCCAGTGAGCCTTCTGTCCAAGATCAGGGAGGACGAGGAGCAGGTCCTTTTGGTTGCGCCACGTTGGCCCAGCCAGACCTGGTTCTCCAAACTCGTACTCCTCGCGACAGCCCCTCCCTGGCCAATCCATCTGAGGAAGGACCTCCTTTCTCAGAGACGGGGCACCCTCTGGCACCCAGTGGAACCTACACATGTGGGTTCTGGATGGGACACGGCAGGTTTGAGTACCCTACCACCTCAAGTGGTGGCTACCATCACTTCAGCTAGAGCCTTGTCCACGAGACATGCCTATGCTCTGAAGTGGAACCTCTTCATCACCTGGTGCTTTTCTTACTGAGAAGACCCCAGAAAATGCCAGATCGGGTCTGTGCTCTCTTTCCTCCAAGAAGGGTTGGAACGAAGGTTGTCTCCTTCCACCATGAAGGTTTACGTGACTACGATCTTTGCGCACCATGACCTTGTGGATTAAAAAATGGTAGGACAACATGACCTGGTCAGCAGGTTCCTCAGAGGAGTGAGGAGGATAAAGCCACCTCACCCTCTACAGATGCCCTCTTATGATCTCACAGTGATTCTATCTGCCATGCAGAGAGCTCCCTTTGAGCCACTGCAGTCTTTTGAGCTTAAAGGGATTCCCTGGTGTTAAGACTTGTATGGCTTCATATAACATAAATAATGTCTCTCACTGAAATATGTAGTAGAAAACCCATGAAAGATCTACGTTATTTAAAAAGTCCATTATATATTTGGACAATGGGCGACGCCATTTTGTTTGCTTTTTGCCTCCCAGGAGTCCTCCCACTGCCAGTTGTTTTATTCCCTGACCGACGGGACCCTCAGCACAGATGAACTGGCATAAATATGCATTTCCTCCAGTAAGCCTGTTCGCACAGACACTGTGCAATGTCAGGAGTAGGTCTTGGCACCCACGTCCAGACCTGCGGAGGACTTACACTATCAAACTATCGCAGTGGTAGACACTATCACTCAAGCTAGAGCCCCCTCTACTATGGGCTCTTACGCTTTGAAGTGGAGTCTGTTCGCTGAGTAATGTTCTTCCGGACCAGTGGTGGCTTGTCAGGGGAGGCAAGGGTGACACAGCCTACCCAAAATTTTAAGGTGAAAATGGGAGAAGGACCAGCTATTCATTTCATGTCTCAGAATCTGTATTTATTGTTTGTAATTTCACCTCTGTAAGTGTAACCATCATGCTCTTCCCTGAATGCACAGAATCTGCGAGTGAGTCTGAGGGGATAGAGAAGGGGAGGCAAATCCATAGCCAGAGACTTGTGTGTGTGCATGCTTGTGTGTGTGTGTTTAGATAATTTTACAGAAGTCACAAAATCTCATGCAGCTGAGATGAATGGAACCATGTTTTTTAGTAAGGGAAACATCAAATGGGGTCCGAATGGACCCCAAAGACCCTATGAGTGTTAATTCCATCCCTAATGCACAAATAATTTTCAATAATGAACCATTGTCAACAAGATCAACAATTTGACGTACATAGGAAGCCTCATCAGCAGGAATAACACAGCAAAAAAGAGACATACAAGCAAGGCTTGGAAAAGCTAGAGGAGCATTTCCCATTTGTCTCAGAATTGGAGTAAAATTTTTGGCCTGGTGCAGCTCCACCCCCTGCTGGAGGTGAAACAGAGAGACATGCTTAAATATAATTCAGCTACACCTTACAGCAGATAAAATGGTTTGCATTTTGTTGTGTGCTGTGTCTTGTGCATAAATAAAAATACCATAATAATAATTAAAAAATATATATATTATTCATATTTTATTCAATGTTCTTTAAGAGGACATCCGGACCCAGCTCCTATGAAAATTAAGAAACATTTTTTATGTTTTAGGTTAATTTTCTTCTTTAATGCAAAGTCTGTACAGTATAAAAATGCTTCATATGGTTTATATTTGAACACACTCTAGTAAATATATGAAAATAATTCAATATATGAATTAGCAGTGCATGCATTCAACCAGTATTCAAGTATAAAAGTGTTTTTTTCAGCACTCTGGAACAGAAAACTCCTTTCATACATAGTAATATGATTATTGTGTTTTACTCTTTTACTGTTTTATTCACCTACACTGTCACTCAATAGGCAAAACACATATTGTGTCCTACAGAGGACACTGAAGAAATCAGTTTCTTTCTGTTTAAATACAATTCTGCTTTGAAAACTCAATAATCAATCAAATATTAATAATAAATAAATAAATATTACACCAAATGTTTTCCTTTTCATGAAATGTGCTGAATTGTGATATTTAATACATTTAAACACCAAGAAAAAAGACATTGCTGTGGCCAAAAAGAACAAAAAACAATCTCTATAAAAGCCATGTGGCTATGTTTCAGCTTTAAGATATCCTGTATATTTACAGCCATGATATGTGGAGTCTCAGAGAAATAAAAAAAAAAAACTTCCTCCACAGATGACAATAAGAAACCCCTTTTCATGGACGATATAAGGGTTACGCTTTAATTAAATGCTAAATTAATAGGACCAATTCAATAGAATTCCAAAATTACATATTCAATGAAGTAAAACACTTAAAGGGATACAGTAGTTTACTCAAATCAAAAACTGTCTAGGAAAATCATCCAAGTTAACTTAAGTCTCTAAGGTTACTTGCTTCTTAAATACTCGGTTCTGAATGGTCAGTTGCTGCATTTAGCGTCAGATATTTCACTACTTAAAAATGAAATGGCCATTGACTTACATTACATTGCATTACATTACATTACATTATAACCTGAAATGCATAGTGCAGCACAGTGGATAGGTATGTCCTAAAAACATAAAAAAGAGAACAATTATAATGCATAATTACATAAAATTCTAAATTATAATGACTCAAATAATAATAACTATATGTGTTATTAAAAATAAGCATTAAGATATTTTTACTCTGTGATTTTATAATTCGTGCATTAGGGAGCTACATTTTACTGAATGGAATTTAAATATCGATTTAACAATTTCACAGAACTAAAGAAAAAAAAGTAAAGTAAAATCTGTCACACCCTATACAGCTCCTCTAACACAACTGCTAATATGTTTATTTGATTTATGTTATTTATTTTACTTTGAATATACTTTAAATTTATAAAACAAAAGAACATTAACAATTTTTGTACTTAAAAGATATGCATGAAAACCTAGTTCTTTCAATTTTTTAATTGAAACAATTTTCTTGTTTGTTATAGGGTAGGAACTTTATAGTGGAGCGCATTGCTTTATGCAGTGAACCCGGAGCGGGGCTTCTTTCCATTAAGTGTGGAGCAGGAAATGTAAAACGGAGTGATGTGGAGCTGTCGAGTGATTACTGAATGCTTTGAGTGAGGAGAAGAAATTGTTGTTGAAGCAATCTGTTCTACTAGTGATCCAGTTTGTCTTATAAAAAAAAAAAAAAAGATTGTTTACATACAAGATAGCAGTAAATAGTTAGCAAGAGCGTTGTTTATTAATAATGAAAATGTTCAACAGTTGTTAAACAGGTCGCAATAACAAATGGGGGGGTCACAGTAAAAAGATGGCCCAAATATCTTAATGGTACCATATCTAATATAGTTATAATCTGTGCTCATAAAATATTACTTTTAGTCACATACAATCTACTGACAAAAGAAGTTGAGCTTCTCCTCACAGTCTCTGTGTGTCCAGACCCTTGTTTGCTTGTTCAGGGCTCCACAACGAAGGTTTCTGGCAGGACACTGGGGCTGTCCCGACTGAGACCAGGCCGTGAAGTTAAGATCATCTCCATTGATCCAGAGCCACTCTCCTGCTAGAAAGCGTAGACCAGTCCACACATGTTCAGTTTGAGCTTGTGTGATTTTTCCTGAAGCAGAATTCATCCTGTTCACTGAGCTCAGACTCGCCAGATCATTATAATGTTTTCTGCAGTATTCCAGAGCTCCATCCCAGCTCTCACTCTGCAGCACCAGAGCAAACTCTGTTCTCATACAGAAGAAGGCATGGTTTCTATCGCACTTTTCATCATTCAGTCCCTTAGTATTTTTGTGTATAAAAGCACAGTCTTCCTTTTTACTTGGCTTATTCAAACTATCCCAGCTAATTTGTGTTGCATATTCTCCTCCGGTCCACTTCCAGAATCCTGATTGTTTGTAGAGACCAACCCAGGCATCAGACGTTTGACCATCTGCATCTGCTAAAAATTGCTGCTTCTCACTCTCATCTGTGAAGGTGGACAGGTCATGATAGTAAGTTCTGCAGTGCTGTCGTGCACAACCCCATTTCTTATTGTCATTCACAAAGAAATGTTGTTTACTGAGACCAGAGGAGTGTCCGTAGAGCTCCAGGATTAGGAGAACAGTGAGTGTCGTCTTCATCTTCATCTTCATCCAGTGAAGAGGTTTGGTGATTTTTCAATGATCAGTTGAAGAAGATGACAGAACTGTACATGATGACACTGACTCTCTCTTACTTAAACTGACATACAGCCAATGACAAAAGAGTGTGAGGGTGTGACCAATCACAGCACAAGACAGAACAAACAAATAAGCTGCATTTGACCAATCAAATAAACATCATAATATTTCTAAGAAGGAAACTGCTGGCAGGTAAAACTTTTTTATATGTGCTCCCCAGTTTAGTTAAAGTAGTGTTCCCAGATATGGTTCTCATATGAACAACATACAAACACAATTAGTTTTAGTTATTTCTAATATAACCCTTCAAAAATAACAATATATTTTCAAGGCAACCGGTGTGACTGCACAAGGCCTCACACTTGAGGGGGCCCGCAGTGAACAAACTGACCCTGCTTATTTTACCTTGAACTGAGCCCTGCCCCATGCCCATGCATTTAAAACCTGTCATCATCTGACTTTCTCTCATGTTCTCTGTTTTACAGACACAATGGATTGTTTTTCCAAATACAAAATGCAAATCAAATCCAGTAAAGCAAATCTTGAATGCCATCAAAACAAGCTGTCAAATATTTGCCTTTAGGATCAGTGGTGCAGAAAGCAAACATTTACTGTACATTCTCCAGGGTTAGAAGATCTGCAGGCACTGACCTTGGGCATCATCAGACTAATAGCTGATGAACACTAATAACCACCTCCTTTCACAACTTATCTACAGTGAAATTTGTCTGGAAACTAACTTGCTTGGTTTGTCTCTGGCTCAGTAATATAAAAAACACACAAGTGATGGCCAGAATTGTATATATTGCAGCTGCTGGTTTTATAGTTAACCCTCATATTGTGTGTGGGGTTAATATGACCCTATTGACTGTTCCTTAGTAAAAAATACATGGTTACCTTCATCTCAGCTGGATAAAATTGTAACTTTTTTTACATTATCTATCTACACACACACACACACACACACAAACTGGGGGGTATTTCAGTCAGCAAGGTTAACTTACCGTAACATATACCCTGAACTCTCAGTTGATTAACCCAAACCTTGCTTACTCGAGGTATGCTGGTTCCAAAAACACGTCCAGGAGTACGTTCAGACAACTCAGAGTATGTTCCCGGTTAACACACAAGACATTCTCAACAGAGCGATGATTCACCATGGAAACAGACGCTTAGAAAAAGCATGCTATTCTTCTTCTTCTTCTTCTTTGACGTTTTATGGCAGTTGGCAAACCAGCTTTTGGTGCATATACTGTGACCAACTGGGATGGAGTGTGGAGCATTGACGTTGAGAGAAAACTAAATAATAATTAAACCTCTGAACCCGAAGAATGTTTTGCTTGATTTTTCCTCATGACAGTGTAAAACATTTTTGGCCTCACAGACATGAAAGATATGTCTTTACAAAGCTTAAAGTGTCTACTTTTATTTGTGTACACTCAAAATAAAAACTAAATGTTGTGCTTTTCGCTAAATAAAGAAAACAAACAGGATGCGCATTCTCCCGTCTGTCTCCCCGTGAAGTCCATTCTGAAATGCGTCTGAAAATGAACTGTAACTCAGCGACTACTTGCCACACAGACACGACAGATATCTCTTTATAAAGTCTGTAATGTGTACTTTTGAAGTAATGAAGTAATTTATATAAAAAACAAATATTCTATGTTTATGTAATCCGTATGAAAACAGCGAGAGGTACAGTTTCTCAAGCAAGCCTCATTCTTTAATCTTTAATGCGACCACACCCACGCGCGCAAAGAGATTCACATGCAAATCGTCCACGTGAAGGAACGTGAAACTGTAAAAGCCCCCCATCACCTCAAAATTTCTCGGTTACGTATGTAACCCTCGTTCCCTGAGGAGGGAACAGAGATGTAACGTCAGTGACTGACAAATGGGGGTTTCGCCTAGAAGCCTATCATCTTCGTGATCTTAGAAAACGCCCAATGGCAGGCCAATGCCATCGGCATGCGGAATTTGCATAGCGTAACTCCGCCCCACAGCGTGGGTATATAAGGAAGTACGCTGGCAACATCGCATTATGTTTACCTGCTGAGGAGCCAAAACTGAACTCCCGGCCGTTCCAGCGGTACAGCGGAAGTGGCAGAGGGACGTTACGTCTCCGTTCCCTCCTCAGGGAACAAGAGTTACATAAGTAACCAAACCAATCCCTTTCGTTCAGTCACTCCGAGGAACGTCAGTGACTGACGAATGGGGGTCCCAATGTAATCACGCCACTCGGCTGTCGTCCAGTGCCCTGTCGTAAGCTAGTACGGACGAAGGATTCCCACTTAGCACAGGAATACCAAGGTACACTGGGAAGCATATTCCAGGTGGAAGTATGCGCCAGAGTGCCTACCCGTAGGGAGGACTTAAGGATACACATATGACCCGTGAGGGGCTGCATAAGGAAGAACTCTGGGGTAACCAGCCGAAGGTGGAAGAATTTTACCCCCAGGGGAGGCAAGGGCTTGACGGGGAAATACACATGCTTGGAGAGCCTTACAGTGGAAATACACTTGTGGGGGTCGCCTATAGGGGGAACCATGCACACGGTGGCACCTAGCCGGACACGAGGGCCTGAGCGAGTGGGCAGACGCACTGGTGTCGGCATCGACAGTGCTGGAGAAACTCAGGGTTTCAGGGAAACTACCTGAGGAGAATATCGCACGTATCCCGTCCGTGGAGAGGAATGGCAAGCAAGCGAAGACACCTAAGCCTAGTCCATTACCGGCCACTAGTAGAGGCGAGTACATGAGAGGACACTGGCTCCACTCAGAGATTATAGAATCTGGTGAATGTGCAGATGTCTGTTAGCGTGGCGCCATGCACTAAAGCCCAAGAGGAGGCCACACTCCTAGCCAAGACAATGGCGTCCACTATCCAGTGAGACAACCTTTGCTTGGAGAGAGCCTTTCCCTTCAGCTTCCCACCATAACAGACAAAGAGCTGGTCTGAGGTCCTGAAACACTGCGTTCTGTCTACGTAGGCAGGGAGGGCGCGTACTGGACAGAACAGTGCCAAGGCTGGGTCTGCCTCCTCCAAAGGCAGCGCTTGCAGGTTCACCACCTGATCTCTGAACGGAGTGGTGGGAACCTTGGGCACATATCCAGGCCGGGGTCTCAGGATCACGTGAGAGT
Organism: Rhinogobio ventralis; assembly: GCA_039654625.1. NCBI lineage: Eukaryota > Metazoa > Chordata > Actinopteri > Cypriniformes > Gobionidae > Rhinogobio > Rhinogobio ventralis. Next base: position 41,931,665 of record CM077197.1, on the reverse strand, counting down.
TGGCCGGCCCGAATTCTAGGGACGCTTCGTCAACCGAAAATGCCTGCAGGTCCCCTACCCTCTTGATGGAGGCCAAAGCAATCAGGAGCGCTGTCTTCATTAACAAGAACTTAAGCTCGACTGATCGCAACGGCTCGAAGGGAGCCCTCTGCAGAGCATCTAAGACTACTGCGAGGTGCCAAGAGTGTACGAAGGGAGAGCGAGGAGGATTCAGTCTCCTCGCTCCCCTCAGGAACCTGGTGATCAGGTCGTGCTGACTTACCTGTTTCGTCTCTACAAGCCTTCGTTCCAACCCTTCTTGAAGGAATGAGAGTACGGACCCAATCTGGCATTTCCAGGGGTCTTCTTGGCGAGAAGAACACCAGGTGACGAAGAGGTTCCACTTCAACACGTAGGCGTGTCTAGTAGACAAGGCCCTAGCGGAAGTGATGGTAGCCACCATCTGAGGTGGTAGGGTACTCAAACCTGCCACGTCCCATCCAGGAGCCACACGTGGAGGTTCCAAAGATCGGGACGCGGGTGCCAAAGGGTGCCCCGTCTCTGAGAAAGGAGGTCCTTCCTCAGAGGAATCAACCAGGGAGGGGCTGTCGCAATGAGTACGAGTTCGGAGAACCAGGTCCGGCCGGGCCAGTACGGGGCGACCAAAAGGACCTGCTCCTTGTCCTCCCTGATCTTGCACAGAACCTGTGCGAGAAGGCTCACTGGGGGAAACGCATACTTGCGGAGGCCCCGCGGCCAGCTGTGCGCCAGAGCATCCGTGCCGAGGGGGCCATCGGTCAGGGAATAAAACAGGCGGCAATGAGAAGAGTCGTGGGAGGCAAACAGATCTACCTGTGCGTCGCCGAAGCCGTGAGAGCTCGTCGGCTGCACGGTTCAGGACCCCTGGGACATGGATGGCACGAAGCGACCTCAGATGCTTCTGACTCCATAAAATGAGATGGAGGGCGAGTTGAGACATACGGCAGGAACGTAGACCATCCTGGTGGTTGATGTATGCTACTGTGGCCGTGTTGTCTGACCGGACTAGCACGTGTTGACCCTTGAGCAACGCTCGGAAGCGGTGCAGGGCGAACCGCACTGCCAGCAACTCGAGGCAATTGACATGCAGAATGCGCTGGGGTCCTGTCCAGGAGCCCACGGCAGCATGTCCATTGCACATGGCACCCTAGCCCGCAGTGGAGGCATCTGTTGTACAACAATATGCCTGGAAACTCATTCTAAGGGAACACCAGCCTGTAGAAAGCTGAGGTTCGACCACGGGGTAAGGGTCTGCAGGCAGGCCCAAGTCACTGGGACCCGGAGCGTGCCCGACTGCCATGCCCATCTCAGGATTCGATCGCGAAGCCAGTGCTGAAGCGGTCTCACATAAAAGCAATCCGAGCGGCGTTACCGCAGCTGCAGATGTCATATGCCCCAGGAGCCTCTGAAATAACTTCAGTGGAACCGCACTCTTGCTCTCGATTTGACGGAGGCAAGTCAGCAGTGACTGCTCGCGCTCGCTCGTCAGCACCGCGCACATGGCGACCGAGTCGATTTCCATACCGAGAAAAGAAATCCTCTGCACGGGGCAGAGTTTGCTCTTCTCCCAGTTGACCCGAAGGCCCAGACGAGCTAAGTGCCAAAGCACTAGGTCTCTGTGTTCGCACACCTGCTCTCGAGAGTGACTCAGGATTCAGTTCGCCAATCCTGGACCTGCCAGTCGTCGAGGTAGTTCAGGATGCGAACCCTGTGTTGCCTGAGTGGCACAAGGGCTGCCTCGACAATCTTCGTAAAGACACGAGGGGACAGAGATAGCCCGAATGGGAGGACCGTGTACTGATATGCCCGCCCTTCGAAAGCAAACCGTAGGAACGATCTGTGTCGAGGAAGGATGGAGACATGGAAGTAGGCGTCCTTCAGGTTGAATCTGCTGGACGAACACATTTGAAAAGGCGTTTCGCTGTCAACATCCTGAACGGAAGCCTGTGAAGGGATCGGTTCAGGACGCGCAGGTCCAGGATCGGTCGTAACCCACCGGTTTTCTTGGGTACAATGAAGTAGGGGCTGTAGAAGCCGGACTTCATTTCGGCTGGAGGGACAGGCTCGATCGCACCCTTCGCCAGCAGGCATGACTGGGGCATTGGGCCCCACCATGGTATAGCGAACTCCCCGGAAACGGGGAGGAGCCTGAGTGAACTGAATCGCATAGCCGAACCTGATGGTCTTCGCGACCCAGCGGGACAGTCCAGGTCCTGGCTCTAGCCAGGCTCCCAAGAAATGCACCAGCGGGGACATGCAAACCACAGGCGTACCCCATCCTAGGGCGCTTTGGGGAACGCCTCCAGTATGACCAGTGTCTGAAGCATGTGTCTAAATGCAACAATAACATTGTCTGGCGACAGCCTATGACGTTACCACCAGTGCGACAAGAATATACAAGAGCACCTGTAATACACATCAACTATTTATTTTGTCTTCAGGATCTGTTTGTTTATGTATGTGTGAAGAAGATCATTCAGCCAAGCGTTTCAGAAAGTATGTGCCTCCATATTAGAGACGACACTTGAGGACACACAATTTGTGCGTTGTGTGTTTGGGTAAGGAGCATGCACGTTCAGTTCTCCAGGGAACTGAATGCGCTCATTGTGAGGCACACTTTGTGATGCATTCGCGAGACTGACTGAAAGAGACAGGTAAGAAGCTTTTACTTCGTTGTTCTCACCTGAGGGATAGTAGTTAGTGTTTGCACGAGCGTGTTCGGCTCTCGAGGGAGTCGAAGGCACTCACAGTGTTTGTGATTGATCTACTTGTGATTCTTGTTTAGTGATAGAGTGCCATTTGAGCGTACACGTTCAGCTCTCGAGGGAGTTGAATGTGCACTTTATGATGCGGTTGCTTTGATAAGCTCCTTTGTTGTTTACTCTCTCTCGAGGGATGAGAATAGAGTGCCTGCATAAAGTAGAAATCCTTAAAAGTAGGATTCCCTACTCCCTATGAGAGAGCACACTTTGTTGCTGAAGTCTCAGATCATATTACAGGTTTAACAATAGTTGTAACTAGACTTAGCTGTTAGCTCCCATTGGTCATTTAGGATGGGCAAGGTCCTCCACTCCCTGTAATGAGCTCGTTCTGACTTCAGCATCATTACACTATAGGCAGTGACATCAAGTGGTATGGCTCTCTGTGAGCCTCTTTGGTGAAACACCATTAAACTGTCCTCTCGCTCTAGAGAGTCATCGTGCTGAGGCCTCCACTCTCCAGAGCTCCACTTGGATAGCAGTACTGAGTCGTCAGGCTCTTTTTTTTTCCTGAGCCTTCTTGGTAAGCTAGAGGAATCTCTCGCTTTAGAGAGTCCTCTTGCTGAGGCCTCTGTTAGAGCTCGGTCTGGGTATTCACGCTGGGTTGTATGGCTCTCTGTGAGCCTCCTTAGCAGAACCAGCTTTAATCCCTACGGGTCTGCACAGTTTTGGGGCCCTTTAGAAGTTTTGACATGCTCTGACATGTGTGCTTTTTTCAGTTTCTTATAAACATATTAATGGCAAAAGTGTCATTACACTGTATTCAGCACAAACTGGGCTATCATAATATGTAATGCTTGTAATTTTGAGAGAATAACGTTTATGCGTGGTGTCTGAAAAAAACAAAAAGTAGACCACCGGACTCGGGATCACCGGACCTGGGACCTGGGACCACCGGACTCGGGACCATCGGACTCGGGACCATCGGACTCGAGACCACCAGAACTGGGACCCCCGGACTCAGGACCACGGTACCTGGGACCACCGGACTCGGGACCACCGGACTCGAGACCACCAGAACTGGGACCCCCGGACTCGAGACCACCGGAGTCGGATCCTCCTCAGCAGAGGTCTCTGACGAAGTGGACCCCTTCTTCCTCCTCCTTCTCCGTTTCCAGGTCATCGGAGGACTAGGGCCTCCACTGACTGCAGATGGCACGTAACAGTCAGTGGGCTGGGACTCTGCTGGCCGTAGATGTTTAGGCTCACCAAGATAGTAGATGTGGTGGACAAAGTCCCAGAATCCCAGATGCCCCAGCTTCTCCATCTCCCCCGGGCTGAGAGGCATATCTAAACAGATATTATACACCTCCTTAATCTCCGTGTAGACCATGTGATTGACCTTAATGAGGAAACCGTAGGCAAAGTCCCTCACGTCAGCTCCCTGCTGACGGATGTAACATGAGTTCACATATCTGGCGAGTCTCAGATAGTTGGAGGGTTCGGTGGGGGGAGATGGAAAAAGGAAGAAACCCATCTTCTGCTGAGTCCTCTAATGGCTGGATCGTTATGTCAGGGATTAGTAAGGAAAAATGGGAGTGAGGACTCAAGTGCAAGAAGAGGTGACTTTATTAACTAACAAAATAAAACAAACACAAACCAAAAACCCATGAGGGGGGAAAACAAACTTAAAATAAACTTAAATACCAAAATGAGTAAACAGGAACCATAACAGGGAGCAGAACATCCAAACAGGGAACATCAAACGTAAGACAACGATCCAGCACAGGACTGCAGACATGAGGGGAATATAAAGGGTGACAAATTAGGCAGGTGATGAGGGAGAACAGGTGGGACAAATAATCAATAATGAGATAACAAGAGGGGCGGGGTCAGGACAATAGACCAGAGACATGACGTAAGACCAAAACATGACAAACCAAAGCATATGGCTAGAAAACATCACATGTGCTAACAAGACAAGACAGACATGTGACAGCGTCTTGTTGCCATGCTTCGGGTATGCCTGCATGCCTGATATCTCCTTTAGACAAAAGAAGCTGTTGAAAAGTACTACAGGTCCCCTTTTATACTCCTGTCACACTGGTAGTGGCGTCATAAGCTGTCACCGGCCAATGATATTGTCACATTTAAATACATGCTTCAGACACCGGTCACTCTGGAGGTGTTCCCCAAGAGCATCCTAGCACGCAGTGTATCGTTCCCCTTCTCAGGGAACCACGGTTACATTTGTAACTGAGACGTTTTTCAGGATGGTGGGAGCTATTTTTAAATTTAATCTTAGTCCTGTGTCATATTGTATGAAAACTGGTAAAACAGGAAACTTATCTCAAAAAGGAAAACTGTGAAATTCCTAATAGTAATTCTAATAATTTACATCATTACATTATTAACAGCAGACGCTTTTATCCAAAGTGACTTACACATGAGAATAGAAGCAATCAGACCAACAAGGGGCAACAGAGCAGTGGATACATGTTCTGTGGAATGACGAATCATGCTTCTCTGTCTAGCAATCCGATGGATGAGTCTGGGTTTGCCGGTTGCCAGAAGAACGGTACTGTGTGACTGCATTGTGCCAAGTGTAAATTTTATTGGAGGGGGGATTATGGTGTGGGGTTGGTTTTCAGGATTTGGGCTTGGCCCCTTAGTTCCAGTGAAAGGAAATCTTAATGCTTCAGCATTTTGGACAATTTCATGCTCCCAACCAGTGCACAAAGCAAGGTCTATAAAGACATGGATGAGAGAGTTTGTTGTGGAGGAACTTGACTGGCCTGACCTTAACCCGATAGAACACCTTTGGGATAAATTAGAGCGGAGACTGCGAGTCAGGCCTTCTCGCCCAACATCAGTGTCTGACCTCACTTCTAGAAGAATGGTCAAAAATTCCCATAACCTTGTGGAAAGCCTTCCCAGAAAATTTGAAGCTGTTATAGCTGCAAAGGGTGGGCCAACTTCATATTAAACCCTACGGATGAAGAATGGGATGTCATTAAAGTTAATGTGCATGTAAAGGCAGATGTCCCAAAACTTTTGGCAATATAGTGTATAATGCTGTAGAGCCAGTGGTTGTCTTGTAGGCAAACATTAATGCCTTGAATTTGATGCGAGCGGCTATTGGCAGCCAGTGCAGACTGATGAAGAGAGGTGTTATATGGGCTTTCTGGATCTGGATCTGCATCTGGATCTGCATCTGGATCAGTTGCAAAGGTTTGATAGTGTATGGCGGAAGACCAACTAGAAGAGCATTACAGTAGTCCAGTCAAAGAGAACAAGAGCTTGGACCAGGAGTTGTGTGGCTCCTAATGTTGAACAAATCAAATCTGCAGGACTGGGCCATTGTAGTAATATGGTCAGTGAAGTTTAACTGATCATCAATCACAACTCCAAGGTTCCTTGCAGTCCTGAATAGAGAAGTTGTGATGACGTGCTGGGTTGGCTGAGACCACAAGCAGTTCTGTCTTAGCAAGGTTGAGTTGAAGGTGATTGTCCTTCATCCAGCCAGAAATGTCAGTCAGACAGGCTGCAATGTGAACAGCTACCGTTGGATCATCTGGTTGGAATGAGAATAGAGTTAAGTGTCATCAGCATAGCAGTGATAGGAACATGTAGATGGAGAAGAGAATTGGTCCGAGCACTGATCCCTGAGGAGCCCCAGGGCTAGATGTTGTGACTTAGACACCTCACCCCTCCAAGACACCCTGAAGGACCTACCTGAGAGGTAAGACTTAAACCACTGGAGTGCAGTTCCTGAGAGGCCCACCTTTATGAGTGTTGACAGGAGGATCTGGTGGTTGACTGTGTCAAAAGCATCAGACAGATCCAGCAAGATAAGTACTGTGGATTTGGAAGCTGCTCTTGCCAGTCTCAGTGCTTCAGTAACCGAGAGTAGGGCAGTCTCGGTTGAGTGGCCGCTTTTGGAGCCGGATTGGTGGATGTCCTGGAGGTTGTGAACAGAGAGTTTGTTGAACACAACTCTCTCAAGTGTCTTTGCAACGAATGGAAGTAGGGATACTGGTCTGAAGTTTTCTAAAAGTGCTGGAGTTAGAGAGGATTTCTTAAGCAGTGGGGTGAGTGAGTGCAGGTATAACTGAAGAGGAAAATTCCTGAAGGCCGTGAGTGGGGATGGGATCAAGCAGACAGGTAATGGGATGATTGGAAAGGATTAGTTTGGAGACTTCTGCCTCTGAGAGTGGAGAGGAGGAAGAGAGAGTGTGTGTGTTAGCTGTTAAGATGTGTGTGTCAGTTTGTGGTGTGGAGAATTGGCCGCTGATGGTTGTTGATCCATGTTTGGATTTATTACAGTTGATCGCTGAGTCCAAACACTGTTATCACCATTTCTTCTAGTCTGTCATCCACCATGTTTGTCACGTTTTGAGATTTTATTGGATTTCCCATGTTCACATTCGGGACTGGTTGTTTGTGAATGAAATCTGTTAATGTGTGCTGTCTTGGTCACATCGCGGCACTCCACACACTATAGGAACAAAACTGTTAAATCTATGATGTTTGTGATCTCTCGCATTTTGAAAACTTAATAAGATTTTAAAATATTTTAGTGTGGGCCAGCCTTTACTTGTTTGTCTGTGGTTTCTGTGTTTTCAGATCATTGGTGGCACTTTCACAGTGTAGACAGCAGACAGAAAATGTATCCTTTTAACAGAAAAGCACTGATTGGGGAGTTAAAATCTTGAATCTGGCAAACGCAAGCATGAAAGCTTACAGAGGCTTGTTAAAAACAGTCTGTAATATTTTGTATCCTCTTTTTATTCAACAAAAACAAAGAAGGATTTTGGTCAAGTTTTTTATTTTTTAACTAAATTTTAGTTTAGTCTTTTTTCATCAATGGTATTCCATGTTGATATTGAAGATAGCATTTAATGATGTTGGTGTTGTCTCGTCATCGTCTTATTCATAGAAAAAATGTTGTTTACGAACTTAATTTCGTTAATGAAATTAACACTAATGGAATCCTTCGGTCATTTGAAAATATATGAAAATAAGATCCATGATGGAGCCAAAGGGTTGAAGGGCCGAGGTAGAGTCCTGTGTTTAGAGAGTCGAGATGGAAGACCCCACTCCAAAGACCACAGTAGATCTGGGTGATATGGGTGCCATGGTTGTGCCAGTGGAGCTGGAGGGCTGGGGAGAGTTTGCGTATCAGGAGGATAAGGCAGAGCCTAAGGGCTGGGTGGAAACAGGGGTGGGGGCAGAGCCAAGGAACTGGACAGAGCCAGCAGAAAGGGCAGCCAGTTCCAAAATATCCTGGGTATGGTATTCGAGGGAGCGATCACCCTGGGTGAGGAGGAGACATATTGCTAAAGTAGCATTTAAATTGACATTACATTTCCATTATGGTTCATTCCAGGGGGAGGGGGGACTGTGACTACTGATATAAGTAACTTACATTATTTCATAGAATTAAGCACATTTTACAATGCATACTTGTATTTAAAATGTTTTTTCCATCATGTCCATTTTTCTATCACATTTTTATGAATTAAATAAAATGAAAAGAATACATTTTGCATTTATTGAAATTAAAATGTTTTTCTTATGTAGTTTCTTTTAAGCAACGTTGCAGAATTGATCGTTGTTCATCTCTTTCTGTTCAGCCCTGTTATGCTGTGATTTACAAGTGACATCTTAATAGTTTCTGACCACATGATTTAAAGTTTCTCTTTCAGTCTTTCATTATCAGTAATTCATTATGTTTACAATTATGAAGTTCAGTATATGTGTTACAGACACACCAGGCTCCACCATCACCCAATCACAGCACACTCCTTCACCCGAGTACTGATCACGAACACCTGCACCTCATCTGCACAATCACCAGCAGTACAAAAGACACACTCACGCACTCAGTCTTTGTCTGGTCTCGTTAGCATCAAGTGCTTACCTGCATGCTCACCTTAAGGACTGCCAAACTCTACTTACCTGTCTCCTGTGTTTCTCCAAGTCTCCATTGTGTTCCCTCGTCTCGTGTTGATCCTCCCAGAAGTCTCCTTCATTCCAGTCTGTCTCCAGCCCACTTCACCTGCAAGTATAAAGTCTGTATCACTCAGTATTCCTCATCAGAACCTTGCTGATTCCAAGCTCACTCACTTGCACTGCCGTCATCTCTTCTGGTTGTTCAAATAAACATCAGTTACCTGTATCTCTTGTCTACGTCCCTTCTGTGTTGTATCAATATCCTCAACAGTTCCAGAACTCCAGTGCTGTAAAAATTGGGATACAGGAGCAACATCTAATGACTCAAAATTTAAAAAAAAACATTTGTTGACCCCTATTCAGAATATTGTACCCCATATATGCAGGTCTTTGCAGTTACCGTCCTTTGGGTCTAAGAAATGAAAGTTCAGCAGATTGTTACAATACATACACTAGGCAAATGCATGTATACTTGTCTGTAACTATTTCCCATGCAAACATATGTATTAATTCCTCAATTTGTTTTAAAGGAAAATGTCAGGATTTGTTTCTGATGTAAACTTTGAGTGAATGTAAATTGTTTATTTGGAGATGTGTACTTTCATACTGTAATGATTCACCCAGTGTGAGTGCCCCTTGAGAGTGTATTTACATAGTTTATGTCTCAGGTCTAAGAGAGTGCTTATAACAACAACAAAAAAATTTAAAAGGATGGTTGTACCTGTCAGCCAACCAAAAAAAGTAGAAAAATAGTTTGAACATCCACTATCTCAAGTAAAATGGGAGGTACAATTCATGGGAGATACAATGGACTTTTTGGATATGGATATATTTTTTTTTTTTTTAAATTGGCAGTATTCCAGTTGTAATCACTTAATTTATAGCAGTCTGACAACACATTATGATCATTTTAGAGCGGTAACACTTTACAATAAGGTCTCATTTGTAAACAATGTATTAGCCAACATGAACTAAGCAATACATGAGCAATACATTTTTTTACAGTATTTATTAATCTTTGTTAATGTTAGTTAATAAAACTCCAGCTGTTCATTGTTGGTTTTATGTTAGTTTACAGTGCATTAATTAATGTTAAAGGGGTGGTTGTATATGATTTCATTTTTTTTTTTTTATCAATATTTTATTGTGCTTTTCTTACAAAGTTACCAGCCTTAACATAAAGAATGATAAAATTGTCACTTTTTTAACTTCAGCTAGTGTGTAATGTTGCTGTTTGAGCATGTAAAATATGTACCTTGAATGAAATGTAAGTTGCTTTGGATAAAAGCGTCTGCCAAATGCATAAATATCAAATATAAATATCATAAACATCTGCCAAGTTACGACGCTCAAAGTTCAAAGCAAAGGGAGATATTTTATGTTAAAGAAATTGTTTTTTAAGGACTACAACAAACGGCTGGGACTACAATGAGCTTATTCACGGGTTAGTGACATCACTAACCCTAACATTTACATAAACCCCGCCCCAGGAACACGCAACAAAGGCCATGTTAAGAAGAGTAAGAGTTGTTGTAGTCGAGCACATTTGGGAGTCTGCTCAAGCTCAAACAATAACTTCATTAATGATTTTGCTGCTCTACTTACCCACCTAGCCACACTTTCCCCAAATGTAATACCGCTGGAGGACTTCAAAATACATATGGACAATATCAATCTCCCTCTCACCCGTGATTTTGCATCCTGTCTTGACAGCTTTGGCTTCCAGCAGCATATTGACTTTGCCACTCATTCAAAGGGTCACATTCTGGATTTAGTTTGTTGTTCTGGTCTCATTCCCTCCAACTGGACTACAGATGAACTTCCTATAACTGATAATTTGCTTCTGTCATTCAATGTCAATCTCACTCTGTCCTTAACAAAGCCTCCACGTGTTATCTCATTCCGTAACATTAAGAAAATTAATCCTGATGCACTTTCCTCTGGTATCAGCTATCTTCTGAAAACTCACAACTCATTCACCCCCGACAACTTGGTTTCCCACTACAACAATGGCCTCAACACCATTCTTAATTCTCTCGCTCCTATGAAAACCAGGTCTCCTTCTCCACCTCTGCCCCTTGGTTCATTTCAGAACTATGGCAGATGGAAGCCAAAAGTCGACAGCTTAAGCGACTGTACAAGAAAACTGCTCTTGTTGTTCACAAAGACATGCACAAAAATCACATTTTACATTATAAGGACTGCATTTCTCAAACCAACTACTACTCTGGCATAATCTGTTCAAATGAAGGTAATTCCAAGTCACTGTTTTCTTTTTTCAACAATATTCTCAGACCCCCGGCCTCTCTCCCTCCCCATCTGTACTCAACTGCTTTTTGTAATTCCCTAATGTCCCTTTTCAATCATAAAATTCATCAGATCCACTTGCACCTAGGCCCAAGCTCCACCCTCAGCACCTCCCCTGAACCCTGTCTGACGTCTCACTCATTCTCCTTCTTTCAGCTCCCTTCTGACTCAGATATCTCAGACCTCATCATAAAGTCCAAGCCCTCCACCTGTCAGTTAGATCCCCTCCCCACAGTTCTGGTGAAAGCCTGCCTCCCTTCTCTCCTCCCCCTCATCTTTGCCATCATCCATTCCTCACTCTCCACTGGAATTGTTCCCACACTCTTCAAAACTGCTGCCATCACTCCAATATTGAAAAAACCTGGTGCTGACCCTAATAACTATAATAATCTTCGTCCCATCTCCAATCTACCTTTCCTCTCCAAAATCCTTGAAAAACTGTTGCTTCTCAAATTCATTCTCATCTAACCCTTAATAACTTGTACGAACAATTCCAGTCTGGTTTCCGCCCTCTCCATAGCACTGAATCTGCACTAATTAAAATTCTGGTTTACTCACTATTCTCATCCTCCTCGATCTGAGTGCGGCCTTCGATACCATTTCTCACACTATCCTCCTCAACAGATTAATTTCCATTGGAATTTTACATACACCCCTTGACTGGTTTAAATCCTACCCCGCTCTCAGTTCATCCAACTCCAATCCTGCAGTTCCAACCCGTCCTCCGTTACCACTGGTGTGCCCCAGGGCTCTGTCCTGGGGCCCCTTCTCTTCATCATCTACCTCCTTCCCCTTTGCAACATCTTCCGCAAATACAATATCCACTTTCATTGCTACGCGGATGGCACCCAGCTCTACCTCTCCAGCAAACCCAATTCCATCCTCCCATCTTCCTCCCTTACTGACTGCCTCACCGAGCTCAAATTCTGGTTTCTCTCTAACTTCCTCAAACTAAACGGTGATAAAACAGAATTTCTTCTTATTGGCACTAAACCAACCCTCTCAAAAGCTGACAGTTTTTCCCTCACCATCGACCATTCCTCTGTCTCCCCCTCCCCCCAGGTTAAGAGTCTGGGTGTCATCCTCGACAGCACATTATCTTTCCAATCCCATATAATAACATCACCTGGTCTGCATATCTCCACTTACGCAATATTAATCGCCTCCGCCCCTCCCTTTCTCCCCACTCCACTGCTATTCTTGTACACAGCCTTGTCACCACCGGTATCGACTACGGTAACTCTCTTCTCTTTGGTCTACCTAACAAATACCTTCATAAACTTCAACTGGTTCAGAACTGGTTTTCATCACATCACCCCTGTTTTGCAGCAACTCCACTGGCTCCCGGTCAAACATATAGACTTTAAAATCCTCCTGTTTACGTTCAAGGCCATCCTCAACCTTTCCCCTCCTTATCTGTCCCAACTCCTCCACATTGTCACCCCTTCCCGTTCCCTCAGATCTGCTTCTTCTGTCCACCTTTCTGTCCCTCCCGCCCGCCTTGTCACCATGGGGAGCAGGGCTTTCAGCCGCTCTGCCCCTCAACTCTGGAACTCACTCCCACCGGACCTTAGGAACCTGGACTCTCTCACACTCTTCAAATCAAGACTAAAAAGTCACCTATTCAGAATTGCATACCCCACTTAACCATCTACATTGTCTTTTCTTATCTGTTTCTTATTTCTTACTGTTTTTATTTTTTTATGCATTGTACGGTGTCCTCGAGTGCCCAGAGAGGCGCCTTTAAATAAAATAAATGTATTATTATTATTAAGCTGTTGCATCCGTCTTTTCACATTTATTGTAAATAAAGTACGTAACACAAATGCAATAGCATGTCTTAAAAGCAAGATGACAACATAAATTATAACCATAATTAAACTAAACTATATATGTTCTATTTTCATGCAGCAAATATTATCTGGCTCTGTAGGCATCTTACAACATTTCCCACATGAGCGATTTATAAATTATCATGACAGAATATTCTAATCAATGACTTGAAGATAGTTAACTCCACATCAGCTACATAAATTCAACTAACCATTCAGAAACATCCTATCTCATTCTACATGTTGTCACTTCTTCTTGAGTCTCTCCATCATTGTCCGACTCCGGTTTGAACATAAATGTCTGAAACTGTTCAACCTTTTTCAGTGTGTGTCTGCGTGAGGTAATCGGAGCTGCTAACTTGAGCTCTTGAAGCTCCGCCCTCTTCTTGAAAGGGAACCGGGAGCAGCAGTTCATTTGCATTTAAAGGGACACTCAAAAAGTGACAATTTTAACATGCTTTAAAAAATGATCTTTTTTGTATTTTGAGCTAAAACTTTACACACACACTCAGAGACTTATTTACATCTTGTAAAAAGGGGCATAATAGGACCCCTTTAACAAATACAACATTTGGTTTCTATAATGTATTAGTAAATGTTGAAATTAACATTAACTAAGATTAATACATTCTGTAAAATTATTTTTCATTCTTAGCTCATGTTAACTAAAGTAGTTAACATCTTGGTTACGTATGTAACCCTCGTTCCCTTAAGGAGGGAACGGAGACGTACGTCGGAACTGACCGAGGTATAAACAGGAAGTGGAAGCGGCGCATCTTTGCTTTTCCGCTAAGGAGCCGAACTAGTGACTCGGCTGTTCAGCGGAGGTACAGCACCTGTGGTGACGGGACGTACGCCTCCGTTCCCTCCTTTAGGGAAAAAGGGTTACATACGTAACCGTGACGTTCCCTTTCAGTCCCTTCTTGAGCTCCCTGGACCACCCCCTCTGTTGGAGTGGAAAGTCAGGGCTCTAAGCAGAGAAGGTCAGTGTAGGAATTGTGGGAGCAGACACAAATGAATGTTCCAGATGATTCGTTCAAACATAATTCCACACAAAACCCAACTCAACATTCCAGGGCCAGGTTATGGCCGGGCCCCTCTCTGCCCATAACAGTGGACAAAGGTTTGCTACATTTTGATTTGATCTTGGTGGACTAACACAAACAAACTGTCCAACGCCATCAGATAAAGATGCCAGACACCTCTTAGAGGCCAAGAAGACCACCTGTGGTACCAAGCCCAGGAAGGACAGGAATTCTCATTGGTTCACCTGCGGTTTTCTGCCCTTCACCCATCTAGAAACTAATCCCCAATGTCCTGGTCTGTGACTGCCATAAAAATTCCTCAGGATCCCAGCACTAGTGGGTGAAACAAAGGAAAAACTGATAGAAACCATGTTACACATAAACTGCATCAAATCATTGATCATTGGACTTATAATCAAACATCCTTCTACTGCATAATTCTATATCATTAACCTTAACCAATATACGTGACCACTATGCTTAGACTCACTCACAATTCGTGTAATTCATGTAACTATTGAATGAATTATTGAAAATGTGCCTTTCTTGATATCAGTGTGATTGAATGATCATAATTCAAAAGATGGTTTGAATGAAATCTGTCTAGAATGTCGTGTTCTTATAAAAATGAGCACGAATGTAAATGACCACAGATAACCTAATTTATGGGGAGGGTGTAAACACAGTCACCTCTGAACCAAAGATGATTCCCAATTGGTCAATCTATCCAGGAGGATGGGCAAACAAATTTGAGTTTTAATCTCAGAACACGAACAAAGGAGCCAGTTGAAGGCAGTTGAAGAAGAAAATCAGTTCAATAAGGTTCAAGCCAGTCTAAAGGAGAAATAGACGATCAGACGATCGAGGCAGACCAAGATCTGAGAAATGGGTTAATTTCATTCAAGCCATCTAAACTCTCCTCTCACTTTTCTTTCTTTCTTTCACGTGATTGGCTTCCCAAGACGTCGATCAAAAGACACAACAAGACCTTCAGAGAATCGAAGAACCCCTGCAGCCAGGACCAAAGAAAAAGGGAATCCCCATTCAAAGACGACACTAGACACAAACGCAAGTAACCTCCAGATTCTAAACTGAACTGGTGCAATTGACATCAAATGTAATAACCCCACCTAAGCAACGATAGGAGGGTCAAATTAATGATTGGTAGTTCATTCAGGTCATGTTGTAAATGCATTTATTGCTAGAAACTTGGGATTTCATCATTTCACTCTCTTAAAACTCATTCTTTCCTCACTTTCTTCCTTTCTGCAACGAGTGTGAATGTGTGTGTGCGTGTGTTTGTGGTAGATATTAGTTTTACGTGTTAGAGTATTTAATAAAGTTTCGTTTATTTTTAAAGATAAGTGTTCTTGTGTTATGTGCTTACGAATTTAATGTCTTAAACTGCTGATCTAAGTTACCTGGCTGTTAAATAGTGTTTCACTATTGTGTGGATATTATTGGATAACGCTGGGAAAGCGTGCCCCACTCGGAAGAGGGAATGCTGTGGAAGCCGCATCCTTCTAAGGAAGGAGAAGTGGCAGTTACACATATGGACTAGCCAAGCAAGGTAGTACAAAATATGGCAGTCTCTGGGGTGGTTCCCGCCTAGTTCTAGTCAAGTGAAAGACACTGGCTAGCCAAGTAGAGTAGCTGTCCCGTGGAAGAATACACATATGGGTTTGCCGTGGGGACCGCTACATATGGATACCCAGCCTAACACACACATTCCACATGCATACGGGTGTAGTCCTTCGCGCTACTGGGGGCGAGTACACGGGAAGATACCGGCTCTACACAGAGGCTATAGAATCTAGTGAACGTGTCAGGAGGAAGCGACACTTCTAGTTGAGTGTGCTCGCAACCTGAACGGTCAAGGCACGTCTTGGGACTGATAAGCCAAGACGATAGCATCCACTATCCAGTGGGCTAACCTCTGCTTGGAGACAGCCTTTCCTTTCTGCTGGCCTCCTTAACAGATGAAGAGCTTCTCTGAGGTCCTGAAGCTTTGCGTTCTATCCATGTAAGCTCGCAAGGCACGGACGGGACAGGGCAAAGCTAGGGCTGGGGGGTCTGCCTTCTCCAAAGGCAGCGAACAAAGCAATGAACAAAGAGTGCTTTCAGTATTTAAGAGTATCTAAAGATTTTACATTCAAGAGCTGTAAGTGATTTTTATCTTTCTCAGCTTTACTGTTGATTATTACTGATGGCATCATAGACCGCGGGAGATCTGCATTCACACTAATGCACAGATATCTTTTCAAATATAAGATGTGGTTTGTCCTGTTTAATTCCTTAAGACATTACTGACTGTGTTTTACATTAATTTTGCGTCATAAAAGCATTTTGAGACGCGCACAGTCGCATGCGTGAGCACTCTTCACAAAGCGTGGCGCAAGCATTTGAAACTGAAAGCCTTCTGTCAGTGAGTTTCATATTTTTTATATATAAGCCCACTGCATTCCGAACGACTTAAATGAAGCCTTCGTTAGAGCATTTGTAAGTAAAATACAGGCGAAAATATCAAGCAAAGTGCATGTTTCTCACAGCGCATCCTGTGAAATGAATCCCGCGATGTCATTGTAATTCACTTCAACCTTTCCGAACGTAATGAAATATTAGTTTATAGTTCGAGTGGTGTGTTTGTGTGTGTGTGTGTGTGTGTGTGTAAATAATAAATAACACAAATTGGGACAAGTAGTTCAGGGAAGATATTTTTAAGAAACCAAATATAACAAAGATACAAAATATAGTTTTAGGTATAGGACCTATGCTACTTAATAAAGCTGAGGTATAGGCTACTTATTTAGAATACTGAGAATTACAGCTTTTAAAGCAATAAAAATTTTTTGGAGAAAGCAAAAATCCCCAGTTCCCTTTCAAGGGAACTCACGCTGCGTCAAGCGTTGCAGGAACGCCTCTGCGTGATTGCGTCATGAAGCAATCGGTCCAATGGCGTGACGGGACGTCATTGGTGGGTGACGTCATTGACCAGGAAACTATAAAGCACCCCTGAACAAGACAATGTCAGCTTCTGTTTTTTCACAAGCGCTCTGTGTTGAAATCGTTTGTCAAAATGTGTCTCTTTGTTAAAAAAAAAAAAAAAGTGAGAATGGCGAAGCAGAAATTCAGACAGTGTGTGCCTCCTTGCCCTTGTTATATTACGGGTTGGGACACTCATTTTCTCTGTGTTGTGTGTGTGTTTGGCAGGCAGCCGTTGAGGGGGCTGACTGTGAGCATTGTGAGAAGTTAGGAGAACTCTCCTGTCCCGCCGAGCGCTCTTTGAGGAGGGTGCTTCAGCTCGCGTTCCTCAGGGCTCGGGTCCCGCTGCTGCCAAGGCACAGCGAAGGCTCACGTCCTGGGGTTTGCAAATGGATCTAGTAGCAGGGTTAGAGACGGGCGATCCCCTTTCTCTGCCCTTACCTGCTAGATCTGCCGTTTTTAGATCGCGAGTCAGAAGCACGCTCCGTGGTTTCTTCTGCTCGCACTGAAGTGCAGGTGTATCAACACTAAAGTTCCGAGGAGCTGGATGTTGTGAGCCTATACTGTTGATGAAGAGAAGAAAAAAAAAATCAGTTCGCCACTTCTTACACACAAAATAAAAAAAATAAGAAAAGCACATGAGGAACTTATGGAGGTTGTGACTCGCGCTGTAGCCAGGTTAAAAATAGATTGGCCAGCCGAGAAACAGGAGATGGTTATGCGGTGGTGCTTTAGGTTGAGGAGACGCTTGCAAGCTATCTCTCTCCTGAGTCTGCATCGTCGCTGAAAGCCCCGCAGCTACCTACTAAACCAGTGAGAGCAACATCAGTTTTAGTGGGTAGGGCGTGTTCGGCAGCACAGGCAGCCGCGTGCTTATATACTATGGAAAAACATATTACAAGCTTATCAGCCTGACCTGTTGAAGGACATAGATGATGAGTGTGAGGAAGTAGGAAGAGAAAGGATAAAAGACTTCTGTTAATCTCCCCTGCTGGGCAGAAGAGCAGCCCCAGCCGAGTACGTCCTCCACATACAGAATACAGTAAGAAGTCCTGACGCCAGTGGTGTCAGGCTTCTAAGGGCAGTCCCTTCTGGGGGGGGGAGTCGGTGTTCACCTCTTTACACGGTGCCCGTCTCCTCTCGGTGCCCTCAAGGGGACCGTTCTGCCAACCCCGCCACCTTGTGTGTTTTGGGGCGCAGTGGTCTCTGGCGAGCACATATCTCAGGGTCCACCCGGAAACGTAGTGGTCCTGGGATCCCCCCCGTAGGAAGGCGGTGTTCTGAACTATATAGACGATTGGCTCATTCTGGACACAGTCAAGACAACTGGCGGTTCAGCATCGAGATGCTGTTCTCGCTCACATGAGAACGTTGGGGCTAAGAGCAGGGTGAAGCTAGGCCAGTCACTCACTGTAAAACAGTTTCAGAGACTTCTGGGTTTGATGGCGGCAGCGTCCAATGTGATACATTTTGACCTGCTGTACATGAGACCCTTACAGTGGTGGTCAATTCTGCACCCACGCCCGGAGCTGTGGAAACTGTGGGCCTGGCCTCTGAGGGGGCCCGGCTCATAGATTCAGGTCTTTCTACTGAGGTAGTAGAGACTATGCTGCACTCCAGAGCTCCTTCCACGAGGAGGCTTTATACCCTTAAATGGAGAGTTTTTGTCTCATGGTGTACGAGCCGTATGTTGAATCCAGTTAACTGCCTGATTGGTTCAGTACTAGAGTTTCTTCAGGATAAATTCTCTTCGGGGTTATACCCTTCTATCTTGAAGGTATATGTGACGGCCATTTCTGCTTACCACATTCCTCTTGAAGGTGCATCAGTGGGTAGACACCCATGGGTAACTTGCTTCCTTCGTGGTACTCCGAGGCTTTTCTCCGCCTCCGTTTCATAACCCAGACCAGGAGAAATTAAATCTGCTCTGCCCAGTGAGGGCGCTAGATGCTTACGTCCACAGAGCTGCCCTGTGGCGCAAGTCTGATCAGTTGTTTGTACGGTTTGGGTCCCCGAGTAAAGGAAAGCCCACATCTAAACAGACGCTGAGCAAATGGATAGTTGGCCGAATTGGCCGGTCAGCCCTCACCACTAAGGGTCCAAGCCCATTCTACTCGGAATATGGCTGCTTCTACAGCTTTGTTATCAGGAGTTTCTCTTCAGGAGGTATGTGATGCGGCAGGCTGGTCCTCACCTCACACCTTCGTGAGATTTTATAACCTAGATTTGGCCTCCACTCCAGGGTCTCGAGTGTGCGCTACGATTTCACACATACATGCACTTGGGATTATGGCGGTGTGGGTATTGGGTTCCCGCAGCGCTTGACGCAGCGCGAGTTCCCTTGAAAGGGAACGTCTCAGGTTACGTATGTAACCATGGTTCCCTGAGAGGGAACGAGACGCTGCGTCACTTTGCCATACTCCCGGCATGCCTGTGACCGACTTGTTCAACCTATTAGAAGCTGACATTGTCTGGTTCGGGGGTGCTTTATAGTTTCCTGGTCAATGACGGCACCCACCTATGACGTCCCGTCACGCCATTGGACTGATTTCACGAGTGCTTCATGATGCAATCACGCAGAGGCGTTCCCGCAGCGATTGACGCAGCGTCTCGTTCCCTCTCAAGGAACCATGGTTACATACATAACCTGAGATGGTTTAAATGATTGGTTAGATTTAGTTTCTGAAGTACACTATGGAGAGAATAACATGAAATTAAGAGCAAAAGTATACATTTTGAAAATATATGGGCACCTCTAAAATCGAAGAATAGGCTATTCTATAAAATAAAGGAATGAATTTTACATTAATTACCTTTTTTATATAACCCTCCCTCCCTTTTAATTTACTTAGGCCAATTTATTATTTATTTATTTTTACTTATTTAATATTATTATTATTTGATGTGTAAATAATATTATTCGAATTAGGCTACTTAGGGATTATGTGTCATTATAAGAGTTTGATATAAATATGTGAATTTTTTATTTTTGTATTCATATTTATGTCTATTTTTTGTATTTGTTTCCCCCTTTTCATAGGTAAAAGTGTCTAACTATGTGCTTATTAGTTACTGTTTTTTATGTGTTGGTGGTGGGTATTATCACAAAAGGAAAAAAAGGAAAAGAGAGTAGAAGGAAAAATAAGGAATAATTATTGAAAAAAAAAATGTCTTTAAAGGAAATGTCCATTTGTATAACTGTGTTAAATGTGTTTGAATTGAAAGACATAATAAAGTATAAAATATAAAATAAATAATATATATACACCATAACATAATATTGTGTTGGTCCCCCTTTTGCTGCCAAAACAGCCCTGACCCATCGAGGCATGGACTCCACTAGACCCCTGAAGGTGTGCTAAAGCCTCTCTCTCTCTCTCTCTCTCTCTCTCAGGTAACATCCTATACATGCTGGGTACGATTAATGGGCACATGAACTTCACCGCGTCTGATGTAACTCTCATTGTGGATTTCCTTTTAACAGCTGATACACGGGGAACTAAAGCACAGAGAATTTACAACATTCTATCACAATCTTGTTTTCATTATAATGCTATATGACAGATTGGCGCTGCACATCTTGCACTTCATGATCAGAATGATTCCAGGCATCACTGCGCTTCAGTTTCACTTTATTTCACCGGTCTGGAAGGCGTGCTGTCTAACTAACTAATCAGACCTCAGTTACCGCCCAAAATGCCGAAATAACCAATCAGAAAAATAGACAAATATACTTTTTAAAGTCAGGGCGATCATCATTTCATGATTGATTGTCGCTGTCACGTTCGAGTACTCAAGTACTCAACCACTGTTGCCCATCCCTAACAAATACAGGCGAGTAATGTACAAACTCTATACTCATAAACATTGAAAATTACAATTCAGTATATAGCTACATTACTCCAGCATTTATAATTGTATTAACTTTTCTTATTGCTTTTTATATTCGTATAAATTACTTTAAATCACAATTTTAACCCAATATCGGTTTCTATATTTTAACATTACATCCTCAGCAAATGGATAATAAAATAATTTTAACACCGTGTCTGATTTCCTATTAATAATGCACCATGAAATGCTCTTTTTTTTTTTTTTTTACCTTTAATGGCTGACGGAATGACATTCAATGAAGTCTTAACAGGTGATTATAGGCCTACTCACACGTGTGCGTTTTAGCTTCATTTCTTTAACACTACACACAACTATTTCAGGTTCTTAAACATCGATTCAGTACATCACCTATCACTTGTCTCACATTTTTGTGTGAATTATGGAATTTTTAAACACTTACTACTCATTTTCACTCATGCAGAAAGTTACAATCTTTTATCAGGATTGTTAATACGATCGTCCGCCATTTTACATCTCAATATATTTCTCGCACAAACTACAGTTTTAGAAGCACATAATACTGTTGTGTATTACTAGAGGGTTAATTTTCGTCAGCTTACCTGTATGAAATATGAAAAAGACAGGTTAGATTAGGACCACTATCCATAGCGTGTACACTTAAACTAACTCATTACATACTGAGCGCTCTTTCACTCTACGAGCATCAGCAACCAATCCTCAGCCTAGTGTAATGCTTAGGGTGCCCTCTATTGGTGAAGCTAAGTTTCACAACAATCACAAAAAAATAACACTTTTTAAAATACATCGCAACAGTATTATCATCAAATGTCACAGTAATTCTTATTATCAGAACTCCATTACCCAGTTAAAATTTTAAAGGGGCAATATTTATCTGTATCTTTTAAGCTGCCAAAAAACACTCAGGGCTACATATGCTTGTGCTCTTTGTTGTGCTATATGCTCTTTTAAATCACAGGATCCCTGGATCTCAAATCCTACCTCAGAAAGAGGGACAAGCGTTTGCTCTCATCTTCAGTGACTGGTCTTGAGGTGTGAAGTATATCAATAGACGTTTTGCATATCAAGGATTGGTGCAACACCATTTGATGGAGCCTTCTCATGCAGGGCTGCAAGGAGAACAAAGATTGAAGACTGATCAGCTGCTACGAGAAGTCTGAAGATGACATCTACACACAACAGAAAGCAGGCTGCGTTCAGCCCCGACAAAACGCTGCAAAACGTTTTTTAAACGGAAACGGTGGTGTGTTGAGCACTCTGTTCTGATGACGTAAGAGTTGCAACTATGGCAGCTGATAAGGCCATTCTTTGTGTTCTTTTTGAAGAATTTTCGGAGCCTGATGAAATCGATATAAATACATGTTTAATACTGCAAAATACACTCAATGTTACAGTCACTGCCCTTGCCGTCCAGAATAAAAGAGAACATCCCAATCGAGTGAAGGGATTTGTGGAAACTGTGGTTCCTAATTATTGTGATCCAACATTTGCCTCACATTTCAGGATGAAAAGACAAACACTTCAGGTGAAGGATAATCCACTTCTTACTGTGTTATGATCTATATGATTTTATTTTTATTGTGAGGATTAAGCTTATCATTATTGCTGATCACTGTTGTGCTATGATATTGTAATATTTACCATTATATAATCAGAGGAGTATAGAAAAGTTTATGAAAGTGTCACTTCACAATACAATAGCAAAATATATAAGTATAGTATTTTTATGGACCCATTGTGCGAGCTGTCTCTTTAATACCGCATGGTTTATATACATGTTTCTGCTGATTGGGCTGACATTTTTGACACACCCACCAAACAAGAGAAAATGTATCTCAAACCCCGTTGCACACCGTTTCCAAGAAACATGTCGTTCAACCCAGAAACCGTAGCAAAACGTTGCGCACTGGTTTGAGCTTGAACGTGCCCTATGTCTTCGTGGACTGTGCCATCTTTGGACTCCATGGGTGTGGCCAACAGTGTCATCGGGGGAATTGTAGGATTGAAAATAAAAAAAAAATATTTGAAAATGAACAAAAACATCTTTACTCTGTTTCACCCCCAATCTTTCTTACCACAAGGGCCGTTTGGAATATCTAAAGACAGAGGTGTTGATAGTGCTCGAGGCCTGTAGGCCAAAATGTGTGTCACACCTTTAGTACAGTGGGGAAGTTGTAATTATCTGATTGGTCATTTTGAATGACTCATTTAGGGTTTTTAGTCACATGGTGGCTAAAGGAAGATTGCAACTGTTGCTCTGTCTCTGTTATTCTCTGGCTCTTTCTCTCTTCAGTTCAGATGTTTTACGAGACATTGCCTTTGATTCAATGGGGGGCATGAGTTTATATCAAGTGTGTGTAAAATTGATAAATAATGATAAACTACAACGTGTAGATATGCCATGGAGAGACCATTTAAATGTTGAGGATGATATTAAGCTTTTTTGGGGTTCATTTTATAAGCCACCATTGACTAAAAAAGTAGGAGACCTTCAGCGGTGGGTATTACATGGCATCATTGCAGTCAATGCTTTTATTTCAATTTTGAATCCAACTGTGCAAGATAAATGCCCTTTTTGTATTGAAAGAGAAACATTTTTCACTGTTTTATGCATTGTGAGAGACTGCGGTCTCTTTTTGATTTATTGGAAAATTTATTTTCTTTTGTCAATGAGAGGTTTACAATGACTGTGTTTATTTTTGGGTTTAAACATTGTAAAAAACAAAAAGAGGAAAGGACGGCTGTTAAACTTCATTTTAGGACTATATATGTTAGCAGAAGATACAAGATTCTTTTTGACTCAAATTGTGACTTTTTGACTCTAATGAGGTTTTTGTAAGGTTTTTTTTAGAATTTTGTATTTAATAATGGTGTTATAAAATGTAAAAAATTATCTCTCTCTCTATCTATCTCTCAGGTAACAACCCAGCCATCCACGTGATGTAAAAGAAAACGTGATCCATCAGATCAGGCCATACGCAACAAACTGTGATGCACTGTGTATTCTGACACCTTTCTATCAGAACCAGCATTGACTTCTTGAGCAATTTAAGCTATAGTAATTTGAGCTTGTCTGTTTGATCGGACCACACGGGCCAGCCTTCGCTCCCCACGTGCATCAATGAGCCTTGGCCACCCATGACCCTGTGTCCGGTTCACCACTGTTCCTTCCTTTTGATACTTTTGATAGACACTGACCACTGCAGACCGGGAACACCCCACAAGAGCTGCAGTTTTGGAGATGCTCTGACCCAGTCGTCTAGCCATCACAATTTGGCCCTTGTCAAACTCACTCAAATCCTTACACTTGCCCATTTTTCCTGCTTCTAACACATCAACTTTGAGGACAAAATGTTCACTTGCTGCCTAAGAGATCGTCTCGGTTACGTATGTAACCCTCATTCCCTGAAGGAGGGAACAGAGACGTATGTCGGAACTGACCGACGAATTGGGATCTATTTTCAGAGACCAATCTACTTCGAGTGTTATAAACGAGCCAATAAAGATTGCCATGCGGTTGACGCATTTCACGATCCACCCCGCATCGCGGGTATAAATACGGAAGTGGAAGTACCGCATATCGCTTTACAACTGAGGAGCCGAGATAAGTGACTCGGCCTTCAGCTGAAGCACAGCACCTGGCGACGGGATGTACGTAACCGAGACGTTCCCTTTCAGTCGGTCACATTCGACGTACGTCAGAACTGACCGACGAATTGGGATCCCTACTAACACGCCAGAGATGCTGGCCCTTTCAGCGCCCTGCCTGGAGCTCCCACTGCAACATAGGTGTGGTCCAGTGAGCTCAGGCAGGGCGCTGGAAGGGCCAGCATCTCTGGTGTGGGCTCCGACGTACGTCGAATGTGACCGACTGAAAGGGAACATCTCGGTTACGTATGTAGTCACAGCTGTTCCTGCAAGACCCACTCAGTATGACTATTAGATAATGCTGGGAAACCGTGCCCGTCTCGGGGAGATGGTACGCTGCGGAGCCACGTCCTTCAGTGGAAGGAGAGGTGGAAATACTCATAAGGACTAACCTAGCAGGGTAGTGCTACCTATGGCAGTCTCTGGGGTAGACCTAACCTGGTCCCAGAGGGGGAAGAACACCGCCAGAGATGACAGAGCGAGCTCTGTCAAGGGAAAGACACAGGGCTAGCCGAGTAGGGTAGCTGGTACCGTAGAGAATACACATATGGGGTTACCGTTAGGGAACCGCTACATATGGAACCCAGCCTACACACACGTTCCACAAGCATACGGGTGCAGGCCTGGTTTCCGGGGAACACAACTGGAGACAATAGACGCACGTATCCGGCCCGGAGGCGGGAGTGGCGTATACAAGCTGACACTAGAATGGGCACTTAGCGCTACTGGCCACTGGGGGCGAGGATGCGGGAAGATACCGGCTCTACACGGAGGCTATAAAATCTAGCGAACGTGTTAGGTGTCGCCCAGCCCGCAGTTCTACATATATCTGTCAGCGAGGCGCCTTGAGCCAGTGCCCAGGAGGAGGCTACACTCCTAGTGGAGTGAGCTCGCACCCCGAACTGGCAAGGCACGTCTTGGGACTGGTAAGCCAAGACGATAACATCCACTATCCAGTGGGCTAACCTCTGCTTTTGAGACAGCCTTTCCCTTCTGCTGGCCTCCGTAACAGACTAAGAGCTGCTCTGAGGTTCTAAAGCTTTGAGTTCGGTCCACGTAGGCGCGGAGAGCGCGGACGGGACAGAGCAAAGCTAGGGTTGGGTCTGCCTCCTCCGAAGGCAGCGCTTGCAGGTTCACCACCTGGTCCCGGAAGGGAGTGGTGGGAACCTTGGGCACGTATCCAGGCCGGGGTCTCAGGACAATGTGAGAGTTGGCCGGCTAGAATTCTAGGCATGATTCGTTGACCGAAAGTGCATGCAGGTCCCCTACACTCTTGATTGAGGCCAATGCAGTCAGGAGCACTGTCTTCATGGACAGGATGTTTAGCTCTACAGACTGCAAAGGCTCAAAGGGAGGACCCTGGAGTGCTCTGAGCACCAGGGCTAAGTCCCAAGAGGGTACCGAGGTCGGACGAGGAGGATTCAGTCTCCTCGCACCTCTGAGGAACCTGACGATTAAGTCGCGCTTACCTAAGGACTTACCTTCTACTGCATCGTGATACGCCGCTATTGCGGCGACGTACACTTTGAGGGTGGAGGGAGACAGCCTTCGTTCCAACCCATCTTGCAGAAAAGAAAGCACGGCATTAATCAAACACCATCGGGGGTCTTCCGGGCGGGAAGAACACCACTCAATTAACAGGTTCCACTTCAGTGCATAGAGGCGCTTCGTAGAGGGGGCTCTAGCTGAAACAATGGTGTCTACCACTGCCTGCGGCAGGCCACCTAGAACCTCCGCGTCCCATCCAGGGACCAGACATGGAGTTTCCAGAGGTCCGGACGCGGGTGCCATAGAGTGCCCTGCCCCTGAGAAAGCAGGTCCTTCCTCAGGGGGATCCGGTTGGGCCAGTAGGGCGCAACTAGCAAGACCTGCTCCTCATCCTCCCTGACCTTGCACAGTGTCTGTGCGAGAAGGCTCACTGGGGGAAACGCATATTTGCGTAGGTCCCGGGGCCAGCTGTGTGCCAGTGCATCTGTGCCGAGGGTGCCCCCGGACAGGGAGTAATACAACTGGCAATGGGTCGAGTCCGGAGAGGCAAACAGGTCTACCTGCGCGGCTCCGAAGAGGTCCCATATCAGCTGGACGCTCCGGGGGTGGAGTCGCCACTCTCCCGGAGGTGTCGACTGACGAGAGAGCTCGTTGGCTGTCTGGTTCAGCGCACCTGGGATGTGAATGGCCCAAAGCGACCTCAGACGCTTCTGACTCCACAGGAGGAGATGGCGGGCGAGCCGAAGCATGCAACGGGAGCGTAGACCACCCTGATGGTTGATGTACGCAATGGCCGCAGTGCTGTCCGTACGGACCAGTATGTGTTTGCACTGTAGCGGCTTTTTGAAGCAGCCCAGGGCGAGACGTAGGCAATATGCCAGCGCAGTTGGGGCCCCGTCCACAGACCCGCAACTGTGTGCCCGTTGTACGTGGCCCCCCAGCCCGTGGAAGAGGCATCCGTGAAGACCACAGCATGCCTGCACACCTGTTCTAGGGACACTCCAGCCCGTAGAAAGGCAGGGTCCGCCCACAGGTTGAAGGTTTGGCGACAGTAAGGAGTAACTGAGACCCGGTACTTGCCGCGCTGCCACCCCCATCTCGGGACTCGGTCGTGAAGCCAGCGTTGAAGCAGTCTCATATGAAGCAATCCGAGCGGCGTTAACGCGGCTGCAGATGCCATATGCCCCAGGAGCTTCTGAAAAGATTTCAGTGGGACCGCTGTCCTGCCTTTGAACGTATTCAAGCAGTTCAACACTGACCGGACTCGCTCCTCTGTGAGGCGCGCAGTCCGGTTGACCGAGTCCAGCTCCATACCGAGATAAGAGATCCTCTGCGTGGGCCAGAGTTTGCTGAGGTTAAGGTGACGGAGCACCAGGTCCCTGTGTTCGCACAACTGATCCCGGGAATGAGCCAGTATGAGCCAGTCGTCGAGATAGTTGAGAATCCGAACGCCGCGTTCTCTAAGCGGGACAATGGCTGCCTCTGCGACTTTCGTGAAGACGCGAGGCGACAGGGACAGCCCGAAGGGCAGGACTTTGTACTGAAATGCCCTCCCCTCGAACGCAAAGCGTAGGAACGGTCTGTGTCGAGGGAGAATGGAGACATGAAAGTACGCGTCCTTCAGGCCGATCGCTGCAAACCAATCTCGGGGACGGATGCATTCGAAAATGCGTTTCTGCGTTAACATTCTGAGCGGGAGCTTGTGCAGGGCCCGAATCAGAACACGCAGGTCCATGATTGGTCTTAACTTACCCCTTTTCTTGGGCACAATGAAGTAGGGGCTGTAGAACCCCGACCTCATATCGGCTGGAAGAACCGGCTTGATCGCGTCCTTCGCCAGCAGCACATCGATCTCGGACCGCAAGACATAGGCATCGCTACTCCGCACTGAGGTTAAGAGGATGCCCCTGTACTTGAGAGGCCGGCGGGCGAACTGAATCGCGTAGCCGAGTCTGATGGTACGGTTGAGCCAGCGAGATGGCCTGGAAAGACCTAGCCAGGCCCCCAGAGACCGAGCAAGCGGGACCAACGGCACCACAGACGTGCCCGGGGTGAAGCAGTGAGGTGGAGTATGCAGACCCATCTCGGGAGGCCCGGAGGCGGCCCGGAGTGTTGTCTGAGTACTCCAAGGTGGGGCAGAGTGTGGGTGAGAAGGCCCGGGGGCGTCCTCTTTGCCCACACTGCTGCCCCCTGGCGAAAGGGAGAGGGGAGAAAAGGAGTGGCAAGGCCCGGGGGCGTCGCACACTGCCAACCTGACCCTCTTGGGGCCCAGGGAGGGAGGAAACTGCTCTTTTATTGAGAATGAGAACCGCACTTTGTCAGTCTCACGCATATCTGCCAGGTTCAGCCACAGGTGGCGCTCCTGGACCACAAGTGTGGACATCGCCCGACCCAGGGAGCGTGCGGTGACTTTCATCGCCCGGAGGGCGAGGTCCGTCATGGTACGCAGTTCCTGCATAACCCCTGGGTCGGAACTACCCTCGTGCAGTTCCATGAGCGCTTTGGCCTGGTAGACCTGCAGGAGCGCCATGGCATGCAGAGATGACGCGGCCTCTCCACAGGCTGTGTAGGCCTTGCCGGTTAGCCCGGACGAGAACTTACATGCCCAGGAGGGGAGACGCGGATTTCTCCCGCCAGTCAGTAGCGGTCTTCGGACACAGTTGCATCGCAACCGACCGCTCTACTGGGGGGGATCTCCACGTAACCCTTCGCCGCGCCACCGTCTTCGTGAGCTCCTGATGCACTTCCGGAAAGAAAGGCACTGAGGCGGGGAGCTGAGAACCAGCACGGGCCGTCCCGAGATACCAATCGTCCAGCTGTGAGAGTTCGGGACGCGGTGGAGGGTTCCACTCGAGCCCGACACTCGCGGCGGCCCGGGAAAGCACAGCCGTGAGCTCTGGATCAGACTCGGGCAACGCTACCACACCCGAAGGGGGCAGCGCAGCCGAATCCTCATCTCCAGAGTCCATTAGCTCGTCCCCCGATGCAGCGATCGAAATCATGTCCTCAGCTGGAGCCCCAAAAGTAACAGCTGGCCCCCCGCGGGAAGGACCAGCATGCTCTTCTGGGAGCTCAACCGGCGCAGCGGAGGGGGTAGGGGCCCAAGGAGCCTGTTGGCCCGGCGGAAGTGCCCTCACAGTAACCCTCAGGTCCCCACCAAAGGCATCAGCCAAAGTAGCAGCCCTCTGCTTCGCAGTGGGAGGACCACTAGATCGGGGGATGCGCAATGGGACTCCACCCCGTTTGAGGTAGTTGAGCCTGGACCTTAAGACTGCGATGGTCATGTTCCCACAATGGGAACATGAGTCATCCACAAAAGCTGCCTCAGCGTGCTGAACGCCCAAACACGTGAGACAACGATCGTGTCCGTCAACTGGGGATAGATAATGACGGCATCCAGAAACACACGGTTTGAATGACATCTTGAAAAAGATGCAGGGTCAAACCGTGTAGCTCTTTTAGAAAAGGAAAAATCGCTCCAACTAGTGCTGAGGCACACAGGGGAAATAGCCGCGGCTCGCAGCGGTTCAGGGGTGCAAGCCCGCTGAGAGCATTCAAAGGGAAACGCCCAGCGAGCTGTGAAAACAGCTGTTGTTGCTCTTTGATGTTCTCACGACCACCGCTGCCAGGCACCGTCACACCGACACTGATAGATGAAGCGATCCTCTTCACGAGACTCGAAAAACACTCTTCGTAGGAACACACACACAGGTAATGCTCGGCTCAGAAGTTGAAAAGCGATATGCAGTACTTCCACTTCCGTATTTATACCCACGATGCGGGGCGGATCGTGGAATGCGTCAACCACATGCCAATCTTCATTGGCTCGTTTATAACACTCGAAGTAGATTGGTCTCTGAAAATAGATCCCAATTCGTCGGTCAGTTCCGATGTACGTTGAACGTGACCGGCTGAAAGGGAACATTAGTGTTATTCACTTCACCTGTCAGTGGTCATAAGGTTATGCCTGATTGGTGTACATATATATATACCTTATTTAGAATTTTAAATCTACAAGTAATTGTATTTTTATGATAGCAATAACTGTAAATGGACTATTGTAATGGGTTAAATCAAATAATATACTGTAGGCCAATTACTAAGCTCAGATTCATCTTCCTAGTTAAAATTTAGTCTGTGCTTTTGTTATTATTTATTTTAATGTTTAATTTTGTGATTTTAACTTCTGCTTCTAGATTGTAATGTTCTAATGTTCTTCTAATAACCATCTTGGGCACATGGATCATTTTGTAGCATTGTAGCATTACTTAAGTTAATTTTTTTTCTTTATACTATATATTTATTTTTGTGGTTAATAAAGTCAAATAATGGTATGCGAGAGAGTCAGCTGTAATATTGCGTTCCTATTGGTCAGTGTTAGAGGAGCTCAGCTTAGCCTGACAGTTAGCCTGCCCCGGACCAGGTCAGTTTCCCAGCATAAGTTGCCAGAGTAACTGAGTTTGAACTATTTTAAGTTTGCTTCATGAAACAGAATCCACTGACATTAAGTCTGACTAACCAAAATAAGCCTGGCTTGTATTCAAATCTTGTTTTATGAAACAGCCCTCAGTTCACGTGTCAAGGCAAGTCTTTGTTTACTTTGTGTTTTGCACTTTGGATTATATTTAATAAATACTGCACATGGGTTCAACTCTGCTTGCCTTCAGTGGATATCTGTTACACATAGGTCATGTGGTGGGCTTTAATTGTGTTGAAAGGTTTGATGAAGGGCAGTAGAATGTCCCAAACAATCACAAAAATAACACCAGAAATGTGCAGTATTTTTTTTCTTTATTAAATGAAAGTAACAGTGCGGCGCATTACAAACTCACACGCTTCAGTCTATAACAGAAGAGCATAGGCTGGCAATCACACGAGCAGAAATATTTGCTTGCTATTAAATTACGAGGAGTTGTATTCGTGAATAGAATATGCATCTTGTAAATATTAATATGCAGATCTGATTTGATTTTTGATTCATGCCAAATTGAAATTGGCAAAAAAAAAACTTGCTAATTTAAGAACGTGCATTTATTGAAAGGACAGAGCTAGAACATAATTTGTTTAAAATGCATAAGAGTTTAAAATGCATAAGTGCAAATGCATAGTTCAGTTGAAACCTTGCCTTCTTGGCTTGCTGTTAATGCTGTTAAACTGAATGTATGAGCTACGAGGCAAACTGTCTGCTTAAATAACAGCACTGAAATAAGAATGCACTGTTTATCTTTTAATCCGTTTAGGGGCATTCACACAGGATGCGTTTCTATCTATCTATCTATCTATCGTTGCAAACGTCCACTTAGGCCCGCATTTGGTCCATTTTATAACGTTCGCTGGCTGGCGTTCTGAGGACGTCTGCATTTGGCCCAGTGTATGTGAAGTGTTGATTTAATTTTACAGCTTGTGTTTCAGCATGACATCTCTCAAAGATATAAAACATGACAAATAAAGACAGCAAAGAGATAATTGCTGGCAGGAAATCACACTTCAGCTGATCTATCAACACACACACACACAAACTGCAATCTACACACACACACACACGTCTGGTTTACTATCTTTTTGTGGGGACTCTCCCTAGACGTAATGGTTTTTATACTATACAAACTGTATGTTATCTTCCCTTACACTAACCCTCCCCCTAAATCTACCCATCACACAAAACATTTTTTATAATCTTTTTTCTTCATGGGGACCTCAATTCAGGTCTCCACGGTGACACAAGGGATAAAAAAACATGAACACACACACACACACACACAGAGTAAGAGCAATTGTTCATGAAAATAAAAGTGTTTTTTTTTCTGATATTCCTTGTTGTGTGTTTGTTCCTTGGGTAGTTCAAATGTGTCTTATCCGACTAATGCTTACACTAGCAATCTATAAAAAGACTTCAAAGGGACTTGTAGCGAACATTTCATAAAGGTCCCCGAATGTTTTCTGAACGTCACACGAAGACACGCGAACGTCTGGCGAATATCCCCTGTGACGTCCTTTTAAAGAACCCTACACAAAGACGCGTAGATGGGAAGACTCAAGCTTCAGTATTTGACCTCTATTTTATGCTGGGGAGCGTAGCGTGGCGTGGGGGCAGAGTCGGAGTCGGCTTGGGGGAAAACAATCCATTCCCCCACACTGGAAATGCATGGTGTTAACCCAGTATAGCCTACGTAGAATATTTTTCTAAACATGCCGTGTGCAATGCAAAGGTAGTTAGTTTATGTATAAGTTTGTTTGGGCTAGAATATAAACATGAAATTAGTCTAATGTCAAACGTTCATTTATCGCAGTACCACGTTTAACAAACAATTGTCAAAAGCCTAAAATCCCGTTATTGATGAGCTTTTTAGCAAAGTTTAGACATCCATCAGTTTTCTGTTGGCTTGCATGCATGTAGCTTTATTTATCCATGCATGAATGAATTCCTAGTCCAGCATTTACATTTTAAAATGCAAATTTGGAGTTGATATGTCAGTGTCATGATATTATTCAAACTGCTTTTGAATTACTGACAATATAGCAAAGTTTTTTGTGCTTTTTTAGAGCAACTGTCTACATCAAATGAAAAGGGTGCTTTATTAAGTAGGCTATTATGTTGTGTAATATTTGGGGGAGCAGCATGCATTCTGACAAGAAAATGTCATCAAATGTCGTGTTTGTAACTACACTCACCTAAAGGATTATTAGGAACACCTGTTCAATTTCTCATTAATGCAATTATCTAATCAACCAATCACATGGCAGTTGCTTCAATGCATTTAGGGGTGTGGTCCTGGTCAAGACAATCTCCTGAACTCCAAACTGAATGTCAGAATGGGAAAGAAAGGTGATTTAAGCAATTTTGAGCGTGGCATGGTTGTTGGTGCCAGACGGGCCGGTCTGAGTATTTCACAATCTGCTCAGTTACTGGGATTTTCACGCACAACCATTTCTAGAGTTTACAAAGAATGGTGTGAAAAGGGAAAAACATCCAGTATGCGGCAGTCCTGTGGGCCAAAATGCCTTGTTGATGCTAGAGGTCAGAGGAGAATGGGCCGACTGATTCAAGCTGATAGAAGAGCAACTTTGACTGAAATAACCACTCGTTACAACCGAGGTATGCAGCAAAGCATTTGTGAAGCCACAACACGCACAACCTTGAG
The DNA here is from genome assembly GCA_039654625.1 of Rhinogobio ventralis. Classification (NCBI taxonomy): domain Eukaryota; kingdom Metazoa; phylum Chordata; class Actinopteri; order Cypriniformes; family Gobionidae; genus Rhinogobio; species Rhinogobio ventralis. Next base: position 41,898,696 of record CM077197.1, on the reverse strand, counting down.
TCGGATGGGCTACAACAGCAGAAGACCCCACCGGGTACCACTCATCTCCACTACAAATAGGAAAAAGAGGCTACAATTTGCACCAGCTCACCAAAATTGGACAGTTGAAGACTGGAAAAATGTTGCCTGGTCTGATGAGTCTCGATTTCTGTTGAGACATTCAGATGGTAGAGTCAGAATTTGGCGTAAACAGAATGAGAACATGGATCCATCATGCCTTGTTACCACTGTGCAGGCTGGTGGTGGTGGTGTAATGGTGTGGGGGATGTTTTCTTGGCACACTTTAGGCCCCTTAGTGCCAATTGGGCATCGTTTAAATGCCACGGCCTACCTGAGCATTGTTTCTGACCATGTCCATCCCTTTATGACCACCATGTACCCATCCTCTGATGGCTACTTCCAGCAGGATAATGCGCCATGTCACAAAGCTCGAATCATTTCAAATTGGTTTCTTGAACATGACAATGAGTTCACTGTACTAAAATGGCCCCCACAGTCACCAGATCTCAACCCAATAGAGCATCTTTGGGATGTGGTGGAACGGGAGCTTCGTGCCCTGGATGTGCATCCCACAAATCTCCATCAACTGCAAGATGCTATCCTATCAATATGGGCCAACATTTCTAAAGAATGCTTTTAGCACCTTGTTGAATCAATGTTACGTAGAATTAAGGCAGTTCTGAAGGCAAAAGGGGGTCAAACACAGTATTAGTATGGTGTTCCTAATAATCCTTTAGGTGAGTGTATATATCAGCTTGTGAGCTTGAAGCACAAGCATGAGCCCAACCTTTTGAATGTTTTGTACACCAATAACCTCACGCATTCTGTCGCTACGTGATCGCTCATCGTGAAATGACACTGTTCGAGTCCCGTGACAAGTATGACTTTATTGGCGTTTTGTTCAACAAACTTTTGTCATTGTAATTAATGAAATCTCTTATTTTTAATCTTTACAATAATACCAGCATCATGTAGAGCAAATATTTCATTGTAATGGACGTACTGCACAGGCTTTCGGAATTGACAAACGGCTCCGTCTGTTTATTTGGCGGTATAAAACTTCAGAAACTCTTTTTTTACTTATTAGAGGTGCAGAACGCCACACAGCAACTTTACGGCATTGCACCAACCAAAATCAACTGTAATCATTACGAAGAGTAAAGATCAAGCGCCTAACAAGGTCTACAGAAGTTCATTCGAAATAGCTTGTTTTCCCCCCACGGCATAAACGAATATGACGTTTTGTTCGGCATTCCCAGTAATGCCGACCAAGTCTATAGTAACAGTTATATCTTAATTTGTGACAGGAGTTATGAAAATGAAAAAAAATTAGTTGATACCTTTAATATGAATCATGATCTTCAGCCGCTCCCATTCAGAAAAAAACTCCTGTATGGTCATCATAAAAGCGCTTGACAAAACATTGTCTTATGTTTTGACAATGGGAATACTTATAATTTGTCAACAATGTTGACAACTTAGGGCTTTTAGCTCAAAATTGTGCAGATTTGGAGAAATATTGATAGATTCTCATATGTTTACGTCAAATTTCTATGGAGAGGAGTAATATTTTTTAAATTTTTTACCCAAAATGCATCGGTGAAATCATTATGAGCGCTGGATACTCTGATGTATGGTGTTTTCATTTAGTCCATGAGATGAACAGGCATATCATGTGACATTCCAGGAAATCTTTTAGCTTCCAGAGATACACACAATAAAAGGTAACTCTATAAGCTCGGTCGTCGATATATTTCAGGAGGCAAAGAAGCAGACGGCAGCATTTCAGAAGTTGCCATAAGTCCCAGCCATTTACGTCAGGCTCCTTATACAGGCAGACACAAAAAGAGAGTGTTGTTAGTCGCTTTGGGGCACAGCACAGACGCATTTCAGAGTGGACATCACAGGGAGACAGACGGGAGAACGTGCATCCTGTTTGTTTTCTTTATTTAGCGAAAAGCACAACATTTAGTTTTTATTTTGAGTGTACATAAATAAAAGTAGACACTTTAAGCTTTGTAAAGACATATCGTTCATGTCTGTGAGGCCAAAAATGACGGAGTATTTTAAGTTGTTTTACACTGTCATGACGAAAAATCCAGCAAAACGCGCGGGCGCGTTCTTCAGGTTCAGGGGGTTAAAACAGCTAAAGCATTTTAGTCTGGGACTAGCTTAAGCCTTGTCTGTGAAACCGGGGGATAATATATTAAAGCGTCTTTGGTGTTTTCATGGTGTTATGGGTGTGGGTGTGTTTTTCTTTTCTTTGTATTCGTTGGTTTTGTTTTTCCTTGTTTTGTAGGTGGCAGTGGAGATGCGGAACACCTGATTCGAATTAGGAGGTGGAGATATATGTGTTTTGGTTCCGTGCATAAGGGCGCGGTACGGAGAGGTGACATCATCCTCACTTAAATGGGATCTATCGTCTGTCAGCATTTTAGGACTGTTCAAATGGCATAAACTTTCTTATTGCATTTTTGTGAAACCCCTAGAATTATGTAATAAATCGTACTTATTATATTGATCTTTTGTTTTGAATTCCCTTTATTGTTGCGGCCATGAGCCGGCCGTACAACGTTTCTACGAAAGTAAAACCGGAAATTGAGGGAAAGGCGGATATGATGTTATTGACAGGGCAACGCAATGAGGAGGGAGGTTTCCTCAAAAAACTTCATTTCTTTTCGAATGAAGAAAGAAAGACATGAACATCTTGGATTAGATGGGGGTGAGTAAATTATCAGGAAATTTTCATTTTGAAGTTAACTAATCCTTTAAGTATTAAATGTTAAAACGGCTTGCCATATTCAATGAGGAGGGAGGTTACACTGGTTAACCCTCTGATCTCTGGAGGTGTTTTGACATACCCTGACATTTGAGCTTATTTCTGTTACTTGTAACATGTTCATGGCTAAAGTCTGATTACTCTGTATTCAGCACAAACTCTGCTACAATAAGTGAGCAGCATGGACAGTATACTAAAAGTTTGTAGTTTTGAGAAAACTTACATTTTTGGGGGGGAAAATGCAGGGAGCCTATAATTGGGTAGTTGACAGATAGGCAGTAAAAATGCTTTTTTTGTAAAACACCATTTTTGAAGAAAAAATATGTATGTAGTGTGAAGTCTGATTTTTGAGAAAATATAAGAGGTCATTAACTTTACTAACTTTGTTTTTTAAATGTGTCCTATGGTGTGACATAGCAAAAATTAAGAAAAAAAAACCTCTTAATAATATACAATATATAGCGTAACTTTCGGTAATTATAGTGTAACTATAAAGTAAGTACATGTAGGTATAAGGGAACAATATGTAATATTTGGGGAATAAAGGGGTAACTATCAGGAAAATTAACTAATCACTAATCATTTATTAGTTAATAGTAAAATAGTAAAAAATTATTATTATTAGGCCTATTATTATTATAGGCTAAATAACACCCATCACCATCCAGATGAGAGAAAAAATACAAGCATACTGATATAGCAAACAATAATCATGGACAGCTTGTGTAAGATTATTTGAGAGTAAAATAACCTGTTGTAAAGCACCGCTCACTTCAGCAGACACGCGACGAGGTGCACGAGCGTCAGGTGTGTTCTCTGAGAGACGTTCTAACCATAAATATCTCTTTTTTTTAGTGGGTTTTTTTATGCTTTATTTTGTACAAAGCCATATCTCATTGTATAACAACGCACATTTCACATGCCTCAACATAAAAGAACAAGAAACAAATAAAATAGAACAAAATAAAGGAGAGAGGGTACATAATCATCAGTTTACATATAAATACATATTATATATTATACATATAATGTTAAGACAGAAAATTTACTTTGCATGTAAGCACCATTAAATACTTTTATTTTCTGTGAAAATGTTTAAGGAGGAGCATATATTAATCGTTTTAACTGCTTTACTATTTTTAGATTTTGACATCACATCTATATACATTTTAATCACTTTTTCAAGGAATATAAAAATAGGTTTGCCTTTTGTAAACTTGCAATTATGAATGTGAAATGTACATAAAAATAGAATAAAATTTATAATAAAATCGACATCCTTTAAAGAGCGTATATATAATATATAATATATAATAACCCAAAATCACATGTTTATAAGATAAAGAAAATGTTTTTAAAAGATTATCAGCAATGAAAACCTTCACATTATTCCAAAAATGCTGGGTATATTGACAAGAGCAAAAACAAATGAGAAATTGTTTCCGAGTAGCCTTCACAAAAAGAGCATTTTAAATCGATATCAATTCTACATTTTTGTAGAAATTCTTTTGTAGGATAAACTCTATGAATTAATTTAAATGATATTTCCTTGACCTTATTAGTAAGGAGAAATGTTTGAGGTAATGACCAAACTTGAGACCAATCTGCATTATTAAAGATATTGTTCCAGTAAAAAATAGCGGACGGAGTAGAAATATTTTCTTCAAGAAACAAGGATCTAATCTTATAGTTATTCGGCTTTAACCCAGAGAAACAAATTGAGCCAACTGAGGTATGTTCAGGTCTAGGAGGACAGACAGAAAGTGCAGATGTATATACACAGCTTTTGAACAGCATATGTACACCTGCAGGTATGGCCCTGGTAAGCACCTGTCACAAACGCTGGTGAAGATCCCACCGTCGGCCACCAGAGGTCTCACTCACCAGAGTACTGACTTTCATTCGGACTCCATTTCCCATGCACCTTCACTCTGGGACTGATTACTGCACACCTGATCATCATCACTCTGCCTATTTATACCCTGAACACACACACACTCACTGCGAAGTCTTGTTTGCTATGGCTACATTTCTGAGCGTTATTTCCCCGTTATTCTCCTGCCTGTGTTTGAATCTGCCTTGGACTATTGTTGACAACCCTGTGCTGCCTGCCCTTTCATCTCTGTTTGCCTGGACATTGTTTCACAACTGGTTGCTGCCTGCCCTGACCCTTTGCCTGTTATGACCACGTTTTCTACTCTGCCTCTAAAATTGCTAGGGATGGGCAGACCGAGGTTTCGTAAAGCACTGAAACAGTTGAAGCAAATGTGCCATATTGTTTTGAAACAATCCGACACCAGTCTCTACGGCGACACCTAGTGGTCACTTGCATGTGTTGATCTGACATAACCTTGACAATGATCCATGTAAAAAAAATAGTTTTTAACATCTGTCTGACAGCTACATGATCTTGGTTTTGTAACCTGTAGCCTCCTCATTGACCAGGAGTGCTGTGCATCAGCTGTAGCACTGTGTGTCATCTGGGTTTAACGAATACGACTATCAAACAGTTCCCATAAACTGTCCTGGGTTTCTGCTGGTGTTGTTTTTGATGTTGTTGTTGTTGATGATGATGATGGGCCTGATGTTGACATTTGTGGCTCTGAATGAAACTTAAAACAACAATTAGTTACAAAGCATAAACTGACAGCATATATGAAGTATAAGTTACATAATTATTCAGATGACCTATCTCCATAAAGTTATATGAAGACTGAAACTGCTCACCAGGAGTTGCTGTGTTTGAACGCATCAGCGAAGCGCACTCCAGTGTGATGTTCTTTTCAGCCTCCTGGGCTTTGGCAGGATTTCCAAAAGCCACATTTTTGAACATTGGGTCCAGCAGTGTCAGTAGCAGGCCTAGGTACAGGGGGTACGGCACCCTCCAAAATGGCAGGATGAGTGCTCCTCAAATGGCGCATCATGGTTGATGTATTGTTGCAGAAGGCTAGCTGCCTATCACAATACACACATCTCACTTTATTTGGTGTTTCCAAATGGAAATGCTCCCACACCACAGATGTACGGCATCTCTTACGTGGAGCCTCCATTTGTATCTATTCTATTAATATATCTATCTATATATCACCTATGAATCTATATCTATATAATTCTATATCTGTAACTTATGTCACTATCTAACTTAGCCTATATGAACGTGTCACTATATCTATCCTAACTATCTGTCATTGTCTATACCTATCAATCAATATATCTAATTTAAATCTAGCCTAAATATAACTAACCAAAGAGCACTATAAATCTCACTTATATCACAAAATCACTGCTATCACAAAATCTCTCTCCTCTCACAAAAACCTTCGATGTGAAGATGGATTAACTTCACTTTTAAACTGTGGGGAATTAGGTTCATACAGATGTGTGACTGTGTGGTTTGTTCCCGCCCCTTTCAATCAAACGCAGTTTCGACAGGCGCCACCTGATGGAACACTTCGAAGCTTCATTTAGCCGTAGTCACGTGACATGGGTGTTTTGAATCACAGTTCGGAGCAGTTTTTCGAAACATCTGCGCTTCGGGATCTCGACAAAGCTTCGAAACGTTAGTTTCTGTTCCTCCACATCTGGCCTGCACAAGTGATTTACAGCGATGGCATAGACCGAGAACACAGGTGGGTGTAAGATAAGGTTGTTTATTTAACCTACTCTTTTTCACATGACTTAAGGATGGATAATTCAAATACTGCTCCACACACACACACACACACACACACCTGCCTGTCGTAATTAGACCCCTTCACTTTATTTGATTTGTGCAAGTACTGAAGGAAAATGAAAATTAAGTGGAAGTACGTAGGCGGGTGGAGCCAGGCTACACACACAGATATACATACACACACACACACACACACACACACACACACACAGAGCAATCATATTTTATTCAGAATTTTAGGGAATCCATCCAGAACCTGTGAGTGATGTGGTGGTGCGAAAGCCAACAACAGTAGTGGTCTTAGGTCCACATTGTACCAGGCATACTTAGGTCAGGTGACAACTTATGTCCATTTTACTTTTACTATGAAATCAAAATGTTGAATTAAATGCTTGACTTACTGTATCTTTTCATTCGTTAGGACCATTTCCTGACCCTGAATTGATGGCTGCTGCAGCCAAGATGCGCGAGGTGCAACCCCAGCCTCTCATTGCCCTTGTGTTAGATGGCTTGTCTGAGATAGAGATACCATTGTCCACCTCCACTGGAAACATCCAGTGACCTTATCCTGCACCATTTGACTCCTGAATTCCCTGCTCTTCCTTTGAATCAGCATACTTTCTATAACCTGGACTTTGTTCCAACATTGCACCAGCAACTGCACCTACAGTCATTGCAAGTGTCACCACAAATGGCCAGTGAAATTGAGAAGGGAACCAGGCAGCAGTCCAAATGTCCTGCGTGGGCGCAGTTGCGTCAATCACGGTTAACTGCCAGTCGCTTTCGAGAGGCCTGCTCTTCCTGGGAGGGAAATGCGGATCCAGAGGCTGCAGCAAAGGCCCTTGCTGGCCAAATGATAAGAGGCTCCGGAAAGCTGCTGCAATGATACGACGTCTGCAAATGGATTTAGAAGTCCTGACCAAATATGCTGAATTAATGCTAGTTAATGTGCTGTCTGTTGGATTTGTCATTCCCCCAGAAGCACCACATCTTGGGGCTAGTCCAGACGGTAGGGTCTATGAGTTACCGCCATTTGGACTTGTAGAAGTGAAGAGCACCACAAAACATGATGCTTCGCAGGTTGCGCACCTTAAGAGGGAAAATGGCTATGTCAGCCTGAGGCAGTCACACCGGTACTACTGGCAGGTTCAGGGACAATTAGCAGTAACCGGCCTTGAGTGGTGTGACTTTGTCATGGACACTCAGGCAAATTTATATGTTGAAATCATTTGGCGAGATGTTTCATTCATACTCAAAATGAAGGAAAAATTAGACCTGTTCTACTACAACACATACATGGATGTGTACTTGGAATCGCACTGAACTGTCCTGGACTCTCATTAGATGTCTACAGGTTTCATGTTAATGAACTAATCAATCAATCAGTTAGACCTTTTGTACAACTACACATACATGGATGTGTACACAATTACACTTAACTGCCCTGGACTCTCACTATATGTTTTTTAAAATATTTGCTGTAATACTGTAATGGGAATGTTTTTTATTAATCAGTTGCATTTACTCATTCAACATTTTACATGTTCATGAATTAACCTGTATAGTTAATTTATTAATCAGTTAATTAAGTAATTATCACATTGCCTCGCTAATGTTCCTACTTGCCTTACTTACTGGTACTGTAAAATGTCAAGTGAAATGCAATAAATCGGTTGTTTATTCAGTTAATGGCTTTTAATGTCAAATTAATCAGTTGCTCCTGGTTCACAAGAGCCCAAAATGATACTGTTCTACTAACAGCAGAGAAAAGTGTGCTTGTTACAATATTTAAGATCCCTTCCCTTAAATGGTTAGTTCACCCAAAAATGAAAATTAGCCCATGATTTACTCTCCCTCAAGTCATCCTAGGTGTATATGACATTCTTCTTTCAGCTGAATACAATCAGAGTTATATTAAAAATGTCCTGGCTAATCCAAGCTTTATAATGACAGTGACTGTTGCTCTGTTTTTGAAGTCCATAAAAGTGCATCTGTCCATCATAAAAGTAATCCACACAGCTCCGAGGGGAAGCTAGATAATTTACTTTATAAAGTTTGTTTTTTTTCTTACACAAACGCATCGATTCGCTTCAGAAGGTCTTTAATATCCCCCGGAGCTGTATGTGTCTTACCCCGCAAAGGAAGTGACAAAGAGGCAGTTATTTACATATATATATATATATATATATACACTCACCTAAAGGATTATTAGGAACACCATACTAATACTGTGTTTGACCCCCTTTCGCCTTCAGAACTGCCTTAATTCTACGTGGCATTGATTCAACAAGGTGCTGAAAGCATTCTTTAGAAATGTTGGCCCATATTGATAGGATAGCATCTTGCAGTTGATGAAGATTTGTGGGATGCCCATCCAGGGCACGAAGCTCCCGTTCCACCACATCCCAAAGATGCTCTATTGGGTTGAGATCTGGTGACTGTGGGGGCCATTTTAGTACAGTGAACTCATTGTCATGTTCAAGAAACCAATTTGAAATGATTTGAGCTTTGTGACATGGTGCATTATCCTGCTGGAAGTAGCCATCAGAGGATGGGTACATGGTGGTCATAAAGGGATGGACATGGTCAGAAACAATGCTCAGGTAGGCCGTGGCATTTAAACGATGCCCAATTGGCACTAAGGGGCCTAAAGTGTGCCAAGAAAACATCCCCCACACCATTACACCACCACCACCAGCCTGCACAGTGGTAACAAGGCATGATGGATCCATGTTCTCATTCTGTTTACGCCAAATTCTGACTCTACCATCTGAATGTCTCAACAGAAATCGAGACTCATCAGACCAGGCAACATTTTTCCAGTCTTCAACTGTCCAATTTTGGTGAGCTCGTGCAAATTGTAGCCTCTTTTTCCTATTTGTAGTGGAGATGAGTGGTACCCGGTGGGGTCTTCTGCTGTTGTAGCCCATCCGCCTCAAGGTTGTGTGTGTTGTGGCTTCACAAATGCTTTGCTGCATACCTCGGTTGTAACGAGTGGTTATTTCAGTCAAAGTTGCTCTTCTATCAGCTTGAATCAGTCGGCCCATTCTCCTCTGACCTCTAGCATCAACAAGGCATTTTCGCCCACAGGACTGCCGCATACTGGATGTTTTTCCCTTTTCACACCATTCTTTGTAAACTCTAGAAATGGTTGTGCGTGAAAATCCCAGTAACTGAGCAGATTGTGAAATACTCAGACCGGCCCGTCTGGCACCAACAACCATGCCACGCTCAAAATTGCTTAAATCACCTTTCTTTCCCATTCTGACATTCAGTTTGGAGTTCAGGAGATTGTCTTGACCAGGACCACACCCCTAAATGCATTGAAGCAACTGCCATGTGATTGGTTGATTAGATAATTGCATTAATGAGAAATTGAACAGGTGTTCCTAATAATCCTTTAGGTGAGTGTATATACCAATGACAAAAAGTGAGCAAACCCAAAACCAGGATAAGTATGCAACATCACATGCAATATACTCTCCAGATCTCAGTCTTCTTCAAAAGACAAAGGTCCTTGAAAATTCAAACTGTTGTGCCAGATCTGGCTGACAGTGCCCATTAGAGTGAGAGGTACAGGTGAGTCCCAGATGTGATTGGACTTAATTCTGCCTATTACCCTTTCGACCACTATCCTGAGACGCGCTATAGCTTGTGTCTAATCAGTATCCTCTCTTGTAAATTGGGCTGAACGCTTGAAGGGTGGAATGATGAGTTTTGCCCCAACACCAGAAAGGAGATCTTCGATGGTTAATCCTTTGTTGGCCATCACTTCATCACCTGACTCAAGTAAGGGAAGGATTCCGCTGATCTTTGTTATCTCCTTGTCAGAGATGCTTCCAGTGTACAGCGGCGAGAATAATGTCACTAAACCATGTGGAGCGTCTCCGATCAGTCCCTTCAAGGTTGTTCTGTTTTTGTAGTGGGAGAACGTTTCTGACTGCAGGGTCAGTGAAGAGGCTGCCGCCACAGCAATCTCAGTGCAGTCCAGTATGAGACGGACATTGTAAAAAAAAATAAAGTAAAAAAAAAATATCCACAATAAAGCGTAGCCTCAAAGTAGGCTACAACACAAGAACATAGCCAGGGAATTAGGCACAGTGATATGAGGTAAGGAATGCTTTTAAACCCTTTAAGTTAGTTGTGGTAAAATATGAGGTCCACATAAAAACAAGCTGTTACAGTGATTGAAGAAGGCAACGCACCACTCTACCATGAAGACATAACATTACAGGAGGTGGAATTTCTTACCTGCGGGCGGCGGTGTCGCATAATCGTGGTCCAGTTTCAAAGCTTTCTTTGCTATTTCATTCATCTCGACTCCTACAGACGTTAACGGCTGCCGTTTTTGGCACCGCTTATACACAGGGTCCCTTTTTTCTTTTAGGGGTGAAATTGTTCCAAGGAAAAGGGCTAGGGACAGTCTCTGGTTTTAAGCGGCGAACAGTGATCCCTAAAAAGTAGTCGTCTGATGTGAAGTGTCTGCTGCAGACATAAGTCCTCCCCTTTTTAATAGTAAAATTTGGTCCTTCATCCCGCCAGATAGCCTGAATCCATTTCCGTCAAACTTCAAGGAATGAAATGACAGATATGGCTGCTTTTGGGAATAATTTGGAACAGCCCGGTACGCTACAATAACTCTTGATCATTGCTTGCACCATTCCGGTGCGGAAGTAGGTTACCACGACAATTATGTATTTCCGGTCACAAATACGGAAGTTGTGTGAAAGGTCTGTAACTTACTGGTCTAACAGAACAGTCACTGACAGACGCGCGTGATCATTTCTGTGTTCTTGCTCCACTTCATCTTTTAGTAAATTCCTCGCTCTAATAGCTCTGCTGCCGCCATGTTTCCAACACCTGGCCCCGCCTTGATGCAGTGATTGACAGGGCGGGGCGGAGACTTTAACGGCTTAGATTGCATTTTCAATTCCACATTGAATTTTGCTACATCCATTGCGGGACATTTAATGTTCATACAATCTTAACTGTGAATGTAAAATGCAATTAAGAAAAATAACATTTAAATGATCATCTTGCTACAATTTTTGCTTGAACATGTTAAACACATCTAATCATTTCTGTAATACATTTTCATTTTAATTTTGCAACTTATAAGGCATTAAAATATATGTTTAAATTATATGTTAAAACTAGTGTAGGAAATAGCAAATGTAAATTATATTATTCAATTTGAATTATCATTTTGCTCCAAATGTTGCACACATGGTATGTAAAATGTACATTTAAATACAGAAATGCATTGCCATTTTACATATTGCATTGCAAATTGAATATTGCTACACATATGCTTCCATAACAATGTGAAGTTTATGCAGCAATAACATTCTAATAGGCTATAAGTGAGAATAAATGTTTTACCTTAAAAATTCTCATCTTAAAATCACGTTCTGTTTCTTCTGAGGTAAATCCAAGGTAAACTCACAGCGTGTCTTCCAAACTCGATGTAAAGCAGAAGAATGATGAAGCTGATTCTTTGTTCTGAGGTGATGGGGGGCGTTTACAGGTTCGTGTTCCTTCACGTGGACGATTAGCATGTGAATTGTGCGCGTGGGTGTGGTCACATTACCCATAATGAGCAAAAATTGATCTCTCGTTGATTTCATATGGATTACATAAACAGAGAATATTTGTTTCACTTAAAAGTAGACATGTCAAGCTTTCTAAAGACATCTGTCATGTGGCAAGTATTCGCTGAGTTACAGTTCATTTTAGTGATGTTTTATTAACAAATTTCGGGAGGAGCACGTTCAGATAACTAAACCTAATTAAACACGAGTGGAGCACGTTAAGTTAATCAATTTAATCAACAACAAGAGGTGTGTATATATAGTGCAGATTTACCTTCTTTTCGTTGACAGTTTTTTAGCACGGAAGGGTTTTCTGGAAGTTTGCCCCACCTCACGCTGTCAAACGCTGCTTGAAGCAATTCTGCAATGCTAAAATCTTTTCCTTACAAATTTCTAAGCTACCTAAAAGCCCCTTTTCAGCCGCTTCCATCAGCATTGTTTCAAGCCAGTGAATCTTCAACATCACGGTAAAATAATTTCTGCTTTTCCCGAAGTGTAATTGGGTCTCTGCCACGATTCACAATCTGTCGCGATCGACGTTCTAAAGGTATGTTAATAACGTGGTGTTTTTGAACAATGACGAGTCAACTGAGAGAGCAGCGCTGGACAGTGTAAAGAGTGCACACTGCACAAACTTGCAGCAGGAAAAGCTACAACAGTTCCTGTCTTAAGAAATCGAAAATGATGTATTGTTACTGGCGCACATCAAGATTTCCTTGCGATCTTGCCTCTATGTGTACTACTGACAGATACTTTTCACACACGAGAAGTGCGTTCATCATGGACGCACTCGGTTGCCGTGGTGATGAACAATAAATATACTTGCTGGTAAAGCGAATGAACGTATCGTGAGGTTAAATCACTAAAATGTTGACAACACAACAGCCCATATTAGCCTACGCCAAACGATCGGCCGGCCACTGATTGGAACCTGCTGATAATCACTGCCTTAGATTAAATACTTCTCTCAACTTGACGCTCAAATAAGCTGTTACAGAGCTCGACACAGTGCAACCATTTTACGCGCATTTGCGACTAAAAATAGATGTGTACGAACTGTACAATGTATATAAGTAGGCTACATTGTATAACAAACGTATTGATTATTTTAAGCCAAGGGGATGGAAAAAACATACATCATGATACTGCCTAATGTGATTTATTAAACTTCAAAGGCTATGATTTCATTAAATAAATGTGAGCGCTTCACGTTTCAAATTCTGAATGTGGTGCGTTCAGAATGCTTCAGTGCAGAGCAGTTCGCAATCAATGAATAGCGCACATTTATGCCAAGCGAATTCTTATGAACAATGACGATGTTTTCTTTACCGTGATTACATTGTAACTGAACTGCACAGTTAACGCTTGACATTAAACTATGTTCTAAATTATGAATAGGTCAAATACGTTTGCAAAACGGCCTGAATCCAATTTGGACTGCTCCTTTAAACATTAAAGCTTTGAGCGTGGATTTCTAACGTATTTCTTTTCTGGAAGGACCGTGAATAAACAAACTTTACGTGCGATGCTGTGCTGACTGACATATGCGCGTGAATCAGTCACACGCACAGTCTCACGCACAGAGAAATATTGCAAGTTACATTTTTAACAAGCAAAATAATACAGCATCATGATACACATTTTTAGCTATGTCTTTTAACTATTATAGTATTTTGAAAGACAAAAACATGAACTTTAACTATTGGCTTATACATTAAGTCGCGAGGCCTTGGGAGGCCCTGTGAGCACGCGCCAGCGTGTTCGTCGGGTTCAGAGGGTTAAAATAGCTGATTTCTCTGGATTTAAACACTATTGGAAACGTGGGGTAATGTAACAAGTCAACAAAATATATAACATTGTTCTAGTGTTTTTTGGATACATTAATCCAAAAACCTAAATATTATGCCTTTAACTCTGCAATCCTAAATAATAGTATCAAAATTCTTGTTTCTTCTAAATCGTTTTTTTAGTCCCTAATAGTGTATATCTAATTTTTATGTTTTATAAAATGTATTTTCCCAGTCTAATTATCTGAAAAACATTGCACACATCAGCTCTAGACCATGTTGGCAAAAAGCTATCAAAAGTATTTTGATCCAGTAAACCATTTTGCAGATCCAATCTGAAATATTTGTTAGGTGTTGCAAAAGTCCAAACAAAGCCCTTCTCAAAAATTTTACATATAGAGAGCAAGTCATTCTAGGCAAACATGCTTAGTTCCATATATATGTAAATAGTTTAGCAACGCTGCGTGAACTTTTTGAAGTTTAAAGTTTGAGTTCCAGAGAAATTTGTGACTGTTACACCTGTTCGACCACAGCAAAGTTACGTAATTGGTAAATCCATGCTTTTTCTCTTACTGCTGATGGGGCCACTGTGCCTGTGTTTGTACATGTATTTGTTTACCATTGCAAGCAATCATTGCGTACAACATATTGCAAAAATGGTATTTGCTGTGAGAAACGGACTTCGGGTTTCAGTTCAGGCTTCAGTTCAAAGCCTGTGCAGACCTCTTGCTTGAACTGAAAGATGAAGGCTGTGATATTAATGTTGTCCACAGAGGAAGCCACAGGATAAGAAGCCTTTTCCCCCCAAAACGAAAATAAAGTTTTGTTTAGTTTATTGATTTATAAAGCACATTTCAAAACAACAGAGGTTGTAACCAAAGTACTGTACAGGAAAATTAAAACAGAATTAACACATTGGATCTACACTCACCTAAAGGATTATTAGGAACACTTGTTCAATTTCTCATTAATGCAATTATCTAATCAACCAATCACATGGCAGTTGCTTCAATGCATTTAGGGGTGTGGTCCTGGTCAAGACAATCTCCTGAACTCCAAACTGAATGTCAGAATGGGAAAGAAAGGTGATTTAAGCAATTTTGAGCGTGGCATGGTTGTTGGTGCCAGACGGGCCGGTCTGAGTATTTCACAATCTGCTCAGTTACTGGGATTTTCACGCACAACCATTTCTAGAGTTTACAAAGAATGGTGTGAAAAGGGAAAAACATCCAGTATGCGGCAGTCCTGTGGGCGAAAATGCCTTGTTGATACTAGAGGTAAGAGGAGAATGGGCCGACTGATTCAAGCTGATAGAAGAGCAACTTTGACTGAAATAACCACTCGTTACAACCGAGGTATGCAGCAAAGCATTTGTGAAGCCACAACACGCACAACCTTGAGGCGGATGGGCTACAACAGCAGAAGACCCCATCGGGTACCACTCATCTCCACTACAAATAGGAAAAAGAGGCTACAATTTGCACGAGCTCACCAAAATTGGACAGTTGTTGCCTGGTCTGATGAGTCTCGATTTCTGTTGAGACATTCAGATAGTAGAGTCAGAATTTGGCGTAAACAGAATGAGAACATGGATCCATCATGCCTTGTTACCACTGTGCAGGCTGGTGGTGGTGGTGTAATGGTGTGGGGGATGTTTTCTTGGCACACTTTAGGCCCCTTAGTGCCAATTGGGCATCGTTTAAATGCCACGGCCTACCTGAGCATTGTTTCTGACCATGTCCATCCCTTTATGACCACCATGTACCCATCCTCTGATGGCTACTTCCAGCAGGATAATGCACCATGTCACAAAGCTCGAATCATTTCAAATTGGTTTCTTGAACATGACAATGAGTTCACTGTACTAAAATGGCACCCACAGTCACCAGATCTCAACCCAATAGAGCATCTTTGGGATGTGGTGGAATGGGAGCTTCGTGCCCTGGATGTGCATCCCACAAATCTCCATCAACTGCAAGATGCTATCCTATCAATATGGGCCAACATTTCTAAAGAATGCTTTCAGCACCTTGTTGAATCAATGCCACGTAGAATTAAGGCAGTTCTGAAGGCGAAAGGGGGTCAAACACAGTATTAGTATGGTGTTCCTAATAATCCTTTAGGTGAGTGTAAACCTTGAGGACCATGAGAAATTGTACACCCTCAATTAAAACATAAAGAATACAAATGCGTTCACAGCACAGTAGTGATGTGTTGACGCTTTTTAGTGCCAGTCAGTAGCCTGGCTGCTGCGTTTTAAACCATTTGCAGACAGTTAAATTAGGCAAACCCAGGTACAGCGAATAACAGTAGTCCAACTTTGAGGTAATAAAAACATGAATAACAGTTTCAAGGTCTCTCTTCGGGAGCATCGTCTTAATTTATGCAATAGATCTTAGCTGAAAGAAACTGCTTTTTACCACAGCGCTAATCTGCTTATCAAAACCAAGCTGATTGACTATTGCCGCTTTTCCACTGCATGGTATGGCTTGGTACGGCTCAGCACGGTTTGCTTTGGTGCTTTTCCACTGCATGGTACGGCATGGTATGGCTCGGTATGGTTCGGTTCGGTTTGGTACGCGGCGCTTTTCCACTGCATGGTACGGCATGGTATGGCTCGGTACGGTTCGGTTCGGTTTGGTACGCGGCGCTTTTCCACTGCATGGTACGGCTCGCTTTGCCGATTTTCCACTGCATGGTACGGCTCGGTACGGTTTGGTACGCGGCACTTTTCCACTGCATGGTACAGCTCGGTACGGCACGCATAAACAGTACCACCTCGGTTGGGGTTCCAAGCGTGCCATACTGATACTAAAATGTGACGTGTAAACACTACAGATCACTGATTGGTCAGAAAGAATCGCCACTACTAGCGTCATTGGATTTGCGACACCAAACCCGCTAGCAGTAACAGCCACAACAGTATCGTTCGCACGACTTGCTTGAAAGGAAAACTAGTTAAAAAAAAAAAATGGCTGAATCTTGGTCGGTAGATGAGGAGCGGATCCAGCGACACGATATGAAAAAGTTTTTTAGGAAGTCGCTCAGCTGTTAGCCGCACACGGCTACTGCCGGACCTCCAAACAGTGTAGAGACAAGTTAAAAAAAACTTAAAAACGACTACAGAACCATAAAGGAGTGGTTCAAACAGAAGAAATTGAAAGTGGTTCGACCAAATGGACGCTATCTATGGCAGTAGACCGGCGAGTAATGGAAGGGAGGGTGCCCTGGACTCAGCCACGGTATTGTTGGAGAACATGATGGAGGATGGTACGTTGTGTTATGTTAACAACTTATTTACCATCTACTGAAAAGCTTGCTGTTTACATCTATGCCTATTTAATTGTTATATTTGTTTATGGCCAGTAGTATTCTGGATTTGCTGTTGCTAGTTTGTTTTATGTTGCAGTAATTTGTGCATTAAACATTTTTTGACCAATTTTTTTCGTTTCGGATGCTTTGTCTACAGTTGATTCGTTAGCACTTTCTCCATGCAATGACGCCTCAACTGGGTGCAGCAGTGATGCCACCAGCACGGCCACCAACACCAGCAACCTCCAGCAACAGCACGACACCGGAGCATGTGGTCTTAGGTATGAAATATGAGTAAAACACTCACATTTGTAAATCATAAATCTTGAGTAATGATGATTTGAATGCCTGAAATAATATATAGCATGTATCAGCAGCATATATGTCACATATACTATATATATATATATATATATATTATGTGTGTGTGTGTGTGTGTACTCTCAACAAATTGTCAAAAAATTGCAAAAGTGACAACCTTTTGAAAAAAACACACATTTCTAACTTTTCTTAATTTTTGTCCAGGCAAGAGGAAACGGAGCCAGCACCATCAGGAGCATATTGCTATTTTAAGAGAGATGCAGGTGGCTGATATTCAGCAGCAGGAGCTGAACAGGGGCACAGAGGGAGCGCCATGTGCAGATGGCAATCGATGAGGCACGGCTAGCGAGGGAACAAGAAGCGGCCTTAAGGAGGGAGGAAAATACCCAAACGGCTGCATTCAACCAAGCCCTTCTCAACGTTATGGGGATGCTTGTACAGGCAATAAGTTGCCGGCAAGAACAGAACTCTCTGCACGACTAGAAACCAATGCAGTACATATAAAAAAATAGCTGTTTTGTGGACAAAAGCAAACCAAGCCGTGCCGCGCCGAGTCGAGCTGTACCAAGCCGTACCATGCAGTGGAAAAGCGCCATATGTCAGAGGTCATATCTGATGGGGCAAAGATAATAATTTCAGTTTTGTCATTGTTTAGCTGTAAAAAGTTAATGTCCATCCAACATTTTGTCATACAGACAGTCAAACAGAGTAGACAGAACAATTGTTATTTTTCATAGGAAGATAGAACAGAGTGTCATCTATGGAAGTAAAATAATGCCAAATGTTTTTGAAACAAAAAAGCTTGTTGAATTCCACTACTTGAAAAAATATGCATTGCATTAACCATGCTTGCATTTTAATGCATTGTATTTTTAGGGCTTGCATTTTTATGGGCTGAAATTCAACATTGTATATTTAAGATGTGAATATTTAAATTCAAAACATTTCACACAATTTTTCATTATTAAAAATTCAATAGTCCATATTCACCTCTCAGATTTCACTTCCAAAATTTTCATTTTGTTTAAAAATACAACCTATAATATTTGACAGGCAATTTTCAGGGTAAAATATATGTAACCGAGATGCCAACACCTGGCAGGGGCGGCAGAGCGGACTATGCCAAGGAAAAGACACAAGCTCGCCGTAGGGAGCTGTATCGTGGAAAAATACAAATATGGGACCGCCGTAGGAGCCACAACATATGGAACTCAGCCTAGCACAGGTTCCACCAATGCATATGAGTGTTTGGCCTGGCGTCAGGCGGTTGCGGGTTGTGGAGGAGCTCAACAGGGTTCGCCAATCTGGGCTTGCAGGTTCACCACCTGGTTCCGGAAAGGGGGTGGTGGGAACCTTGGGCACATATCCGGGGCCCGAATTCTAGGCACGATTCGTTGACCGAAAATGATGGAGGCACCAATGGGAAGAACACCATTCAACGAACAGGTTCCACTTAAACGCATAGAGGCGCCTCGCTAACAACTCGAGGCAATTGATGTGCCAATGCAGTTGAGGCCCCGTCCACAGACCCGAGACTGCATGCCCGTTGTACTGCATGCCCCCCCCCAGCTGGTGGCAGAAGCATCCGTGAATAGCACAGCATGCACTTGTTCTAGGGGAACACCTGCCCGTAGAAACGAAGGGTCCGACCACAGGCTGAAGGTTTGGCAACACCTCTGTGTGATGACCACATGGAGTGAGCCGCTCTGCCATGCCCATCTCGGGACTCGGTCGTGAAGCCAGTGTTGAAGCAGCCTCATATGAAGCAATCCGAGCTGCGTTACTGTGGCTGTGGATGCCATATGCCCCAGGGGCCTCTGAAAGTTTCAGTGGGGCCGCTGTTCTGTGTCTGAATGAATTCAAGCAGTTCAACACCGACTGGACGTGCTCCTCTGAGGTGCGCTGTCAGATTTACTGAGTCCAGCTCCATAGAGAGAAAAGAGATCCTCTGCACAGTGGATAGTTTGCTCTTTTCCCAGTTGACCTGAAGGCCCAACTGGCTGAGGTGACTGAGCACCATGTCCCTGTGTTCGCTCAACTGCTCTCTCAACTGGGCCAATATGAGCCAGTCGTCGAGATAGTTGAACAGCACGCTCTCTCATGGGAGCAATGGCCACCTCCACGACCTTCGTGAAGACACGGGGTGACAGGGACAGCCCGAAGGGCAGGACCCTGTACTGATATGCCCGTCTCTTTGAACGCAAAGCACAGGAATGGTCTGTGTCTAGGGAGAATCAAGACATGAAAGTACGCGTCCTTCAGGTCGATCGCTGCCAACCAACCTGGTGACGGATTCATCCGAAGATGCGTTTCTGCGTCAACCTCTTGAACGCCAGCCTGTGCAGGGACCAATTCGAAACTCGCAGGTCCAGGATTGGCTGTAACCTACTGCCTTTCTTGGGTACAATGAAGTACGGGCTGTAGAAGCCGGTCTTTATATCAGCTGGAAGGACCGGCTATATCACGTCCTTCACCAGTAGGACTGTGATTTCTGCCCTTAAGACAGGGGCAGCCTCCGTCGGTACTGAGGTGAAGTGGATTCCCCATGAACTTGGGTGGCCGGCAGGCAAATTGAATTGCATAGCCGAGTCTGATGGTACGGGTGAGCCAGCGAGACGGGCTTTGAAGTGCTAACCAGGCTCCCAGTGACCAAGCAAGCGGGACCAGTGGCACCACAGATGTACCCACAGTGGGGCAGCGAGGCGGAATGCAGGGACCCGACTCGGGTGGCGTAGCAGCCCGAAGTGGAGTCTGAGTGCAACGCTTACCTGCTTCCGCTGGAGGGCAGAGAGGGTGTGTGGAGGCCTCTTGAGTGCATCCTGGACACAGCCGCTGCCCTCTGCTGGCGACGGGAGAGGGACCTGAGGGTGACAAGGCATATGATTTGACAAGTGCAGTGATTTTCTTTGCCCGGAGGGCGAGGTCTGTCGCTGCACGGAGCTCACGCAAGAGTTCTGGGTCAGGCCTACCCTCATGCATGCCCATGAGCGACTAGGCCTGATGCACAGAGCGGAAGCCGCCTGTTCACAGGCTCTGTAAGCCTTGCTAGATCGTCTCAGACAGCATGACAGCATGTCAGACAGCCTGTTCTCAGCAGCTCACAAGAACCTGCAGAATTATTCCAAACTTAGGTCATATGACAGTTTGTTCTGTGTAGAATTTCTCCATTGTAGTATTTTACTAAACTATAATTGTTACATGATAGTTAACTTGGTTTTAGTTTAAGTTCTACAAAACATTTCACATTAGAGTTTAAGCAAAACAGTTTAAAGGGGACCTATTATGCAAAATTCACTTTTACATGGTGTTTAGACATAATTGTGAGTTGGCAGTGTGTGTACACAACCACCCTATAGTCAGGGGTGGACTGGGGCAAAAAAGTGGCCCTGGACTTTCTGGCACAAAGCGGGCCATCACACCCGGTCCGCACCATGAACCAAGCAGCTCATTATACACAGAGATATTTTAAACATCACTAACTAACATAAAAATATAAATGCTATTTATACAGAAATATATATGCTTTTTTTATTGAAATGCTTATCATTAACATTAATGAATGACTGGCATACTTTAGGTTATAATTTGTCTTTCCTGGTGTACATGGCAAATAGTAAATAATTGAAAATAACAAATTTTGAAATATCTTTTCCATACAGTGAAGTTTAATTTCACTAAAGTTCAATACCTACTATAAAATCAATCCATATAACACAATGTTATGGTCTAGAAGACTTAGAATAGTGCAGAATGTGGACTGTTTTATAGTGCCTTTCTAGTGGTTATAGTATTTGTCCTTTCAGAAGCTTGACTTCTGACTTTTTATGGAATAGAGTTCCAATTGTATTTTTATGAAAAATACAGCATATTAAAATGATTTCTGAAGGATCATGTGCCACTGAAGAGTAACTATGCTGAAAATGCAGCTTTGATCACAATAATAAATTACATTTTACTATATATTTACAGAGAAAACAGCTGTTGGAAATATGCGTTTTGAAGAGAATACACGTTTAAACTAACGTGCTCCAGTCCAAGATGCTCAGTCATACATCTGGGAGTCTGCTCAAGCTGTCGCATCCATCTTTTCAGCTTTATTGCCATAAAATTTGTAACATGAATGCATGTCATAACAGCAAGATGACAGCGAGATCAATTATAACCGTAAGTTAACTAAGCTATGCCTGTATTACTTCCATGCAGTATGTTCTCTGGTTCTGTAGGCATCTTCCAACAGTTCCCACACAAACACCTACAGCGAGTACTTAATTATCATGATGGAACATGCTAATCGATTAGCCTACTTAAAGTTATCTGCATATGAACTACATAAGAACATCAACTAAACATTCAGAAACTTCCTGTTGCATGTGTTGTCACTTCTTCTACAGCCTCTCCTTCGCTGTCCGATTCCAGTTCATACATATATGGCTGAACAACACTACTTGCAGTTTCTGACA
Source organism: Rhinogobio ventralis (assembly GCA_039654625.1). NCBI lineage: Eukaryota > Metazoa > Chordata > Actinopteri > Cypriniformes > Gobionidae > Rhinogobio > Rhinogobio ventralis. The sequence continues at coordinate 41,876,773 of CM077197.1, read as the reverse complement.
TTTTCATAGCATTAGAGTGTGATGTTTTGTTATTGCTGTCCTGCCGGAGCACGAGTTCTAGAATCTCCGCCCTCGTCTAGGGGGACACACACTAAAACAGTGCGTTTTTGCTCACCCCCAAAGAGGGGCAAAATTATCTGTGGGGTATTTTGAGCTAAAACTTCACATACACACTCTAGGAACATCAGAGATTATTATTATATTATAATATACTATAATATTATTACTAATATTATAGAAATAAATTAGAAAAAAAATCTTATCTAATGCTTTAGATAAATAAAGTTTTGAGCTGCAAATTAAATCTTCATATTCATTTGAAACTGTCATTCTATGACATGCAATTCATCTATTTATATGTTTAATTTTTTTATGTTGAATATGAGTCCACACATATATTATTGTAGGATAGTGACCATTAGGGGGAGCTAGAGGGAGGAGGAAGGCTGATGTCATCATGTAATGATGTCACTATGCATTTATTTTATGCATTTTTATGCATTTCTCAGTGTCATGATATATCAAGGAAACATTCAAATAAAGTAATCTTTGTCAATGCATATTGAAACAATCAAATAAAGTTATTTGCGTGAGTGCATTTTGCTGATTATTGCCTTTCATTCACTTAAGTTAATGGTGTTTGTGTGGTCACAGTTTCATTCGAGGATCCTTTATGTCGGATACGACTGACCAATATTGAGCAGCCTACATATTGGAGATAAAAGTTTTGCACATAGGCCTACAGCACACATTACAGACACTGCACATTTTTTGAAGCTGGTTGCAATGTGCAGTTTTTCCTGTAGTATAGTAATTTGTGTCATAACCAATAACCAATGCAGAGAAGCAAAACTGCACAAACTGCGCGCAAGTAGTGATGTCCGTTTATAATGATTTGTCACTCTGTCTGCGTTTGCTCAAATAGTTGTAAAACGTGGGCTATAATGGTTGCTACGCACCTGATTATAGATAAAATAAGCTCTCTTTATACATGTTGTGTTGTGTGTAACTTCACCCATATGCAGCAGTGATACTGGAGTGTGTGTGTAACTTCACCCATATGCAGCAGTGATACTGGAGTGTGTGTAACTTCACCCATATGCAGCAGTGATACTGGAGTGTGTGTGTAACTTCACCCATATGCAGCAGTGATACTGGAGTGTGTGTGTAACTTCACCCATATGCAGCAGTGATACTGGAGTGTGTGTGTAACTTCACCCATATGCAGCAGTGATACTGAAGTGTGTGTGTAACTTCACCCATATGCAGCAGTGATACTGGAGTGTGTGTGTAACTTCACCCATATGCAGCAGTGATACTGGAGTGTGTGTGTAACCTCACCCATATGCAGCAGTGATACTGGAGTGTGTGTGTAACTTCACCCATATGCAGCAGTGATACTGGAGTGTGTGTGTAACTTCACCCATATGCAGCAGTGATACTGGAGTGTGTGTGTAACTTCACCCATATGCAGCAGTGATACTGTAGTGTGTGTGTAACTTCACCCATATGCAGCAGTGATACTGGAGTGTGTGTGTAATTTCACCCATATGCAGCAGTGATACTGGAGTGTGTGTGTAACTTCACCCATATGCAGCAGTGATACTGGAGTGTGTGTGTAACTTCACCCATATGCAGCAGTGATACTGGAGTGTGTGTGTAACTTCACCCATATGCAGCAGTGATACTGGAGTGTGTGTGTAACTTCACCCATATGCAGCAGTGATACTGGAGTGTGTGTGTAACTTCACCCATATGCAGCAGTGATACTGTAGTGTGTGTGTAACTTCACCCATATGCAGCAGTGATACTGGAGTGTGTGTGTAACTTCACCCATATGCAGCAGTGATACTGGAGTGTGTGTGTAACTTCACCCATATGCAGCAGTGATACTGGAGTGTGTGTGTAATTTCACCCATATGCAGCAGTGATACTGTAGTGTGTGTGTAACTTCACCCATATGCAGCAGTGATACTGGAGTGTGTGTGTAATTTCACCCATATGCAGCAGTGATACTGTAGAGTAATTTTACTGAGTTGACGACTTTGAATTCCGTTCAGTCATTTAGTTTATTTAAACATACTGGTAGTTAAAATATAATTTTCAATGGCTAATTTCTCCGAACACGTCCACATATGCAATCTTTGATCATACTCTGAATTAGGAAGTCGTCATAATGCAGCCAAAGATAAATTATGACCAACGCAATGAAAGAACCGTTCATGAGCGACTATCACAGAAACGGTGTTTCACCACAGAGGTACCCAAGAAAAGATACAGGTAAAAGAAAATTTCAGTCATGTTCACGTATAGCGAGAAATAATATTATTCTATCCAATTGTCCAGTGTTGCTTTATTATACAGTATTAGATGTTTGTTTTTAAACCATAAATAAAACAATCATGACTATACAGCCTATGCAAACTTTGCAAAGAGTCCGCTATCAGAGAACAGATGTAGGCTACAAAATAACTAATAAATGGTTTAGTTTGCTTTTATAAATTGAGCATGCATGATCATATTACAGATACATAAATTTTCCTTAATTGATTTGTGTTAGGCCCATCTGTAAGATTATGCAGCAGCATTTTTGTTATAAATGCAGCATTTTTGTTATAAATTTGTTTTGTGTAATATAGTGTCAAGTTTACACATGCAGAAGAGTGCATAGATAATAAATGTGTTATGTCATCACTGCTCATTATCACAATAAAATACAAGATTACTTGTCAAATAAATAAATGAACTTGAAATAATTTGACTTCACGTGTAGAGATTGCAGAGTGATACAGTACATGGCCAAATAAAAATGACTTTCAAAAATCCGGAAAATAGGTTAAAGGGTTAGTTCACCCAAAAAGAAAATAAAAACACCTAGGAATGTAACTCACCCTCATGTTGTTCCAAAAACCTGTATTAGTTAAAATGTCGGTAACCAAACCATTTCAGTGCTTCTTCTATGTTCAACATAAGAAAGTGGAACGACATGGGGGTGAGTAAATGGTGATAGAATTTACATTTTTAGGTGAACTACCTATTTAACTACTGGTTAAGATAAATGTTAAAGTGTGCCCCCTATAAAAAAAAGCACAAGTGGCCCCTGCCTGGCCCCCCCAGTTACCGTGGTCTAGAACCACCACTGCCTCATTTGCTTGGTATTTAATCCTGCCTTCATGTGCTATTGGAAATTTCCAACTTCTGACGTTGTGATTACGAGCTCATCGCATTCAAATTTTGCTTTGAGAGGACATTCAACTAGGAATCTAGTATTTATGATAATTCCGATAGCACATGATGGCAGCATAAGTTGCAGTCTTTTCAGTGTTCATTTGTCCGTCCACGTTAATGCTTTGGTTGTGTTCATACTCTTTAATTAGACTTATTTGGGGTAAAAATACAAACTCTGTACCTTTCAGTTTCATTGGTGAAAATGCTCAATTATACTATATTTCATAAATAACATTAATATGATAATATTATAATGTATACAACAATTCTATGCTGATTGTACATGTAGATTATTATATTCTGTCTATATTATATTAATTCCTTCTAATAGTTTTGATCCAGATGTGTGCAGGCAGGGTGTTATTGGGTGTTATTGTCGAGTGAAGAGCCGGGTACACAATCTGTCACTGGTGGACTCTATAAACAGAAGAGGAGAGGGTATATTTAGCATCAACTTGCATAAAAGCAGTAGTGTCATATTGTATGTTTGTTTCAAACACCAAGATAAATGTTACATCAAAAAAGGTTGTCATGTGTTGTTATTTTACACCATTAATTATACTTATAAAACAATGGTTTGATATATTTTTGTTACCTTCTCTATTAATGAATTGGTTTGTTTCACATTTATTACAGTTTCCTGAAGCTCAAAAGCTCATAATATATACATTAAAATGTAAATGTACAGGGCCGTAGCTAGGGAATTCTGGGCCCCCTGAAAAAAAACATTGATGTGGGCCCCCAACGCCCTCCACTCATATTATATACGATGGGCCTATAAGATATAGGCATGGAGGCCCACAATAAGGATTTCTAACAAAACAATGGCATTAAGTGACTAATAACTTATTATTGTGCAAGACACTCAATAAAAGTGAAATAACAACAAAACACAAGAAATTAGTAAAATGTTAAAATAAACTTTTTTTTAAAGTAGGCCTACCAGCAATATAATAGGCCTATACAATGTCTTTCCAGTCAGTCTGATGTCTAATAGCTGAGATAAATATTCAGAAATTAAAATTAATTCAGTCAAATGTAAAATAAAACCATTTAAGTTTCTCACTGTCTTCATTTTTGATGAAGATAACGTGCTATTTAATTAAATAAAGCTAATCAATTTATCAATTGCATCAACAGCAATGAGTTGTATTCCCGTTTTCTTGACAGTATTGTTAACAATATCACATCAGCAGCCGGCAAGTCTGTAATCCTTTTGACATGCATATCTATTTTTCTGCATGTTATACAAACCAACAAAGTACATAATAGCGCAAAAAGACTTTAAGCATGTAATCGTTCGGGCGGTGCGTGCCACGCCGGTATACAGAGATGTGACAGTACCGGAGTGAGTGGGCGGCGGCTCTTATTAGGTGTCCTATCGGGGCACGGCACCCTATCACAGACTCCCTGGCTACATTCAGAGCTGTTGGAAAACAGAGTTAGGACACTCCCATAGACTTCCATAGGAACTGAGGAATGCGGAAGTAAAGCGTGTCACGGAGTGACCAATAGTTCCAAACAACCAATAGTTCCAGCATTGAACCCCATTCATTTCGGTGTATCTCAAGCACACTCGCTGGCAAATTGATGAAATTACTGCATATTTTGAGATTTTATGGCATTAGTTGACCTCTCAGGAATATTGATAGAAGATGTATTTTATGAAGCACGTTAGAGTTAATGTTTATTGTTATATAATAGATCGTTAGACTCTAACTGCAGTTAGATAACGTGAGCAGCACTGCAACAGCTACTATATCCAGATGCTATCTGTCATATTTCAACAGTTTTTAGTCTCTCTGAGATCTTAATTCTGTCGAATGCGTTTCTATGAAGTCAGCCCATTTAAGGAATAACGTATCTAGCGCCTGGATATAAAGAGTTGAATTAAATTGGATGCCCTGTTTTTTTTAAACACTATTTAAAACTTATTTCTTGGGTTAAATTCTGTATATGCTAGCATCATTCATTTATATTCAGCTGTTCTGTATGCTTCGAGTATCATAAAATAACATTAGGACGTTAACAACATTAAAATGATAAAAGAAATGACCACTATAACCAGTAGATGGCGGAAGAGGAACACTTATTGGCTCATTATAGCCATTTTTTTCGTTTGAATTCATTTTTAGATTATCAAATCACTATTATAACATTAAAATATCTATTTTTGTTACTTTATTTGTACTGAAGTGTTAAATAGCTAATTGTATGGAGCATCACAAAAACATCTGACTAAACTTCAAAATAAATCTTTATTTAAATCGTGTCTGTGCTTTGTTTGTTATGATGAGAGGATTTGTAGATAATGAGAAGATTTGTGTAAAACGTAAACTTGCACTAAAATTCATTCAGCGTTTTGAGATTGTATAAAACTTATACTGAGAGGATTTCCCGGTAAATTAAACATATGATTGGTCATTATTTTCAACAGAAATGCCCGTGATTGGCTACAATACTCAACGCTGTAAAATCACGCACTCACATGACCCAAATAAAATAACCAGATCACTCAAGAAAAACATTAACGTTGTCTCTTCTTTATCTCTCCCCAGAATAAAATGCTACTGTAAAGCCTAGTCGAAGTCTATGCACATATTGTGTTAATATTTACCAGAAATTGCTGCAAATATAGTGAAACTGCTGTCTATCCTGCTAAATCCTATTCAAACAGATTGACAGCGCGGAGTTGTTTTGAACTATTGAGAGCTCTATGAACCTAGCCTAAATTGCATGTTTTTGTGGTTTTCATTGAACTCTTAGGCATACAAATGTATATACTATATTGATTCATAAGAGTAGGGGAATATATAGCATAACTACTGGATTTAGTGGGCCCCCTGGGCAGTGGGGGCCCCTATAATTGTCACCACCTTTCACCCCACTAGCGACGGCCCTGACCGGTATTCTTCTCAAATATTTAATTATGCTCACACATTGAAGTGTCCTTTTAACAGTGGAAATGTTCAAACGCATTTTAAAAGTGTGACAACTAGCCCCAGTCTCCCTTAAAAACAAGTCATGCTGTTCACGTGACGTACCATCTACTGACAAAAGAAGTTGAGCTTCTCCTCACAGTCTCTGTGTGTCCAGACCCTTGTTTGCTTGTCCAGGCCTCCACAACGAAGGTTTCCGGCAGGACACTGGGGCTGTCCCGTCTGAGACCAGGCCGTGAAGCTCAGATCATCTCCATTGATCCAGAGCCACTCTCCTGCTAGAAAGCGCAGACCAGTCCACACATGTTCAGTTTGAGCTTGTGTGATTTTTCCTGAAGCAGAATTCATCCTGTTCACTGAGCTCAGACTCGCCAGATCATTATAATGTTTTCTGCAGTATTCCAGAGCTCCTTCCCAGCTCTCACTCTGCAGCACCAGAACAAACTCTGATATGTTCATACAGAAGAAGGCATATTTTTCTTTGCATTCTATGTCATGCAGTTTCTTGTTACCTTTGTGTTGAAAAGCACAGTATTCATTACCATCTGGTTCTTTATTACTAATATCCCAGCTAATTTGTGTTGCATTTTGACCTCCGGTCCACTTCCAAACGTCTGATTGTTTGTAGAGACCAACCCAGGCATCAGAAGTTTGACCAACTGCATCTGCTAAAAATTGCTGTTCCTCGCTCTCATTGGTGAAGGTGGACAGGTCATGATAGTAAGTTCTGCAGTGCTGTAGCGCAGAATCCCATGACTTCTTCTGATTCACAAAGAAATGTTGTTTAATGAGACCGGAGGAGAGTCCGTAGAGCTCCAGGATTAGGAGAACAGTGAGTGTCGTCTTCATCTTCATCAAGTGAAGAGGTTTGGTGATTTTTCAATGATCAGTTGAAGTAGAGGACAGAATTATGCATGATGACACTGACTCTCTCTTACTTAAACTGACATACAGCCAATGACAAAAGAGTGTGAGGGTGTGACCAATCACAGCACAAGACAGAGCAAACAAATCAGCTGCATTTGACCAATCAAATAAACATCATAATATTTAAGAAACTGCGGGCAGGTAAAACTGGCATGAAACAAATGAAATGAAATTAATTTTGCTTCAATTTACTTAAAACATATTTAACAATTCGTTCATGGTGTTGTCATAGTTTAATTTAATTACATTTTTATTTTAATTAATTTTTCATACATTTAATTTTAATTTCAATTTACTTAATACAGTTGAGTTACCTAAGTGATTTTTGTAGTTTTAAAGTAGCATTTAATAAAACCATTAGATGTCTAAATATGAAACATGCTGTAGGCCTATATAGTTTGACACTAAAGTTTTACACACAACTACAAACAAAAAATATTACAGAAATATTTATTCATTACTACATTATACCAAGTAAACTGCAAACTCAAGACCTAATGCAAATTAAAACTAGGAAAACAAATCTTGAAGACCATCTAAACAAACAGCATTTGCCTGTGAGAATAATGGAGCAGAATGCAAACATTTAATGCAAACATTCCCGGGTAACTAAATACACAGACGGTGACTTCTCAATCTAAGGGCTCAATAAACTGCTTTTTATGCTATTTATTTGAAGAGAACTATAAAATTTACATGTTCTTTTACATTTATTCCTTTAGCAAACTCTTTAGCCAAAGCAACTTACAAATGAGAATAATAAAAGCAGAAGAAATTAATCTAAGAGAGACAAGCATTGCTGCTACCCTTCCGAATGTACAATAGCAGTACAACAGAGCAGAAAACCACAACACATTACAGACAGGAAATGATGTGTCTATGGAATCCAAATATCTTCTGTTCAAACCACCATTTTAAAAAATGCCTTTTTTATAGCAATTTATTATGTTGGTGAAATAATAAAGCAGGTGTTTTTCAAATTTTACAGGCACAAAGTGCAATTTTAGACTAATGGTGTCACAGTAAAAGCAGACTTTTAACATAGGTTTGTACAGTATAAAAACAATTACGCCTATGGAGAGTTCCCGTTAACCACATATTCCAGAGAGTGTGTGTGTGTGTGTGTGTGTGTGTGTGTGTGTGTGGACATGTTTTTCTATCCCGGTAGGGACTTCAACCTGAATGCACACAGACTCATGGGGACTCTGTGTGGACCTAAATTGAGGTCCCCGTGGGTACAAACGCTTGTAAATCATTCAGAATGAGTTCTTTTAAAAATGTAAAAATGCATAAAGTTTTGTGTGATGGGTAGGTTTATGGGTAGGGTTAGTGTAAGGGAATAGAATATACAGTATAAAAACCATTACGTCCCCACAAAGATAGCGCGCCGGACGCGCGCGCGTGTGTGTGTGTGTGTGTGATATTTGTCTTATTGAGGATAAGTGGCTTAAATATCAAATCATGCTAATTTTACAGGCAAAAGCTGAAATGAAGTAGCATGGATATTTGCATTACATTTCCATTTGGGCTCATTCTCAGAAAATAACATCATGTGTGTTCCAGTGACTAATGATATAATGGCAGGAAAATGAACTTGCATTATTGTAATAGTAATAATAGTATAAATTATAAATGTTTCAACTACTTCATAAAAAGCATGAATATTATGAATATTAATTAATATGAAATGACCAGTAAAATGTAATCGATGTAAAAGCTGCCTCAAAACCTCAAAAATTTAAGAAGGACAGAATTTAAGAACGCAAAATTATCCAAAAGGTTTTCTTTAAAACAATATAACTTACCTGTGGATAAATTAATGATGTACTGGTTTAACTCTCTGTCCTTAGACTTTTGTAAATTGTAGATGTATTTGATGCCACTATACGGATGTGCTGGTGTAATGGGTCTGTATTTGGATTTTAAGTGGATTTCAAATGTAAAGATTGTTTTTGTTGTTCCTGATTTACCTTTTCATCTTTATACATGCAATCTACCAAAACACACAGACACACACACACACACACACGCATACTCACACTCACACACACAATGAATAAGTTACTAATAACTACATTTTGATCCAAAACAAGAGGACCCCGCCTGAGAGAAATATAATTTATAGTTGGATGGGGATTAATGAGAGTTATGGTTTAAGATGCAATAGATGCATATTAGAAACAGGCATCATCTGCTGTGTAGTGGTAAAGTCTTTCCTGTAGCTCAAACAGTAGAGTGTGGCGCTAGCAACGCCAAGGTCATGGGTTCGATTCCCAGGGAAAGCAAGAACTGACAAAATGTAAAACGTGTACCTTGAATGTAATGTAAGTCGCTTTGGATAAAAGCGTCTGCGTAAAATGTAAATGTAAAGTGACTCATACATGTGAGCATGTGGGTCAAATAAATTATTTTAATTTAATCAGTTTCATATTCTGAAGGAAAATCAATTGAGGCTGATGTCATTGTCAATTCAGTCTGTCATTCACTGGTAAACATTTTAAGTAGAGGGTATGCACATGACGTCACCGCCGGCCGGAGTGACTGCAGTTACGCCCACTGAGTGGCAGCATTGGTTTTCAGCGTGAATGCCACGAAAAACACACAAAACACATCTAAAATGGGAAAGAGCTTTGATTAGATTTGTAAGATTGACTGCACAAATAGATTTGGCAAGACATTTTTACAGACTGCCAAAAGCTACAGAAATGAGAAGCAAATGGAACGCTGCAATTCACAGAAAAAACTGGTGACTATAGTGACGAACAATTTGTTGTTTGTGTTGTGGATTTTTTTTTTTTAAGGTTTGCTTCGCTTCATATAGTCAGTTTAACAACTGTGTAACTGAACTGCACACATATTGACGCTTAATAATGTTCTAAAGTATAAACTGGTCAAACGCGTTTGCAAAACGTTCTGAATCCACTCACGTTTGTTTGGACTGCTCTCTATCACTGAATCATCTGAAGCGATTTCTCAGGCGGTAAAACAAACAGACATTATCGAGAGAACAACCAGCACTGTTTTCCTCTGAACATGCGCTAAATGGATGTCTGACTATTTTGTTGCTTTTTGGAGTTTTCAGATTTAAAACCGTTTATAACATCTAGAGATAGAGTAGGCTTTACTCGTTCTGCGGCACCGTTGTTCTCACTGATGGTCCGGAAGGTGCGTAATAGTTATGCTTATTTAACTTTTTAATGTTAAATAAAAAACTATTTTTGTACGTACCGTCAGATGAAATCCTGTAGGCGTGCATGCTTTCTCCGTCCCTGCAATAAATGCACATCCTTGAATGAGCGTAGATTTTTAGCATATTTACTTCAACTTCTCAGGTAATATATATGGTTTGACCCATTCAGAGGCGGCCAAAGCCAGATTTTAAATTGGACCTAATAAAGCTTTTTACGAACTTGACATGCGATGTCGCACTGACTGACATGTATGCGCATCACTGTCACATGCACACGCTCAGAGCAATGTTGTAGTTACTGCATAATAGGCTACATATTTAACAAGCAGAATAATACAGCCTTACGGTACACATAGTCTCACTTTTAGCTGTCTTTTAACTAGTATTTCGCAGGACACACAAAACTGGAACTATTGGCTTTTACATCATCAAGTGAGCTGTCACTTTACTTTTGTGCGAGGCCCTGGGGAGGTGCGAGGACCTGTGGGGACCACACTTGGCACAGCCCTTGTGACCGTTCTGACGGTCCGTTTGTTTTACTCGTGTTTTCTCAATTTCCCCTATGAACTCCAGTGATGCAGCGGGCTGTTTTGCCACTCAGTCCCGGCTGAGGGGGTATGTTCCAGGGGGAAAGTGTCATCAATGCATACCCTCTATACATTTGGTGTACTACTACTAGAATCTTTTTTATTTTTAATTTGCATTTGTTCATGTGGTAATCCAGAACTGTTATGGGGGAACAGGCTGTTCATGGGGGAAGATTCTGTCGAGTGGAGCTGAACTGCGTACACAGTCTGTCACTGGTAGATTCAGTAAAGGTAGGAGAAGAGGAGAGACCACTGCCTGCAACTTCCTTTCCCCACTCATAATAATAGTATAAATTATAAACAGAGATCGAGGGAAATGTGTTTGTGTTGTCTGTTCGTTAAAATATCTATGTTCCCCTTATCAGGTAAGCCCCTCCATTTCCTAATATTGATGTTCATCTGAGTTTACAGTATATACAATGTTCGTATAATTTTTATATACCTGTAGTATGAAAAAAGGTTGGTGTCCTGTAACAGAGGAAGTGACCACACATCAACCACTCTACAAAATCGACCCAGGTGGTACACAGCGCAGTGTGTTGGCTACGGAAGAGGTTGAAGCCCCATCTGGCCCGAGGTAGAGGTCTGCGCAGGACTGTTTTTTTCATCCTGCTCCCGCAAGGTTCTACTCCGCACCCTCCTGCTCCTGCTTAAAATTCACTTTGTTCACCTGCTTACCGCTTACAATGATTTTCTTCCCGACCTGACCGATCCTGCTAAATTTAGACCTTGTTTCCAGATTTAAATTTCCCCTAAAGAAAGAGAGTGACTGGGATAACAAATATAAAATGTTGGCTGTACAATAATTGTATTTGTTATTTTTGTCTTATGATACTGTCAACACTGTAAAAAAATGTCACAGAAAAAAATAGGCTAAATCAAATATGACATCTGTCACTCAAAATTATAAGCCAAAAATACAAATAAACAAATAAAACTGTCGGCTTACTAGCTATAGCTACTACAAAATGAAATATGTTTTAACATCCATGCGAGAACAGAATGTCACTGTAACGATTCAGTCCACTGGAGGCAAGTTGATGTGATGAACCCAAGTGCAGCTTTTATTTGTGAATCCAAAGTGATCAAACATAAACAACGACTTGACTTGGCTTGACAACAGACTTGGCTTGACAGACAACAGACTTGGCTTAACAACTCACCATCAACGGGTTACATAGAACAAACAATACTCGACAAGCACACATGGCAAACATGAGGGTTTAAATACACAATGACTAAGGACTAGACAAGACACGCCTGTGAACAATGATTAACCAATAAACCAATGAGAACATGACAACAGAACACACGACAAAGGAGCACATGGCAGGATCACATGAGGGCAAGGGAATCACATGACAAGACCAGGAAGCAAGACAGTGAACAAAGCAAACTAAGAACATGAAACATGAACAAAACCCCAAACACACTGTGACAGTCACTAACTGACGACAGTTTAATTACCGAAAGTCTCTCCTCCAAAATCTGACCACAAAAGCTGAATGTTCTCTCTGAAGGTGCTCTCGTGGACGGGATGCAAAGAACATATACTGCCAGGTTCAGGGCATGGGACTAGGAACTGTGTGAACGCTACCATTGCAGAAAGTTTTGTTCACTTCAAGTTCAAGCGCGGATACGCTGTCAAAGGATGTCGGGAGCGGCTGGGCTATTGTCAGACTGCCCACTCCTGTCCAAAGTACACCAGAGTTACTGTCTTTGATTTGGACATTTACTACCGCACCGCAAAAAAACTGATCGGGTACCGATGCTGACCTTTAGCCCGAGGTGCATTCTGAGATGCTTCATTCACTAGGGAGGCAACACTAGGGAGATAAGGCAAAACACAAACCCGTAGTCCAACCCATTACTCATCTGTCAAAATGGAGTCAGAGATTACCAAGTACACTGGGAAGCACATTCCACGTGGAAACATGCACCAAGTGCCCGCCCGCAGGGAGGACTTAAGGATACCATATGACCCACGGAGGGGCTGCATATGGAAGAACTCTGGGGTAACCAGCCAAAGGTGGAATCATTTTAGGCTTGCTAAGGGAAAGGCTTACAGTGGAAATACACATGTGGGGGTCACCCGACAGGGGAACCATGTACATGGCTGCACCTAGCCGAAGACGAGGGCTGACCAGACGGGCATGCAATCTGGTGTCAGCATCAACGCTGCTGGAGGAACTCAGGGCTTCAGGGAAGCAACCTGAGGAAATATCGCACGTATCTAGTCCGTGGAGTGGAATAGCGAGCAAGCAAAGACACCTGAGCCAGTCCAGTTACCGGCCACTACTCGAGGCGAGTACATGAGAGGACACTGGCTCCATTCGGAGGTTATAAAACCTGCCGAATGTGTTGGGTGTCGCCCAGCCTGCAGCTCTGCAGATGTCTGTCAGCCATGTGCTAGAGCCCAAGAGGAGGCTACACTCCGGGTGGAGTGCGCCCTCACCCTTAGGAGGCATGGACGACCCTGCGTCTGATAAGCCAAGACAATGGCGTCCACTAACCAGTGAGACAACTTTTTCTTGGAGAGAGCCTTTCCCTTCAGCTTCCCACCATGACAGACAAAGAGCTGGTCTGAGGTCCTGAAACACTGCTTTCTGTCTATGTAAGCACAGCGGGCGCGTACTGGACAGAGCAGTGCCAAGGCTGGGTCTGCCTCCTCCAAAGGCAGTGCTTGCAGATTCACCACCTCTGAATGGAGTGGTGGGAACCTTAGGCACATATCCAGGCCGGGATCTCAGGATCACATGAAAATTAGCTGGCCCGAATTCTGCGAGGTCCCAAGAGGGTACGAGGGGAGCACGAGGAGGATTTAGTCCCCTCGCCCCCCTCAGGAACCTGATGACCAGGTCGTGCTGACTTACCTTTTTCGTCTCCACGAGGTCATGGTAGGCTGAGATAGCGGCCACATAGACCTTCAGGGTGGAAGGAGACAGCCTTTGTTCCAACCCTTCTTTAGAGAAACGAGAGCACGGTCCTGATCGGGCATTTCCAGGGTTCTTCTCAGCGAGAAGAACACCAGGTGACGACCAGGGAGGGGCTGTCGCAAGGAGTACGAGTTCGGAGAACCAGGTCTGGCCGAGCCAATATGGGGCAACCAAAAGAACCTGCTCCTTGTCCTCCCTGATCTTGCACAGTGTCTGTGTCCCCGCGGCCAGCTTTGCGCCAGTACATCAATGCCGAGAGTTCCCTCAGTCAGGGAGTAAAACAGGCGGCAGTGGGAAGAGTTGTGGGAGGCAACAGATCTACTTGTGCGTCGCCGAACTGTTCCCAAATCTGGGGTCTACTCTGACAGGAGTCTAGCACCAGAGGGGGACGAGAGTGGCGGGGCCCTTGGGCAGCGCACACTGCCATCCCCAGACTCTGGGGGCTCAGAGATGGGGACATGAGTTCTTTCCGGGCGCTGAAACAAGGATTCTCCCCCGGCCCTCCACCGGGGGAAGGAGTGGCCCTGCTACTATCTCCTAGAAAGAACTGGAACCCATCTCTGAGTTGTCCGCGTCAGGAGCGCTGCTTCGCATGGCGTTTGGCAAGCTGCGGGGCTGGAGCGGACTGGGGCGCCTTCCTGCGACCACCTCCATGGTGCGGCCCGGGTAAAGGCTGCTGCTGGGGCCGGGCGGGAGGGGCGGAGCAGCAAAGCGGAATGACCGGCCCAGACATGGGAGGCGTGATAGCATCCCAAGGTGTGGGTGGGGTCGAATTCTGCACCCTGACAGAGGAGACCAGGGAAGGACCAGCGTTCCACGGGGGTCTCGTCTGACAGGGGGCTGGCGCTGGGGGGGCACCCTCGGCGGCGAGCAGACTGAGGCGACTGAGCAGTACATGTTTAATGGCCTCAGTCTGCTTCTGGGTGGCCGAGAACTGTTGGGCAAAGTCCTCGACCGCGCCCCCCAAGAGGCCAGCCTGGGATATTGGAGAGTTGAGGAAGCCGGTTCACTCAGCCTTTCTCACATTGACCAGGTTAAGCCATAGGTGTCGCTCCTGGACCACAGCTGTGGACATCACCTGACCCAGGGAGCGTGCGGTCACCTTCGAGGTCGGTGGCGGCACGCAACTCATCCCTGAGCCCTGGGTCGGCTCTACACTCGTGTATGTGCAAAGAGGTGGCGGCCTGCCCCGCAGCTCTGCAGGACTTCGCCACCGAAGTAGACGAGAGCCTACAGGCTTTAGAGGGGTGCTTAGGATCGCCATGTCACGCCGAAGCACTCTGTGGACCCCAGTGTACCCTTGGCCATGGCCCCATCGAGGGCAGAGAAGGCGGAGGAGGCCACCGAACGGTCGCAGGAAGACAACAGGGACTTCCAGGACTGCGTGACCTCCTCATGTACCTCGGGAAAGAAAGGCATTGGGGACACCTCCTTTTGACACCTCTCACCCCAAAGGTTACAAACAACAACCAAGGCAGACAGGTAGAAATGGCAGCCACACAAGATGACCTCCAGAAAAAAAAGCAATATTTGGCTTCACTTTGATGAGGCTGGACCCCAGAAAGCTAAATGCAAGCTTTGTAACATTATTTTGTCAGGCCAAGGAGGATCGACATCAAATTTAAGAAGACACCTGCAAACAAAGCATCCAACTGCATTGCTTGTGCAAGTGAGACTCGAATCAACATCAGCCTCGAATCAACATCAGCCTCAAGTAGTTCTGCTTCTACAGCTGCTGTCTCTTCTGATACTACTTCTACTTCATCCACATCTGGAACTGGCACCAGTGTCACAACTACTTACCTCACGCTCCATTTACAAAATTGGCATTCAAAATTGGCCTCTTTTCCCTAACTGTATTCTTCCTTCTCTTTTTTTCAGCGCACATAAAAACTACAATTGCCAGAGTGCAATTCACCTTGCTCTATTTGTTTACCACTCTATGTTTACCGTCTATGACATTTTATTCTTCTATACTAACTTGCGACATAGCCTACAATTCAATAGGTGACATCATTGTACAGTCTACATACATACAGTATGATTTGTAATGATCTTATGTAATGATTGCCAAAATCCTATCTTATGATGTAATGATTGCCAAAATCACAGTCTGCAGCAGGCATAAGACTGCTCTCATTCACAGGAACTGTCGTTAAACATCTCCTGTGCCATTATCTCATTGCCCAACACACTCTCACACTCTCTCACTAAATTCTTAGGAGCTGGTGAACGTACCGCTCCTTTCCCCTGTTTGGTCCTTTACAAGCTCCCATTCAACATGCTCATGCAGAAACGCATCCTCATGTGCATTCGCTCACAGGATTGGTTTGCAGCGACTGACCTGAAGAACATGTACTTTTATGTCTTGATTACCCTCACCCATCTGGGGCTTCGGGTCAACTGGGAAAAGAGCAAGCTCTCCCCCATGCAGAGCATCTCTTTTCTGAGGTTGACTTGGTCAGTATGACAGCGCATCTCACCAGCGAGCGACGCAGCAGCAGCATCACAGTCCCTACGAATTTCTGTTAATTCCAGCATATGAAACACAAGGTACAGAATCAATACATCTATACAAGTTTTGCCCAAACCAGCTGTAACCCTGATACATATCGTATTTCATACCTCATATTGTATTTATATATTGTATTCACTACGACCTTCAGAGGAAACAGTGTTCTGCTTCAGTGGTCTGCTTCTTTGTCATTCAACACATCTGTTCTTTCTTGTTTTATTTTGACAATGCATTTAAAATGATATAATGGTAGAAATTTGTAAACTGATAGAAATGTCTGCTTTTGACTGTACAGGTGCTGGTCATATAATAAGAATATCATCAAAAAGTTGATTTATTTCACTAATTCCATTCAAAAAGTGAAACTTGTATATTATATTCATTCATTACACACAGAATGATATATTTCAAATGTTTATTTCTTTTAATTTTGATGATTATAACTGACAACTAAGGAAAATCCCAAATTCAGTATATAATATTAGAAAAAATAGAATATTGTGAAAAGGTTCAATATTGAAGACACCTGGTGCCACACTCTAATCAGCTAATTAACTCAAAACACCTGCAAAGGCCTTTAAATGGTCTCTCAGTCTAGTTCTGTAGGCTACACAATCATGGGGAAGACTACTGACTTGACAGTTGTCCAAAAGACGACCATTGACACCTTGCACAAGGAGGGCAAGACACAAAAGGTAATTTCAAAAGAGGCTGGCTGTTCACAGAGCTCTGTGTCCAAGCACATTAATAGAGAGGCGAAGGGAAGAAAAAGATGTGGTAGAAAAAAATGTACAAGCAATAGGGATAACCGCACCCTGGAGAGGATTGTGAAACAAAACCCTTTCAAAAATGTGGGGGAGATTCCCAAAGAGTGGACTGCAGCTGGAGTCAGTGCTTCAAGAACCACTACGCACAGACGTATGCAAGACATGGGTTTCAGCTGTCGCATTCCTTGTGTCAAGCCACTCTTGAACAACAGACAGCGTCAGAAGCATCTCACCTGGGCTAAAGCCAAAAAGGACTGGACTGCTGCTGAGTGGTCCAAAGTTATGTTCTCTGATGAAAGTAAATTTTGCATTTCCTTTGGAAATCAGAGTCCCAGAGTCTGGAGGAAGAGAGGAGAGGCCCACAATCCACGTTGCTTGAGGTCCGGTGTAAAGTTTCCACAGTCAGTGAGGGTTTGGGGGCCATGTCATCTGCTGGTGTTGGTCCACTGTGTTTTCTGAGGTCCAAGGTCAACGCAGCCGTATACCAGGAAGTTTTAGAGCACTTCATGCTTCCTGCTGCTGACCAACTTTATGGAGATGCAGATTTCATTTTCCAACAGGACTTGGCACCTGCACACAGTGCCAAAGCAACCAGTACCTGGTTTAAGGACCATGGTATCCCTGTTCTTAATTGGCCAGCAAACTCGCCTGACCTTAACCCCATAGAAAATTGTATTGTGAAGAGGAAGATGCCATATGCCAGACCCAACAATGTAGAAGAGCTGAAGGCCACTATCAGAGCAACCTGGGCTCTCATAACACCTGAGCAGTGCCACAGACTGATCGACTCCATGCCACGCCGCATTGCTGCAGTAATTCAGGCAAAAGGAGCCCCAACTAAGTATTGAGTGCTGTACATGCTCATACTTTTCATGTTCATACTTTTCAGTTGGCCAAGATTTCTAAAATTTCTAAAATTTCTATCCTTTATTTGTATTGGTCTTAAGTAATATTCTAATTTTCTAAAGTAAAAATTTGAATATTAAGTAATATTCTAATTTTCTAAAGTAAAAATTTGAATATTAAGTAATATTCTAATTTTCTAAAGTAAAAATTAGAATATTAAGTAATATTCTAATTTTTTTTTAATATACAAGTTTCACTTTTTGAATGGAATTGGTGAAATAAATCAACTTTTTGATGATATTCTAATTATATGACTAGCACCTGTATAAATCATAACCTTCTTCTGTGTGTCTTGAAAACTGAGATTTGTGGAGAGTTAGATTCTTCCTGTCAGATTTCTACAACATCATTTAAGTAAATGAACAATTATCTGCCCCAAAGACTGGTAAAGTATGATGTGCCATAAAGCTCTCTTTCATGCCCTTTGTTTTATTCTAGACTGAAGACTCATTTGTTTAGCAAGGGATGCAGTTACTGTACATTTCAATATTCAGGTCTTTCTGTTCCACTAGCTCTTTAAGTTTTTGTTTCTTCTTCCCACTATTACTTTAATTCATTCTTTCCTTGTTAGAGGCACAACATCTTTTTTTCTCTACTCACACCTTGGCTACCATCAAACCCAAACTTGTGTCACATCTGAGTTTCATGCAGCGAGTGTCTGTCTTATGCTGTTTGCATCCCTCCTATTTATTAGAAATCATTGTAACTATTATAATAATCAATCAATCATTATAATTAAATCTATGCGGCTGAATCACATCTGTCTAAATTAACATATATGTTTGCTTATAGTTTTGTCTATCTTTGCTATGTCTACCTGTTATCACTTGGACTGTTGTTACCATTTCATCCTGCCACGATTCTCCATTGTCATCTGTTGTTACCACATTTTGGATCTGCACAATTGTTGTTGACCTTATCTGTTAATAAACTCGCACTTGAGTTCATCTTCTGTCTCAGTGTGCTCATACATGACATGGTCTTTCCTTGTTGTTTTTTTCTTATCTATTTAAAAATCACAATATTCTTCATAAAACTGCTTTGAAACAATATTGTATTTATGTGATATATTTTGCATAATATTACAATAATTTAATGTACAGTGTTATATTTTACTTGGTAAATGATAACCGGATGATGCTGACACTGTCACGGGTTGGTTCAAACCAGGAGAGTAGAGGCAAGGATCTTATTGCTGCAGTCCTTTCCTATGCAAAACTCAGGAACATCAGAAGACCAGGAAACCAAACCATATAATACAGAAGAGAACAGACAAAGAACTAAACCAAACAGAAGAATATAAATATACAAGATAATGAGGGGTAAAACAAGGCACAGGTGGGACAAATCAATCAACAACTGAGTAAACATGGCAACCTAGGACACAGGGATTGGGGGAGGGGGGTGTCGGAAGAGCCGGCGGAGGTGGTGACCATGGTGGAACAGCTGGCGAAGGAGAAGAGCATGGAGGAGTAGGTAAGTGGGATGTCCAGATGGAGCCAGAGGTATGAAAGCCGACATAATAGCGTTATTGAGCCAGGGAACGGAAGACCGAGGCGGAGTCGGAGCCTTGAGAACTAGAAAGAGTTGGAGAACCAGGGTGAAGGCCTGGTGGAGTCGACAAGCCCAGAAATCTGCAGTTGAGCCAGGGGGACGATGAACCCAGGCAGAGATGGTAGGATGAGGTACCCCAGAGCAGCCGGAGGGATGACAGGCCATGGTAAAGCAAAGAGACCTCAGGAGCCACCTCAGGATGTTCTGGAAGGGCTGGAGTGGAACTAAGAGACGGAAGGACAGAAGTGAACTGTGGAGGCTTTGGGGAAACTGGAGTGAAGGGATTTGGGCCGTCTTCTGCTTCTCCTACAATAAAGGAGGACCCACTCAACCATAGAGCATAATCCATGTATTGTGCCAGGGTACAGTTGGTTTCTCCCAACGGCATCAGTCGACAGATGATAATGAGGATAATGAGGGGTAAAACAAGGCACAGGTGGGACAAATCAATCAACTAATGAGTAATCATGGCAGCCTAGGACACAGGGATCAAACAGAAAAGGAAACCGAATACAGACAAAATGTGGCAGATATCAGTATTCATACTCTTTAATTAGACTAAGTTAATCCTTATTTGGGCTAAAAATACAAACTCTGTACCTTTAAGATTTTATTGGTGAAAATGCTCAATTATGCTATATTTCATATACAACATTAATATGTATACAACAATTCTATGCTGATTGTACACGTAGATTATTATATTCTGTCTATATTATATTAATTCCTTCTAATAGTTTTGATCCAGATGTGTGCAGGCAGCTTATGGGTGTTATTGTCGAGTGAAGAGCCGGGTACACAATCTGTCACTGGTGGACTCTATAAACAGAAGAGGAGAGGGTATATTTAGCATCAACTTGCATAAAAGCAGTAGTGTCATATCGTATGTTTGTTTTAAACGCCAAGATAAATGTTACATCAAAAAAGGTTGTCATATGTTGTTATTTTACACAATTCATTCATTATACTTATAAAACAATGGTTTGATACATTTTTGTTACCTTCTCTATTAATGAATTGATTTGTTTCACGTGTATTACAGTCCCCTTTCAAGGGAACTCGCGCTGCGTCACCGATGTGGGAACGCCTCTGCGTGATTGCGTCCTGAAGCACATATGTAACCAGTCCAATGGAATGACAGAACGTCATAGGCGGGTGATGTCATAGACCCGGAAACTATAAAGCACCCTTGAACACAAACAGAAACTAGCTTCTAGCGCTCTGTGTAACCATTGCCTGTCAGTTCTGGTGTTTTTGTCTATTTGTTTGAAAGAGTTTCACCACATACAAAAAAAAAAAACTATATACTGACTGCACACACATTTAAGTTAAAATGGCGAGTGAACAACCACAATTCAATAAGTGCATTCATCCCTGCCCACGCTACATCACGGGTGGGGATACACATCCCATGTGTGTTGTTTGTATGGGAGTGCAGCACGCTCAGGCGGCTCTCGAGGGGGCTGCCTGCGAGCATTGTGAGCGTTTACCATTAAGAACGCTGCGCTCCCGCTGAGCACTCTTTGAGGAGGGCGCTTCGGCTCGCATTCCCCGCGGCTCTGGTCCCGCTGCTGCCGAGGCAAAGCGGCGGCTGCAGACGTGGGATTCGCAAATGGATCTGACAGTGGGGTTAGAGACGGGCTCTGCCTTATCTCTACCCTTACCTGTCAGATCTAGTGCCTCCATTCAGGGTTTGGACCGCTCTGCGGTTTCTTCCGCCCTGATGGAGGCATCGATACTGCAACTATCTAGCTCTGAGGAGTTGGATGTTGTTAGTATCGAGGCAGGTGGAATTGAGGACTCACCACTTCATTCCCCTGCCAGTGAGGAGCTTGTGGAGGTTTTGAGCAGAGCAGTGGCCAGGCTCAGTCTGGACTGGCCACATGAAAGTCAGGAACGCCCTTCTGTTAAAAGCAGATTAGACAAGCGTTTTCTACCCACGCACTCTGTTCAAACTCCACGTCAGGGCTTGCCGTTCTTTCCCGACCTCCACACCGAGGTGTCGAGGTCGTAGAAACGTCCGGTTTCATCCAGAATTTTCAGTCCACAAACATCTACATACAGTAATATATTAGGGCTGAAAAAACATGGATACGGTCCGATGTTGTTCTCGCACACATGAGAAAGCTGGGGCTGAGACTAAACTCCAAGAAGAGTGCTTTTGCCAGTGCAGAGAACTACTTATTTGGGGGTCAGTTGGGATACGATCACCATGTGGGCTCGTTTGTCAGAGCTTCGGGTGGGGTCAATCCTCTCAGCAGTAAAAGGGGTGAAGCTAGACCAGCCGCTCACTGTCAAACAGTATCAGAGACTGTTGGGTCTGATAGCAGCAGCGTCCAACATGATTCCTTGCGGCCTGTTGTACATGAGACCATTGCAGTGGTGGCTCAAGACCGGGGGGTTTTCTCCGAGGGGAAATCCTTTTCGCATCATCAAGGTCACGCGGCAATGCTTTCGTGCGTTGGTGATGTGGAACCAGCCTTGGTTCTTGGTTCAAGGCCCAGTGTTAGGGGCTCTGTGTCGTTGAGTCACTCTAACGACGGACGCTTCTCTCACGGGCTGGGGGGCGACCATGAGTGGTTGCTCGGCACAGGGCCTATGGCAGGACCATCATCGCTCCTGGCATATAAATTGTCTGGAAATGATGGCGGTGTTTCAGGCTCTGAGACACTTCCTGACAGAACTCAGGGGCCATCATGTGTTAGTTTGTTCAGACAACACATCGGTGGTCTCTTACATAAACCATCAGGGGGGGTTGAGATCGCGCCCGCTTTACAAGCTGGCTCGTCAGGTCCTCCTGTGGGCCCAGGGGAAACTGCGTTCAATCAGGGTGGTTTATATCCCAGGGTATTTAAATGTGGAAGCAGACATCCTGTCGAGACAGGGGCCGAGGCCTGGGGAATGGAGACTCCACACCGAGGTGGTGGAGTTCCTGTGGGAGAACTTCAGCAGGGCGGAGGTCGATCTGTTCGCATCATCAGAAACAGCTCACTGTCGCCTGTGGTTCTCCCTAACGCATCCAGCTCCTTTGGGACTGGATGCTATGCTACAGGAGTGGCTGAGGCCGACGCATTTCCCCCAATCGCTCTGCTTCCGGGAGTTCTAGAGAGAGTCCGTCGGGATGGGGCCTGTCTTCTGCTAGTAGCCCCGTTCTGGCCGGCCCGAGTATGGTTCTCGGACATAGTGTCTCTCCTCGACGGCTCTCCGATGGAGATTCCGATCAGGAGGGACCTACTCTTTCAGGTGAGGGGAGCAATCTTGCACCCTCACCCAGAGATGTGGAAACTGTGGGCTTGGCCTCTGAGGGGGCCCAGCTCATGTGTTCAGGTCTCTCAACTGAGGTTGTGGAGACCATTCTACAGTCTAGAGCTCCCTCCATGAGGAAACTTTATGCCTTGAAGTGGAAACTTTTCACTTCATGGTGTGGGGATCACCAGTGGGACCCAGTTAACTGCCCAGTGGGTGCAGTGCTGGACTTTCTGCAGGATAGATTCTCCACAGGGTTAGCTCCCTCCACAATAAAGGTGTATGTGACGGCCTTAGCAGCTTACCACACTCCTTTGGGTGGTGTTTCTTTGGGGCGACACCCGCTTATTATCGTTTCCTTCGTGGCACTTTGAGGCTTAGACCGGCGGTTCGCACCAGGGTGCCGGCGTGGGACTTGGCCGTTGTTTTACAGGGCCTTTCTATGGCTCCCTTTGAGCCAATTGAAGAAGTTCCTGACAAGTTTCTCACTTTAAAAGCATTATTATTGCTCGCTATCTCATCTCTTAAAAGAATTGGAGACATTCAAGCTTTGTCTGTGGCACCCTCATGCTTGGAATTTGTGCCCGGCATGGTTAAGGCTTTCTTATATCCCAGACCGGGTTATATTCCCAAGGTCCCTACTAATGTTGTAGGACCTGTCATACTGCAGGCCTTTTGTCCTCCTCCCTTTCGGACATCAGACCAGGAAACACTCAATCTGCTATGCCCGGTTCGGGCATTGGATGCGTATGTCCACAGAGCTGCCCTGTAGAGGAAAACTGAACAGCTGTTCGTATGCTTCCAAGCTGAGAATGAGCAAGTGGGTGGTTGAGGCCATCTCACTAGCTTATGAGTCGGCCGGTCAGCCTTCACCTTTGGCTGTACGGGCCCACTCTACTAGGAGTATGGCGGCTTCAAAAGCTTTGTTATCAGGGGCATCCCTTCAAGAAGTCTGTGATGCGGCGGGGTGGTCCTCGCCGCACACGTTTGTGAGATTTTACGAACTTGACCTTAACTCCACCCCGGGAGCACGGGTGCTCGTTCCATAGACAATGGTGGATGGGCATCTGGCTCATATGGGGGCGTGGGTATTGTCGTTCCCACAGCGGTAACGCAGCGCGAGTTCCCTTGAAAGGGAACGTCTCGGTTACGTATGTAACGTCTCGGTTACGTATGTAACCCTCGTTCCCTGAAGGAGGGAACGGAAACATACGTCGGAACTGACCGACGAATTGGGATCTATTTTCAGAGACCAATCTACTTCAAGTGTTAGAAACGAGCCAATGAAGATTGGCATGCAGTTGACGCATTCCACGATCCGCCCCGCATCGCGGGTATAAATACGGAAGTGGAAGTACCGCATATTGCTTTACTGAGGAGCCGAGATAGGTGACTCGGCCTTCAACTGAAGCACAGCACCTGGCGACGGGACGTACGTCTCCGTTCCCTCCTTCAGGGAACGAGGGTTACATACGTACCCGAGACGTTCCCTTTCAGTCGGTCACATTCGACGTACGTCGGAACTGACAGACGAATTGGGATCCCTACTTACACGCCAGAGATGCTGGCCCTTCCAGCGCCCTGCCTGAGCTCACTGGACCACACCTATGTTGGTGTGGGAGTCAGGGCTCCGGGCAGGGAGGTCAGTCACAGCTGTTCCTGCAAGACCCACTCAGTATGACTATTGGATAACGCTGGGAAAGCGTGCCCATCTCGGGGAGATGGTACGCTGCGGAGCCACGTCCTTCAGTGGAAGGAGAGGTGGAAATACTCATAAGGACTAACCTAGCAGGGTAGTGCTACCTATGGCAGTCTCTGGGGTGGACCCAATCTGGTCCCAGGGGGGGAAGAACACCGCCAGAGACGACAGAGCGAGCTCTGTCAAGGGAAAGACACGGGGCTAGCCGAGCAGGGTAGCTGGTACCGTGGAGAATACACATATGGGGTTACCGTTAGGGAACCGCTACATATGGAACCCAGCCTACACACACGTTCCACAAGCATACGGGTGCAGGCCTGGTGTCAAACGGCCGCAACATCTGACACCGAAGGGGTGACGGAGGAGCTTGACAGGGTTAGCCGTTTCCGGGGAACACAACTGGAGACAATAGACACATGTATTCGGCCCGGAGGCGGGAGTGGCGTATGCAAGCCGACACTAGAACGGGCACTTAGCGCTACTGGCCACTGGGGGCGAGGATGCGGGAAGATACCGGCTCTACACGGAGGCTATAGAATCTAGCGAACGTGTTAGGTGTCGCCCAGCCCGCAGCTCTACATTTATCTGTCAGCGAGGCGCCTTGAGCCAGCGCCCAGGAGGAGGCTACACTCCTAGTGGAGTAAGCTCGCACCCCGAATGGGCAAGGCACGTCTTGGGACTGGTAAGCCAAGACGATAGCATCCACTATCCAGTGGGCTAACCTCTGCTTGGAGACAGCCTTTGCTGGCCTCCGTAACAGATGAAGAGCTGCTCTGAGGTTCTAAAGCTTTGAGTTCGGTCCACGTAGGCGCAGAGAGCGCGGACGGGACAGAGCAAAGCTAGGGCTGGGTCTGCCTCCTCCGAAGGCAGCGCTTGCAGGTTCACCACCTGGTCCCGGAAGGGAGTGGTGGGAACCTTGGGCACGTATCCAGGCCGGGGTCTCAGGACAACGTGAGAGTTGGCCGGCCCGAATTCTAGGCACAATTGGGGGAAACGCATATTTGCGTAGGTCCCGGGCCAGCTGTGCGCCAGTGCATCTGTGCTGAGGGTGCCCCCGGACAGGGAGTAATACAACTGGCAATGGGTCGAGTCCGGAGAGGCGAACAGGTCTACCTGCGCGGCTCCGGTGAGGTCCCATATCAGCTGGACACTCCGGGGGTGGGGTCGCCACTCTCCCGGAGGTGTCGACTGATGAGAGAGCTCGTCGGCTGTCTGGTTCAGCGCACCTGGGATGTGAATGGCCCGAAGCGACCTCAGACGCTTCTGACTCCACAGGAGGAGATGGCGGGCGAGCCAGAGCATGCAACGGGAGCGTAGACCACCCTGATGGTTGATGTACGCAACAGCCGCAGTGCTGTCCGTACGGACCAGTACGTGTTTGCCCTGTAGCGGCTTTTTGAAGCACCCCCTTTCTTGGGCACAATGAAGTAGGGGCTGTAGAACCCCGACCTCATATCGGCTGAAGGAACCAGCTCGATCGCGTCCTTCGCCAGCAGGACATCAATCTCAACCGCAAGACATGGGCATCGCTGCTCCGCACGGAGGTGAAGAGGATGCCCCTGTACTTGGGAGG
This sequence comes from Rhinogobio ventralis, assembly GCA_039654625.1. Lineage (NCBI taxonomy): Eukaryota > Metazoa > Chordata > Actinopteri > Cypriniformes > Gobionidae > Rhinogobio > Rhinogobio ventralis. The sequence continues at coordinate 41,850,706 of CM077197.1, read as the reverse complement.
CTGGCGGGCGAACTGAATCGCGTAGCCGAGTCTGATGGTACGGATGAGCCAGCGAGACGGCCTGGGAAGACCTAGCCAGGCCCCCAGAGACCGAGCAAGCGGGACCAACGGCACCACAGACGTGCCCGGGGTGAGGCAGAGAGGTGGAGTATGCAGACCCGACTCGGGAGGCCCGGAGGCGGCCCGGAGTGTTGTCTGAGTACTCCAGGGTGGGGCAGAGTGTGGGTGAGAAGGCCCGGGGCGTCCTCGGTGCCCACACTGCTGCCCCCTGGCAAAGGGGAGAGGGGAGGAAAGGAGTGGCAAGGCCCGGGGGCGTCGCACACTGCCAACCTGACCCTCTTAGGGCCCAGGGAGGCAGTAAACTGCTCTTTTATTGAGAATGTGGGTACCGCTGGACTCCAGAGCGCCAGCGGCAGGATGTTGTAACCAGCGCTTGTGACATTCTCCCCCTGGTCCTCCTCCGGGGGGAGGAGGGGTGCGGACACCCCCCCCCCCCCCCAGAGCAGCTCCTCTTCTCCCTGGGCTGCCCGTCTCAGGGCCGCTTGCCCTTGCGCTTGCCTGCGGACTTTGCGGGACCCTGGACGGGTTGGGCGGCACCCCTGCGCTGCGGCCAGCGACTGGGTGAAGGCAGCAGCGGGTCGCCGGGGCAGGATATTTTTAATCGCCTCCGTCTGCTTCTGGGCAACCGAGAACTGCTGGGCGAAGTTCTCGATTGCGTCGCCGAAGAGGCCGGCCTGACAGATAGGGGCGTTAAGGAACCGCACTTTGTCGGTCTCACTCATATCTGCCAGGTTGAGCCACAGGTGGCGCTCCTGGACCACAAGTGTGGACATCGCTCAACCCAGGGAGCGTGCGGTGACTTTCGTCGCCCAGAGGGCGAGGTCCATCGCGTACGTTGAACGTGACCGACTGAAAGGGAACCTTAGTTCCCTGAATAGGGAACGAGACGCTGCGTCACCCGGCCATACTCCCTGCATGCTGGTGAGCGCCTACTTCAGGCTTTTCAGAAGCTAGTTTCTGTTTGTGTTCACAGGTGCTTTATAGTTTCTGGGTCTATGGCGTCACCCGCCTATGACGTTCCGTCATTCCATTGGACTGGTTACATACGTGCTTCACGCAGAGGCGTTCCCACAGCGGTGATGCAGCGTCTCGTTCCCTATTCAGGGAACTAAGGTTACATACGTAACCAAGACGTTTCCTGAAGCTCACAAGCTCATAATACATACGTTAAAATGTAAATGTACATCTCAAAAAGCAGCCATTTTAACAGGGGTGTGTAGACTTTTTATACCCACTGAATGTTGTAGAAGATTTACTTTAGAAGAACTTTTTAACTTAGTATTTAATATTTACGGAATTCTTCTCAAATATTTCATTATTCTCACAACACGTTGACGTCCTGTTAGTGTGACAACTAGCCCCAGTCTCCCTTAAAAACAAGTCATGCTGTTCACGTGACGTACCATCTACTGACAAAAGAAGTTGAGCTTCTCCTCACAGTCTATGTGTGTCCAGACCCTTGTTTGCTTGTTCAGGGCTCCACAACGAAGGTTTCCGGCAGGACACTGGGGCTGTCCCGTCTGAGACCAGGCTGTGAAGTTCAGATCATCTCCATTGACCCAGAGCCAATCTCCTGCTAGAAAGCGCAGACCAGTCCACACATGTTCAGTTTGAGCTTGTGTGATTTTTCCTGAAGTAGAATTCATCCTGTTCACTGAGCTCAGACTCGCCAGATCATTATAATGTTTTCTGCAGTATTCCAGAGCTCCTTCCCAGGTCTCATTTTGCAGCACCAGAACAAATGTTGTCATACAGAAGAAGGCATGACTTACATTGCACTTTTCACTCTGCACATATTTCTTGATTTCGGGTATAAAAGCACAGTCTTTATCAACACTTAGCTGATTCACATACCAGAGCTGATAAAAACGGTTTCTAATTAGTGTTGCATTTTCATCTCCGGTCCACTTCCAGACATCTGATTCTTTGTAAAGACCAACCCAAGCATCAGAAGTTTGACCAACTGCATCTGCTAAAAATTGCTGTTCCTCGCTCTCATTGGTGAAGGTGGACAGGTCATGATAGTAAGTTCTGCAGTGCTGTAGCGCAGAATCCCATGACTTCTTCTGATTCACAAAGAAATGTTGTTTAATGAGACCGGAGGAGAGTCCGTAGAGCTCCAGGATTAGGAGAACAGTGAGTGTCGTCTTCATCTTCATCAAGTGAAGAGGTTTGGTGATTTTTCAATGATCAGTTGAAGTAGAGGACAGATTTGTGCATGATGACACTGACTCTCTCTTACTTAAACTGACATACAGCCAATGACAAAAGAGTGTGAGGGTGCGACCAATCACAGCACAAGACAGAACAAACAAATCAGCTGCATTTGACCAATCAAATAAACATCATAATATCCATCAATAAACTGTGGGCATAATAAAACTGGCATGAAACAAATACATTTGATGAAATAAAAAATACAATTAATTTTGCTTCAATTTACTTAAAACATTTTAAACAGTTCTTTCATGATGTTGTCACAATTTCATTGTGTTTGACCAATTACTTAATCAAGTTGAGTTACCTAAGTGATTTTTGTAGTTTTAAAGTAGCATTTAATAAAACCATTAGATGTCTAAATGTGAAACATGCTGTAGGCCTATATAGTTTGAAGCTAAAGTTTTACACACAACTACAAACAAAAAATATTACAGAAATATTTATTCATTACTAGATTAGACCAAGTAAACTCCAAACTCAACTCAACTAAACTAAAAAAAATAAATAAAATAAAAATCACATATTTTGCTCAGCATCCTGATATAATGCATGTCATAATCTGTAATAATGTGACTTCCACTCAGGTTCTTAGAATTATAGACGTAATGCAAATTAAAACTAGGAAAACAAATCTTGAAAACCATCTAAACAAACAGCATTTGCCTGTGAGAATAATGGAGCAGAATGCAAACATTTAATGCAAACATTCCCTGTTAACTAAATCCACAGACGGTGACTTCTCAACCCAAGGGCTCAATAAACTGCCTATTTATTTGAAGAGAACTAAATTTAATATGTACCTTTACATTTATTCATTTAGCAAACTCTTTAGCCAAAGCAACTTACAAATGAGAATAATAAAAGCAGAAGAAATTAATCTAAGAGAGACAAGTAGAGCAGTACAATAGAGCAGAAAACTACATTACAGACAGGAAATGATGTGTCTATAGAATGCAAATATCTTCTGTTCAAACCATCATTTAAAAAAAAAAAGAAAGATTGTCTTTCTATAGCAATTCATTATGTTGGTGAAATAATAAAGCAGGTATTTTTCAGTTTGCACTAAATGCATTTTTAGAATAATGGTGTCACAGTAAAAGCAGTTAAAACTGTTTAACTTAGTTTAACATATATATATATATATATATACATACATACACATACTTACACGGTTAGTACAGTATAAAAAACACCCCTGTAAACCACATATTTAAGAACGAGTGTGTGTGTGTGTTATATATTTGTCTTATTGAGAATTAGTGCCTTAAATCTTAAATTATGCAAATTTTACATGCAAAAGCTACATGAATTAGTTACTAATAACTCATTTTCAACAAAATAGAGTGAAATATCCATCATTTTTAGTTGGATGGGTAAATGAAAGTTATGGTTTAAGATGCAATAGATTAACATTAATAGGCATCCAGAAATAGGCATCAGAAAGTAAAACTATGTGATTACTGCCTATGTCGCTGTGTTGTGCTAAAGTGACTTATACAGTTTCATATTCTGAAGGAAAATCAAATGATGCTGATGTCATTGTCAATTCAGTCTGTCATTCATTGGTAAACAATGTTTACAAAATTATAAAAAATAATTTACAAAATACATTTGGTGTACTACTACTGGAATCTTTTTTCTTTTCTTTTTTTCTTTCTTTTCATGTGGTGATCTAGATGCATGCAAGCTGTTCATGGGGGAAGATTCTGTCGAGTGGAGCTGAACTGCGTACACAGTCTGTCACTGGTAGATTCAGTAAAGGTAGGAGAAGAGGAGAGACCACTGCCTGCAACACACACACACACAGACAGAGAAAGAGACAGAGAGAGGAGTGTGTGTTAGAGACATATTCTAACATTTAACTCATTAGGAATAGTTAATCCATTTTCTGTTATCATTTACTCATCATTATGTCACCTAAAAATTTGGTGTAAACAATTTTCACTCAGAAACTGCTAGTAAATTTCACACTTAATTACAAAGAAAAGGCATGTAACACGTTGAGTTAAATGTGAAATGTTAAAGTAGAAAGACTGAAATATTATTTTCTTCTAAAACGTTCTTCAGTAATATTTGTTTTATTTACAACTTCGAAAAAATATTTCTTACAGTGTGTATGACTTTCTCTCTTCTGTGTAACACAAAAGGAGAAATTTAGAGGAATATTCGGATCATTCTTGTCATTATAATGAAAGAGAATGTGGACAGGTTAGTGTTAAACACAATTCCCTTATGAATTTTTACTTTTTGTAATTAATTTCATTAAATTAATTTACATATAATAAAAACAAAATAAAATCTTGCAAAAACACAGCAGCAGCTGGCTAAAACAGCGCATATAAACAGCGCACAAAGCGCTCACTGCCAATAGAAAACTATTTAAAAAGGAGCCTCTCACGTCAAAAAATGTGTTCTGTCTGATCATAGCCAAACAGTAGAATAGATAGCTACTATTTTTGACATGGAAAAAATTAAATAATCGCACTGATAAAAACTGTGCCGCTGCTCACAGAACTACAGGACAGAGATCTGTTTGGGTTCACGGCATCAAATACAACAGTTGCCACACCAACTTGCTACAGTAAACAAAAAACAAAAAAGTCCCTTAAAAGTTCCAAAGTGGTCCATACAAAGAGCAGACCAAAGTGTGTTTAGTGAAAAGCTTGACATTAGCCCCTTTCACACATACAGTCTTTACTGGTAAATTGCCGGTAAATTACCGGTAAATAACGTAAGAGGTCTGCTTTGGGCCAGTCAGAAGTTCTTATGGAGATGACATAATTACTTCGCACTGTTTACAGTAAGCGTTTTAATAAATTTTCTATGTAAATATGTGCTACATGATCATCTTTGACTGTTGCGCCACATCTCGCAGCTGTTTCAACATGTCACGCTCGAGACCCAGCCTTCTTTTCCATTCATCAGCGCTGTGGCTCTGCAGTTGGATACTATTACACGTCTTGTGTTTTTAAGAGCAAAAAAAAAACACGTTCTGTTTGAACATCCCCTCATGCCTTTCACTCAGCCGTCAAAATATGTTGTCAAATTGAACAGATAGTGAAATTAGTGCGGGCGAGTTTAGACAACAGCGCCTCGTTTAAAGATAATTTCTGACTGATGTTCTGTAATGGGAACTTGCAGTGTGATGCTACTGTCATATGAGTTATGATGTCAGTTCCTGAGTAAAGACAGCTATGCTGAATATCACTCGTGTTCCTGGCTTGTTATTATAAAATAGCTAACTTAACATAATGTCAGAAGTGAACTAAACCTAAATAGAACTCATAGAAGGGTGCATGCCGGTGAAACAAGGGTAAGATGAAGAGAGAAGCGCTAGTCCCATCAATGTTAGCCTCACAGCTAGCTCTGCCCGGCAAGTTCGACTTTACCAATACAAGTGAATGGCCAAGATGGATGAAGCGGTTCGAGCGCTACAGAATCGCATCTGGTTTGGATAAACAGCCAGAGGAATATCAGGTGAACACTTTCATGTATGTGGCGGGATATGATGTCGGAGATATATTGTATGTGTTACCATTGACTGATGCTCAGAAGAAATCATATGCTGCCGTTACGGAGGCTTTTAACAAGCACTGCGTTAGCAAGAGGAATCAAAAACCGGGAGAGAGCGTCAAGTCATTTAATACAGCAGTTCATTCACTCGTTGAGCAATGTGATTTCAGTGCTCTAAAGGAAGATCCGGCATACCCGATGCTAAGTTGTCAGAAAGCTTGCAGTTGGATGCGGATCTGACGCTAGAGAAAGCGATAACGAGAGTGAGGCAAAGTGCAGCAGTGAAAAAACAACAGCCAATACTGCACAGAGCAGAGCATCTGACAGGACACGTTGAGGCTATACACAAGAAGGAAAGGAAATCACAAAAGCCACCTAAAATTAAAACTAAGAAACCAGTCACTTGGATGTGGTAGATGTGGAAACATTAAAAATCACCCCTGGAAAGACTGCTCAGCTAGAGATGCTGACTGCAAGAGACGTCATCGCAAGAGGCATTTTGCAAACAAATTTAGGTCAGCTACAGGGGTCCATAACATACCAGAGGGGCATTCAGAGATGAGGAGGTGGATTTTGGTGTATAAACAAGGAACTGATGGATGGAATGAACTTATCATGCTGAATGGGGAAAACAGTTTTCAAATTGGACACGGGGCTGCAGTTACAGCAATTACAAGCAGCAGTTTCTCCACTAAGAAATATGGGGTGTTGCAGCCACCTGGGAAAGTGCTGTTCGGACCAGGTAATCAAAGGCTGGATGTGAAGGGATGGTTTAAAGGGCGACTAAGCATAAAAAATAAAGCTACAGACCAGGACTTTTATGTAGTTGCTGGTCTGTCCAAGCCCTTATTAGGGCTCCCTGCTATAGAAGCCCTCACACTAATACAGCATCTCCACACTGTACAAGAGCGACAGGAGGACACTCTGGCTTAGGCAAATTAAAGGAGCCATACAAAATTGAGTTGGAGCCAGCTGCTGTCCCATATGCTCTATCTTCTCCACGCCGTATGCCCCTGCCAATGAGAGATAAGGTGCAAGCAGAGTTAAAACGCATGGAGGATATGGGGAGTGATTTCTAAAGTGACTCAACCCACTCCATGTTGTGCAGGCATGGTGGTAGTGCCCAAGGCCCAAGGAAAGATACTTCTGTGTGTGGATTTGACGCACCTAAATAAGTGGGTGCAGAGAGAATGTCACATCCTCCCTGCTGTAGAGCAGGCACTTGCGATGCTTGCTGGTGCCAAAGTATTCACAAAGCTGAACGCTACGCTACCTCCGGCTTCTGGCAAATTCCATTGTCCGAGGAAAGCTCACTTTCGACAACATTTCTCACCACATTCTGGAGATATGCATTCAACCATCTACCATTCGGGATCTCGTCGGCCCCAGAGCATTTTCAGCGTCGCATGTTGCAGATGCTGGAAGATTATGAAGGAGTTGTGTGTCATGCTGATTACATATTAGTCTATGGGGAGTACATGCAGCAACACAACAAGAGATTGCATTGGGTCCTTAAGAGATATGAAGGCTTGACTTTAAACAAGAAGTGTGTGTTTGCAGCGGACAACATGATGTTTCTGGGGCACCGAATCGGGGCAGACGGTGTTGCACCAGATCCAGACAAAGTCACGGCAATCTTGGAGATGCCTGAACCAACTGGGGTAGATGGAGTGAGGAGAGTGATGGGAATGGCTAATTATCTGGGTAAGTTTTTACCCCACCTTGCATCCTACACCCGCCCAATCAAAGATCTGCTCAGTGAGAAAAATGTATGGTGCTGGGAAAAGAGGCTTTTCAGAAATTAAAATCAGAACTGAGTTCACAGCGTGTGTTGGCATCATACTCCCCAAAAGCAGAGACATGTGTTTCCACTGACACCTCTTCCTTTGGCTTGGTGTGCGTAAATCAAATCAAAAGCAGGCAGGTGGAACATGGAAATCAGTTGTGTTTATCTCTCGGAGTCTTTCAGATGCAGAAAAACATTATGCCCAAATTGAAAAGGAGGCATTATCCGCCACGTGAGCGTGTGAACGGCAGTCATCTTACCTCCTGGGCCTAAAGTTTAGACTGGACATGTATCACAAACAACTGCTCTCATTGACAAGAACCAGAAGGCTGATCCTATCTGCGCTAAACTCCAATACTGTGAGACTGAGTGGCCTGAGAAACATGTCCTTCCACCAGAGCTGGGACCATACTGACCTGAGAGAGAAAATCTTTCTGTGGCTGGAGAGCTGCTCCTAAGAGGCCAGAGAATCGTGATTCCCCACAGCATGAGGCAAGAAATCCTCTACAGTATACACGAAGGTCACCAGGGTATAGTAAAGTGTCAAGCTAGGGCTTGCCAGGCCGTCTGGTGACCAGGACTCTCTATGCACATCAATCAGCTGGTGGAAAAATGCAGCACATGCAACACAGGGCTGAGCACAGAGAGCCTTTGTTAACCACTTCAGTGCCGGAGAGACCATGGCAGCGGGTGGGCACAGACTTTTTTTTCTGGGAGAAAAATACATACCTTCTGGTTGTAGACAATTTTTCACGTTACACTGAAATAGCATGCCTAAATGTAGCCACAGCCAATACTGTCATCGCGGCTTTAAGAGATGTGTTTAGCTGCCATGGAATCTCAGAGACTATAATGGGCCAGAGTATAGCTGTGCACTCTTTAAGAACTTTGCCGGTGAATATGAGTTCACACACATCACCAGCAGCCCAGGATACCCACAAGCAAACAGGGAGGCAGAGCACGCAGTGGCTACTGTGAAAGGACTCTGGAAAGAAAGTGGTGAGAAAACGAAAGCTTTGATGACATAGCGGCCTACCCCTCTGGAGAATGGGTACTCTCCAGCACAGCTCTTAATAGGGAGACAACTGCGTACTACCATACCACAGCTTCCAACTTTTCTAACCCCTCGTTGGCCAAACATCAAGAGATTCAGGGAATCAGGCAACTGGGCAATAGAGAGACAGCGACGCAGGTACAACATGCGTTACAAGGCACGTCCCTTACCAACATTGCAGACTGGACAAAGTGTGTGGCTGCAGAGAGAGAAATCACAAGGGACTGTCATTTGTCAAGCAGAAACACCTAGGTCTTACTTCATACACACTGATGGAGGTCTGACCAGGAGAAACCGCACTCACATGCGGGTAGTTCATGGACCATTGGAGTGACACTGACACTCATATGCGTGCTACTAGGGATATAAACATGTCCAGGGACACTGAGTAGAGTACCTTACGGCTTTTTATTATAAAATAGATAACTTAACAACTGACATCACAGAATTTACCGTTATTTTGTTGCTGATGTGTGAATGGTCTCTTACCGGTAAAAAGCCAGAATACCGTTGCTTGTGTGAACAGCAAATTTTTGTATTTACCGGTAAAGTCATTCTGGCAATTTTCTGGCAATTTACCGGTGATTGCTGTGTGAAAAGGGCTATTGATCTGCCTTAGCTTGTCTTGATGCAGTCATGAAGGTTCATGTGAGAGATAGCGATGTCCAGTTCATGAAGTATGAGTCTTTTAATTTATCCAGTAAATAAAGCCAGTCTGAGCGATGCATAAATCTGAACTCATTCAATTCTTAAGTTTAACTCACTGAATCCAGTTACAACAGTAACAGATTATCAGTGAATAACGACATAAATAGTGGTTTGTCAAAAAAAAAAAAAAAATCAAATCAAATCATGACTTCAGAACACTTACATAGCATATGGTAATTTGGTGATACTTTTTTTTCAAAAACAACGTATTTTATGATAAAATTTTTTTTTGCTTGAAATAATTTGTCCTTGTTACTTGTGGAGGGAGAGTAAACTACTCAAAAGTTTCCCTTTTTATGTTTCAAAGAAAAAAGACAGTCATAGCAGTTTGGAGAAACATAAGAAAAGCTTCACTTGTTCCCAACGTTTTACAAAATATTCAATATTGTACTGTGAACTCTTTAGTTCCCTATCAGTCAATCACTTTAACGTCAGTGACTGATGAATTGGGATCTCGTCTGAGAGCCCAAATCACCTTCGAGTGGTATCAGAACAAGCCAATGCACATTGGCGAGTGAGATTTGCATCACAAGCTGCCCCCCCTGCTTCCGGGTATATTATTGGTCCAGGAGCATCATCTCTGGCTGAACCTGGCTGAGATGAAGGATATCGAAAAAGTTCTTTCTGAACTCCCTCATCTCCCAGGCAGGCCTATTCCAAGTGGAAATCACTCCGGTCTATTGTCGGACTTTCAGCCAATGGTCGGACCTTGCTTTTCTATGGGCTTGTTCCCCTATTACAAGTGTCCAGGAATGTTGTTGTCTCAACAGATGCTTAATTCGCACACCTATTATCAATTTTATTAGTTGTAGCTGTGTTGCTTACATCATGTCTGCATGTCATGTTTATACCCTTATACGTTTTTTAATTTTAACAGTAGCAAAACCACAAGAGTGGTCAGGTGCACTTTAATATTCAAAGTCTTACAGTAGCCTTCTACAGTTCAGACTGGGATATGTACCATTTTTAAAAATGGTTTTAAAAGAAGTCTCTTATGCTGAATATGCTCACAATTTCCCCCCCAGGATTCCTTGATGAATAGAAAGTTCAAAAGAACAGCATTTATCTGAAATAGAAAGCTTTCAAAGAATCCTAAAAAATGACTTAATTTTCAACACTGATAAAAATCAAAAATGTTTCTTGAGCAGCAAATCATCATATTAGAATGATTTCTGAAGGATCATGTGACACTGAAGACTGGAGTAAATTCAGACTGGAGAAAATTCAGCTTTGATCACAGGAATAAATTACACTTTACTATATATTCACATAGAAAACAGCTGTTTTACATTGCAATAATATTTCACAATTTAACTTTTTACTGTATTTTTTATCAAATAAATGCAGCCTTGGTGAGCAGAAGAGAAAAACAAGAAATGTTGATGGATTTCTTTCAAACGTTAAACAGAGCTTTTATTTTGGCGGAAGGAAGACCTTAGTGCTTATTTTTGCTGACAACAAACGATTTATAAATGATTCTCATTACGAATATGGGAAGATATTTGACGCATATTGCGTTCCCAAATGATAATTTTGAGCGACTCAAACATAGCACTTGCAGAGAAGCATTTACTGAGAAACTGAAAGCTATGCTGTACTCTGTCCAAAACATGCAGCACGTCAGATAAGATAATCACACTAAACCATATCACATTCTCAAATCCATCCATTCATAATAAGGTTACCAGGCAACTGACGAGTAGCACCGTTTCAGCGTTTTCGTGCACTTTGCACTTTGAACCCTGGCTAACAAGCAGTCGATGGTGCTGCGAGCTCGTGCAGCGCTGTCAGAATCAATCCGTGCATATATTAGAAATCGTAACATTTCACAGTTTGTTTAGTAATTGTTTAAGGCCATTTCGCGATTTCAATCATCATAAAGTATGTCATTTCATGTGCTCTTGGGGGCCCCCTGGTGGCCAAGGGGCCACTTAGTTCGCTTGTGCCTTGGGCCAACTCTGTGGTCTCAGGTCGCTTCATGCCATTTACATCCCAGGCGAGCTGAATCGTGCAGCCAACGTGCTCTAACGACAATGTATGTCCAGGGAAGACTCCACCCCCGGACAGTCCAGCTGATTTGGGAACGCTTCGGGGTCGCTCAGGTAGATTTGTTTGCGACCTCTGAGAAAACCCATTGCTAGTTGATCTATTCCCTGACCAAGGGGACCATCAGCACGGATGCACTGGCACATAGCTGGCCCTGGGACCTACGCAAGTATGCGTTTCCCCAGTGAGCCTGCTCGCACAGACACTGTGCAAGGTTAGGGAGGACGAGGAGCAGGTCTTGATGGCTGTGCCTTACTGGCCCACCCGGACCTGGTTCCCAGATATCATGCTCCTCTCGACAGCCCCTGAGGAAGGACCTGCTTTCTCAGGGACAGGGCACCATCTGGCACCCACATCCAGATCTCTGGAACCTCCATGTGCGGTCTCTGGACGGGACACGGAGGACTTGAGTGGCCTGCAGGCATTTTCGGGCCGGCTAACTCTCACGTTATCCTGAGACCCAAAGATACATGCCCAAAGGTAAAGAGAGGGGGGGAAATGAAAGGGAGGATGATAAAGTTAGAATGAGAGAGGAGCAGGGGTCTACTGTCTATACATCATTTTAGTTTCTAGAATTAGTAAAGCCAGGGAGTAGTGTCCTTGTCTCTGAATAATTGTCCATCAATATATAGTTTGTCTACTGTAATGATTGCTTTTTTACCTTGATTGATCATTGTCTTGCGGATGGGGAAGAGTAGCTTATGTCTGCGGATGATCTCTTGTGGAAATTGGTCGTTGAGTCCATAATGAGTCCCTTTTAGCTGCCGGCCCTGTCGCTGAACCAGTACTTTTTGTTTGAAATGTTCAAATTTGACGATGATGGGCCGGGGGCGGGTGAGTTGAGGAGTTTCTGTCCTAAATGGTGTACGCGATGGAAGGTGATGTACTCGACAGTCTCTGGTGTAAGTTTGAGCTGGTTAACCATGAAGTCCTTAACAGATTTTTCGGGGGCTTCGGTGGATGATTCGGGAATGCCGGAAAAGATTAGATTGTCTCTCATACTGCGTGACTGTAGATCCAGGATGGTTTCTTGCATAGCTTTGTTTTCGGCGTTTTCGGCGGTGACGGAGGTGAGTTGAGTGGTTACAGTGGAAAGTTTAGCGGTGAGTGTGTCCACGGAGCTTTTTAATGATTTGTTTTCTTCTGTGAGCGAATCAACTTCTTGTTGACTGTATTCCAGGAGATTTTGGAATTCTTTGTGAAGTACTTCGATTAGTGAGAGTCTAGAAGTTAGATAAGCGCTCGTTAATTGATAAAAGTATGTCGGAACAGCAGTTTGTTTAGGAGTGGATGTTGGTGACGATGAAGAATCAGTTGATATGGGAGAGTCCGAAGTGCACGTTTTTTTGGCTTTGCGTGATCGGCCCATTGTACATAGTCTATTGTAGCATTTGTCAATGTAGTCCTCCAGGTGGTCCAGGTCTGAGTCGTAATCCAGGTTTTAATCGGGTGATGTCGTGGCGGGGGAAAAAAATACCAGAAAGATGCGAAAATAGAAAAGAGTTGAGGAGGAGAAGTCGAGAAAAGTTTGTTGTCTTTCTAGCAGCAGCACGCTGCCATGTTGGATCACGCACCCATCACACAACCATCACCAAATCACATGATCATCTCACCAAATCACATGATTCTCCTTTCTAGGTGATCCCATATGTGTATTCTTCCATGGTACGGCTTCCCTGTTGGCGAGCTTGTGTCTTTCCCTCAGCAGAGCCGTGGTATTGACTCCACCCCTGATCAAGGTGGGATCTACTACAGAGCTCTTCCATATGTAGCACTGCCTTAAAAGTCAGTCCACATGTGTAACTCCACGTTACCTCCCTATGGGCAGGATATAATTCATTTCCAGTTGGAATAGGCAAGCTTAATAGTCAAGTCAAGTCACCTTTATTTATATAGCGCTTTTTACAATGCAGATTGTTTCAAGGCAGCTTCACAGTGTTAAACAGGAAAATTATGCAACAGAATTTGATTCGGCTGTACAGCCGCTCTGGAGAAAACGGTGATGTCATCCAGCTCAGTTCAGTTATCATATAGTGACAAATATCAGCATTATATTTGAATATTTAGTGTCCCCAATAGTCTCACTGTACGGGGTAATAGGAACGTCAATGTCGACTGACATTGACAGCGACCTCAGGCGAGATGCCAACTCGTCAGTCACTTACGTTAACGTCTCCGTTCCCACCTTCGGGGAACTAGGGTTACATTAGTAACCTAGACATTACATAGACATATTAACAACACTAATGACCTGAATCAAAACCTAAATGAATTAACATTTTTAAAATAAATTTACATTGGAGCAAATTTAAGTGTTCTTATGTTTTACATGTTCATTTGAAGAATGATGGGTGACACATACACTATGAGCCTGGGTTTGGGGGATGCCAGGAGAACATTACCTGTCTGACTGCATCGTGCCGATTGTAATGTTTGGTGGAGGAGGGATAATGGTATCGGTCTGTTTTTCAGGGGTTGGGCTAGGCTCCTTACTTCCAGTAAAGGGGAATCTTAATGCTTCAGCATACCAGGACATTCTGGACATTGCTATGCTTCCAACTTTGTGGGAACAGATTGGGAAAGGCCCTTTTCTATTCCAGCATGACTGCACACCAGTGCACAAAGCAAAGTCCATAAAGACATGGTTGGATGAATTTAGTGTGGAAGAACTTGACTTGATTGAACCCTAACCTCAACCTCATCCAACACCTTTGGGATGAAAAGGAATGGAGATTGCGAGCCAGGCCTTCTCGTCCAACATCAGTGTCTGACCTCACAAAGGTTTTACTGGATGAATGGGCAAAAATTCCCACAGAAACACAAAACCTTCCCATAAGAGAGGAAGCTGTAATAGCTGCAGACCAACTTCATCTTAATGTCTATGTATTTAGAATGTGATGTAATAACAGAGCAAATGCTTTTCTGATACTGGTGGACAGCAACTGTTGCAAAGGCTTAATTTGCCAGTAATGTTATTAAGGATTCGCAAAAACAACATTAGCTGTGTTCTCTCTCACTTACCTCTCATGAGGTTGTACATGTTCAGGTAGTTTGTTCCTGAGTCTAAAATGGCATACCAGCTACGAGAGACAGACCGGCCCTGAGGAGAGATTGAATGTTTCCAGTGAGACGGTTCCAGTAAGTTTGAATTATTGTCAGAACATTCACAAAAAAACTGGAATCACAGCATCAAAATACAGTGTGTCCACTTTTGGAAGAAAGATAATGTCACCCTCACCTGAACATCACAGGTGTCAGGGTCTGGACTGCTGAGGTTGAAAGTGATGTCATCCACAAACCTCATCACAGGAGTGGTGTGTGTAGCAGTGATGTCCTCTGCATGAACAGACACCAACTAAAGATATGAAACAAAATACATTGGAGTACCATGTAAATACCTTACGGCTTGTTTCCACCGAGCGGTGCGGTTCAGTACAGTACAGCACGATTTGGGACGGTAAACCCGCCAACAGTACCCTTAGGTTAGGCGTGGTGTAGTGATCGACGTCATTCTTGCGCATAGAAGAAATCGACACAGTAAACAACAATGGATGACATACAGCAGATTTTGCAAGGAAAAGCACAGCCTAAAAAGCATGCGCAAGTGTCATAAGTGTAGGAATATGGTAAGGGTACCCCCACCACTGTAAGTGGTAATTTAATGTGAGCTGGATTCATATTATTTGATGGTATATTCATTCATATTATACAAAACAATTCCATACAATTGACCCATTACAGCTTCCTGGCCAGTCTTTTTCTTTACAGTATTCATTCATGCACGCACTCACAGAATAAAGGCATCTTTGGCTCTTCCCATGACATGTTTCTGTGGACCACTCTTTAATCTGGTTGACCAAGAGGGAGGAGACGTCAAAGCAGGGAATACCGATTTTCCTAAAATAAATAAATAAATAAATACAGGTTAATAAGTGAAATAAATAAGAAATAAAATAGAAATAATTAAGAATAAATTGAACAAATAATCAAATACGTTAATAAGGGATTTGCGGACAATGTTAGATTTGTGGAGTAAAAGTTAGACCATTGGGGTAAGATGACCCACCAGAATTGGCCCCGAGTGGCATGTTGTTACTAGTGTTATTATTTTTAAATGTAATAATTATTGTGGTTATTATTCAGCATTTCCTTGAATTAGATGTATATTTTAGACATATTCGCTTTCATTAAAACCTACAGGTTAGTTGAGATAATTACATTTTCATTCATAGTGTTGCTATTATGACATACACTCACCTAAAGGATTATTAGGAACACCTGTTCAATTTCTCATTAATGCAATTATCTAATCAACCAATCACATGGCAGTTGCTTCAATGCATTTAGGGGTGTGGTCCTGGTCAAGACAATCTCCTGAACTCCAAACTGAATGTCAGAATGGGAAAGAAAGGTGATTTAAGCAATTTTGAGCGTGGCATGGTTGTTGGTGCCAGACGGGCCGGTCTGAGTATTTCACAATCTGCTCAGTTACTGGGATTTTCACGCACAACCATTTGTAGAGTTTACAAAGAATGGTGTGAAAAGGGAAAAACATCCAGTATGCGGCAGTCCTGTGGGCGAAAATGCCTTGTTGATGCTAGAGGTCAGAGGAGAATGGGCCGACTGATTCAAGCTGATAGAAGAGCAACTTTGACTGAAATAACCACTCGTTACAACCGAGGTATGCAGCAAAGCATTTGTGAAGCCACAACACGCACAACCTTGAGGCGGATGGGCTACAACAGCAGAAGACCCCACCGGGTACCACTCATCTCCACTACAAATAGGAAAAAGAGGCTACAATTTGCACGAGCTCACCAAAATCGGACAGTTGAAGACTGGAAAAATGTTGCCTGGTCTGATGAGTCTCGATTTCTGTTGAGACATTCAGATGGTAGAGTCAGAATTTGGCGTAAACAGAATGAGAACATGGATCCATCATGCCTTGTTACCACTGTGCAGGCTGGTGGTGGTGGTGTAATGGTGAGGGGGATGTTTTCTTGGCACACTTTAGGCCCCTTAGTGCCAATTGGGCATTGTTTAAATGCCACGGCCTACCTGAGCATTGTTTCTGACCATGTCCATCCCTTTATGACCACCATGTACCCATCCTCTGATGGCTACTTCCAGCAGGATAATGCACCATGTCACAAAGCTCGAATCATTTCAAATTGGTTTCTTGAACATGACAATGAGTTCACTGTACTAAAATGGCCCCCGCAGTCACCAGATCTCAACCCAATAGAGCATCTTTGGGATGTGGTGGAACGGGAGCTTCGTGCCCTGGATGTGCATCCCACAAATCTCCATCAACTGCAAGATGCTATCCTATCAATATGGGCCAACATTTCTAAAGAATGCTTTCAGCACCTTGTTGAATCAATGCCACGTATAATTAAGGCAGTTCTGAAGGCGAAAGGGGGTCAAACACAGTATTAGTATGGTGTTCCTAATAATCCTTTAGGTGAGTGTATCTTCAATTAAAATACGGGCAATTAAATATGTAAATATTCATATGCCTATGTAAGTCACAGAATAATTTTACCTTTCAGATGAATACTGGGATTCTGCTTTGTCTGTCATCTTTTCTGTTATACAATTATTCATCTTGTCAAAATTCAGTTAGTTAGTATTTTACATTAATGATAATGACACTTTAAAAATATATAAATATTAATAAGAATGATATCAAAAGTCATTTATACTGTACGTTCTGTAAAAGTTTGGTAAGTAAGATGTGGTAAGATGACAACTTTGAATAATTTCACATTTTGTTCTATAACAACTAAATTAGCAAATGTTTCTATTTATTTCCAATAATAACACATTGGCTGACGCATCATCATCCATACTTATATCTAAATGTTACGTTTTAAAAGTAAATGCACATTGTTCTTAACAA
This sequence comes from Rhinogobio ventralis, assembly GCA_039654625.1. Taxonomy (NCBI): domain Eukaryota; kingdom Metazoa; phylum Chordata; class Actinopteri; order Cypriniformes; family Gobionidae; genus Rhinogobio; species Rhinogobio ventralis. The sequence continues at coordinate 41,833,417 of CM077197.1, read as the reverse complement.
AATATCAATATAAGAATTTAAATATATCTTAAATGTTTATAGGAATCAGGAGTCAGCAAGACACACGTAGATATGAATAAAAATGCGTATGTTTTGTGTGTGGCCAAGTTGGCCTATTGCGTGACTATTGCGGTTACGTACCACTCAACCGCGCACTGCGCATGGAGCGGACCGGCCGCCAAAGCGCACAGAATCCCGATACCGAGAACAAGTGCTGCCAGCGCGGACACACACACCACCATCGTGCGGTTAGAGCTGCACGAGGAGCCGGCGGAGCGAGAAAGCGCCTCGCCGCGTAACAAGCCCGTGCTCATGCTCGCCGCGTCCTTATCGCGGCCGTACAGATGTAGGATCCAGATCAGCTGAGTCCGCTATGCGGGTCTAAAAATGACACCAATGACAGCCAAGATGCCACACTTCACTTATAGTAGAGTCCAAAGCATGTTTCTTCCCGTCATGGATTATGCATTCTTTATAATCCCGTTCAATAACAGGTTTTCTAGTTGGAGGGCGTTAACCGAGGAGCGCAACGGCATGGAAGGGGTCTCGAGACGTCACCCAGATCACTCGGACCAATCAGCTGTAAACTCGACCCTAGAATTTACAGCAACAGTAAAAACGCTGCGCTGCGCCGCGACGCCACGCTCCCCTATGTTCTATACAGATAGTGAGTGTATGATAAGGAATGTCTTTTTCTGCACGGTCTCATATCTCTATTGCACACAGTAACGGAAGCGCACCGGTCCTGGAACAGCACAGCTCAGTCCAAGAGTCGCCAGAAAAAGGTATTTAATAAGTGGTGAGTACGCGTTAAATCATACAACATAATGGATTGTCTGAAATTACCGCTAAGTAATGATGTAGCCTAAGGGAATGTAAAAGTAAAAAAATGTTATTATTGCATTTTCCCTTCAGTAACTGAGCATGTTTGTCTCCCACCCCTTTAGTAGAAACGAAACTTAGACTGACAACTCATTTGAAGGACGAAAAATGAAACTTCTAACATGCTCAGCAACTATAATAATAATAACAATAACATGTCATATTTATTTCACACAAACAAAACAAAAAAACACTCCTCATAGGCAAATTAGTAATGTAAAATGTGAGTCATTTTGGCACTTTATTTTTTAACAATACACATATTGCTAGAGAATTTTTGCAATGTTAAATGATTTTGATATGGGGACATTGGGCACAAATATTTGTATTGCAATTTAAAACAAGTTAATCACACACAAGTATTAATGAACTTATAATAATATATCTAATTGTATTGTATATCAAACATATACTGTAAGACCTCTACAACTGTGACTGGTCAACAGAACCAACAGGATATTTGAAATTTTAAAAAAATTACCGTATTTTGAATAAGGAAAAACAACACATTCAAGAAGTCTTCTGCATAACAGGATGTCTTGATGTGGTAAAGACAACTTTCATAGGTTAAAAACCTGCAAATAAAAAAAAAAACATTAACGACAGTTCCCCTGCATCACATCTGCCAAATAATATAATGAGGATGAGACTTGTGTCAGTCGATAAAGATTTTGCTTTATCGTTTATGTGGTATGTAAATATATCCAACTTTTCAGGACTGCTTACAGTTACTGACACGTAACATTTATTTTTTTAGAGTGTAGTTCTGTCTCCAAAGTACATGACATTTGTGCCTTTATTGCTTTAAAAGTAATGGGACAGCAGTTTGAAATGCATAATTATATATATATATATATGATTTCCTAAACTCACACTCTTCATCCCAGGTTCATTATGGCAGAAGATATGACAACTCCTCTGCTCTCAGACTCTGAAGTCCCTGCTGATGCACTACATGTATGTGTAACCAGCCCTACGGTGGCCATACTCGGTTCTGGAGACTTTTCTCGCTCTCTGGCTGTGCGGCTGGTAGCTTGTGGTGTTCGAGTGGTGGTCGGGAGTCGGTGTGTGAATCGCATCCCATCAGGACTGTTCCCTGACGCAGTGGAGTTGAAGAACCAGGAGAGGGCAGTATCACAACCAGCGTGTCTGGTGTTTATGGCCTTGTTCCCTGAGCATTACCGCTCCTTGCTGGGGCTACAGTCTGCACTTGCAGGGAAGGTACTTGTGGATGTAAGTAACGCAGAAGAGATGAATATCCACGGGCCTTCCAATGCGGAACGACTAGCTGAGCTGTTTCCAGACAGTCTGGTGGTCAAAGGATTTAACACGGTTTCAACCTGGGAGCTGCAGACTGGGGCTCATGATGGAAGCAGACAGGTCAGGGCTGTTGTTGTGCTATCTGTATCTGAAAACTACTGCAGGGTAATTTGAACTCTGAGCTTTTACCTTTCACTACTGTAGGTCCAGATCTGCAGTAACAGTACGGAGGGGAAGAGGAAAGTTGTTGAGTTGGCTCGGAAAATGGGGTTCCACCCAGTGGATATGGGTGGCTTGTCTGCTGCTCGAGATATTGAGGTAGCTCCATTGCGCCTATTCCCATCGTGGAGTGGCTCGATCGTTGTCACCTTCCTCCTCTTTTTCTTCTTCTATGGCTATGGTTTTCTGCGAGGAATTCTGCTGCCATTTTTTGCACAAGGACACAATGCTTTCTACCGCCTCGCCCTCGATCTGGTGAACAAGAGCCTGTCAGCAGTAGCCTTGGTTACCCTGGCACTTGTATACTTCCCAGGCTTGTTTGCTGCGTGGTTGCAGCTCTGGAGGGGCACCAAATACCAGCGTTTCCCATCCTGGTTGGACAACTGGTTGCAGCGGAGGAAACAACTGGGCCTGTTGAGCTTCCTGTGTGCAGCGTTGCATGGTGTCTACAGCCTTTGCCAGCCACTGCGCAGAATTACACTCTACAGGCTCGTCAATACTGCCTACAGACAGGTGCGCGAACAAAAAACAGCCTGAGAATAAAGATCTTGAGATGTTTAGTATGTCATTTGAAGTGCCTAACAAAAGCATAGTGTATGCTATGTTTTGTCTGAATGTATCAGGTTAAAGCAGGTATAGAGGAGCCTTGGGATGAGTTGGGAGTTTGGCGATCTGAGCTGTACCTTTCTTGTGGAGTGTTGGGTCTGGGCGTCCTCTCTTTACTGGCCATCACTTCCCTTCCCTCAGTGGGCAACACCCTCAACTGGAGAGAGTTTACGTGTGTACAGGTGAGCCCATGCATACCATAAAAGTGTTTCCCACCAGTACACATTTTGTTTATCTCCCTTATCTAACAAGTTGAAAAGGTGTGTTTGATTAGGAAGAGTTCAATAATTGCCTCCAGAAACAGGGTTGGGAAACACTTTCCCACACTTGACTACTTTGGCGAACCAGCCCCTACTCTGCCTAAACTAGAGGTGGCCAAACCTGTACCTGTTACCTTCCTGCAGAGGTCAGTTCAACCCTGTTCCAACACACCTTCCTATATTTTTGAAGTAATCCTGATTAGAGTTGGAGCTTAACTCTGCAGGAATATAGCTTTCTTTGAGCAGGATTGGCTACCCCTGGACCAAGGGCACACGTGTTGGAGCAGGGATGGAAAAAAGAAAGTCATATATACCTAGGATAACTTGAGTTTGAGTAAATAATGGGATAATTTAATTTTTGGGGGGTGAACAAACGTTTTAACTGACCGTTCCAGCGCATTATAAGTAGGACAGCACCAGTGAATGCACAATAAATAAAACATAACATCACAGATGTCATAAAACATTTACTAGCATATTACTGTAGAACCTTTTTTATTTTACTGCGTGTATGTGTGTAAATGAGTGTGTGTGTGTAAAGTATTTCCTATGCTTTGCCAATATTAAGATTCTTTTTAAATCCTGGGCCTGCCTCCAAGAGCAGGGTTGAACAATTACAAACAATATGGTTGTAAACCTGGTACTTAAACTACCGAAGTACATGCTGCATGATCTATTGCACTGCATGTTGATGTTAGTTATACCTATCTAGATTTGGTGCATTCATTGATTGACAGTGGTGGAATGTAACAAAGTACCAATACTTTCAAATACATTTTTCACGTATCTGTACTTTACTTAAGTAGAATCAATAGTACATACTTTTGACTTTTACTTCGTTACATTTTGCTGCTATTACTCCACTACATTTCTACAACGTTTCGTTACATTTCCTGATCAGTTTCAGGGCTCGACATTAACGCTTGTCCGGGACAAGTGGATTTTTTTTGAAGGGGCAAGTGAAAGAGATTTGTATTTGCCGACCGGACAAAATTATTAAAACGTCAATAACAAAAATAGCTAGGGAATCACCAAATGCAAGAATGATTCTGCATTCATTTAGTGTAAGTGGTGATCGATAGTGGATAATAATATATAAAGTAATGAACCGACGGTAAAGTTTGCGCTGTTGAGGCTCGCGCAGACTCTCGAGGAGAAATGGAAACAAATCAGTGCCGCTCACACACAGAAACTCAGTCACATACTGCAGTAAAAATTCAAAATGTGAAGTTTTTATATTTATAACATATAATACAGTTAAAAAAACACCACACGACCAAGAGTGCTGTTTTCCTGAATACCATCACGACTAAAAATGTGACCCTGATTCCATATGACAGTTCCATAAACAATTAATTAACATCAAGTCACTTACATTTTAGATGCAATATTGACTGTTTTTGTTCTATTTCAGCAGCGAAAATATTTCCAAGATCACATCAGAACTGTAGCGCATCTCACAGCAGCAGTGTGTTAGTGAACGAGTCAGCCGTTTGAACGAATCGACTCAATGACTCACTCATTCAGACGGTCACTGCGCCACCTACTGGCAGTTTCATGTTTAAACATTCTTTGCAACTTTTCTTATTTGTATTCAAAATAATATTTAAAACAATCTCATAACATTATTTAATTCAGTTGTGATTTTTCAGTCTACATTATTTAATTTGATCGGTAACAGCCCTATAGTGTCTTATTGTAATTTAATTTATTGATCAAATTTAAGAATATAAAAGGAAAGCTGAAGCATAGCCTATATTTAATAAGATTAGGGGGAAAATGGCCTTATAAAAGGTAAAAATATCATAAATATGCAGATTTAAATACGTCAAAGCTGATTGAACACTGGTGAGAATATTGCTTCAGAATAATGATATTTAACTCTGCAGATCACACTGATAGAGAAGCAGAATTGTCAGAATGTAAACTGGGCCACAGATGCTAAGCACAATTACATTAACCCAAAACTAACTTAATTAAAATGCCACAGCCCATACTGTTTAAATTAGAATATAGACATTAAGAGAATAAATAGTTATGCAAGTACTTTTACTTTTAATACTTAAAGCACATTTAAAATCAGGTACTCTTTACTTAAGTATGGTTGTCATTGTGGTACTTCTACTTTTACTAAAGTAAATATGTCTCTGGTTATTTGTACTTTTACTTAAGTACTGAGATTCAGTACTTCCTCCACCACTGTTGATTGATGGATGACTTTTAGAGAACATGAAAATGTTGCTCTGGGTGGAGAGCATTAAAACAGCAGAACAAAACAAAGACAACCCCAGATATTGTGACATGATTTTATGTGATAGTCTACATAATTTGATTAGCAAAATTTTTTTTACATTTACTAAATTTGAATAAAGCTTTCTCTCTTCTTCCTTCAGTCAGGTTTGGGCTACATTGCTCTGACTCTGTCCATCATGCACACGCTCTTCAGTGGCTGGGATTTTGCCTTCCACATTGAAGCATATCCATTCTACATGCCACCCAGCTATGTATTGGCTGTAGTTCTGCCCTGCATCATTCTGGTGTGCCGTTGCTTTCTGCTGCTACCATGCATCTCCACCAGACTGGCACGAATCCGCCGCGGGTGGGAGAGTAAACGCAAATGTCCAGTCTTACAGCACCACCACGTGGTGGCTAATGAAATACCATAGGAAGTCTATGAAGAAATACTAGGAGGACTCTTACAAGATGAAGTGTTAAACGGATATACAGTTGGCAGTGCAGTGTCCAACGGTTTACATTTGCAGGTAAAAAAACTAAATCCAAGGGCTAAAATAAAGTGGAAAATGTTTATAAAGTATTTTGAGACTGGTCAAATTCTCTGACTAGTCTAAGTTAGCCTTATCTGAAAGTTAACTCCTTCAATAACTCCTGACTCTACTTTTCCAAGTCTCTCTTTGCACGGTACAGACTTAACGCGTGCCTTATATTGTTACCATATCCCAATACTTCAGCTGATCTTCCTCTGGGCCAGTTACTGTGTAAACTCAATTTGCAAACTCCATCTGTAACAGGGAGGCCTTTATTATACCGAGTACTAATAATGGCAAAATTTACATTGCATTTATATATGTACACTGTTGTAAACAAAGCCTGTGTTAAATTAGTTTGTAATTAAATGTAATAAATTGTTTTGGATGTCTGTTTATATACACAAAAAAAAGTAAAATGGTATGGAATAACTAAATATTTTGCTCTGATAAACTTACTAAAACACTGACTGATTGGCTGTACTTATTGTGCATATTGTACTGGAAAAAAGTTTCAAACTGATATTCAATCAATGTTTCGGGTGTTGTGAAAGCACGATTCATACCTTTAACTTTATTTAACAAAAACAGCAAACAACTTCCAATGAGTCATTTAAATTAAACAAGATTTCTGGTATGTGATTTGTTTTAAATGAAATCAAAAAGTCTAAAATAATTAAACATGCACATTTTGCTCTGAAAATAAAGAGTATTCTTACATATAAAAATAATAATTACAACATAAAAACATCTCCAAAAAAAGGTGTGTCTTATATATTTGAAACTGACAACATTTGAATGGTAAGACTACAATATAAAAAGTAAAGCAATAGATTAAATTAAAATAGAAGTTTCAATCCCACTTAGAGATCACTGCATCACAGCCGAAAAGAAGCGCCTCTGGTGTTGAATCCTGACCGCATCACCATTCTGTCTGTGGATTGGCCTTGAACTTTTTATAGTCTGCCATTCTGAAGAAGGCAAGTTCTGTTTCATTGGCTGTGAAGATAAGAGAGGTGTTGAAATAAAGATTTGAGCAGGTATTTTTTGCATTTGTTTTTAATTAAAATATATATATATTATATATATACACACACACACACACACCGATCAGGCAAAACATTATGACATCATATTGTGTTGGTCCCCCTTTTGCTGCCAAAACAGCCCTGACCCGTCGAGGCATGACCCCTGAAGGTGTGCTGTGGTATCTGGCACCAAGATGTTAGCAGCAGATCCTTTAAGTCCTGTAAGTTGTGAGGTAGGGCCTTCATGGATCGGACTTGTTTGTTCAGCACATCCCACAGATGCTTGATTGGATTGAGATCTGGGGAATTTGGAGGAAGTCAACACCTCAAACCCGTTGTTGTGCTCTTCAAACCATTCCTGAACCATTTCTGCTAGGTGGCAGGGGCATTATCCTTCTGGAAGAGCCACAGCCACCCGGGATCACCAGCATTAACTTCTTGAGCAATTTGAGCTCCAGTAGCTCGTCTGTTTGATCGGACCACACGGGCCAGCCTTCGCTCCCTACGTGCATCAATGAGCCTTGGCCGCCCATGACCCTGTCGCCGGTTCTCCATTGTTCCTTCCTTGGAGCACTTTTTATAGACACTGACCACTGCAGACCGGGAACACCCCACAAGAGCTGCAGTTTTGGAGTTTTAAATCCTTACGCTTGCCCATTTTTCCTGCTTCTAACACAAAATGTTGACTTGCTGCCTAATTTATCACACCCACTAATAGGTGCCGTGATGAAGAGATAATCAGTGTTGTTCACTTCACCTGTCGATGATCATAATGTTATGCCTGATTCATGTATGTATGTGTGTGTGTGTGTGTGTGTGTGTGTGTGTGTATATATATATATATATATATATATATATACATATACATACACACACACATGGGCGACATGTGGGGGGTGGGTAGATGCCCCCCCATATTTATTGTAGTCATGGAGTTTCCCGATGTGAGCTGTAAGCTCCGCTAAAAGTTGGAGTTCTCAGTCAGGCCTCCACAGACAGCACGCGTCCTGAGCGAGATCTAAATCCACACGAATGGCCCGTTCAGAGCATAAGCAAGAAAAACTCACTGTTAGTCAAGCTAGTCTAAAGTCTAGTAAACGGCAACCTCTTTAAGTTACACCATGAGACAGGAGAGACTAATTAGGCCATTCATGTGGATTTGAAATAAAACAGTTAATCGCTTTGATGTTGTGTCTGTGGACGCCGTTCAGCCCTTTACAGTGGAGTAGCGGACGGGCACACAAGGCATATTAAATTATTATTAGGCTATTTTTATTATTAAATTAATATTACAATTCATATGCCCCGCAATATTTCACAGCACATCAACGCATCCGACGTGCTGCGAGGAAAGATTAGTTAAATTTGCTTACTCCTCATTCCAAAAACAACTTGTTTGAAATACTTCTCGATTCCCGAAAACACCAAATTTTAACAGTGGGCCACAAGTGAAATACTAAGAAAATAAATCTCTCATCGTCTCTAAGAGAATATGCACCGTCAATGCAGCGCCAGATGCCATAAGCTTGGTTAGTTTTTACTTTCGGTTTCTGTAGTGAATAACTGATTGCCGTTTGAGACTTCTTCACCGGCACAACTCTCGTGCAAAGTTTGCACACTGCCATATGATATCCTCTGTCTCGCCCTCATGGTTTAAGATGCAAATATTTTCAATATTGCGACTTGGCATTTTTCTTTATCACCAGTTGCTCACAAAATGATGGACAAATAGCCACTTTTCCACCATTGGGCTGAACGGTTCAATGCGTAACCGTTCCGTGCCAGCTGGTGCGGTTACGGTTTCATTTTTCACTGTGGGGCTGATAACAGCCGCTCTTTGAAATGTCATACAAAAGTGGCAGTCGTTGCCTTGGTAACGCAAGAGTTTACAGACGATATGAGAAATAGCAACCAGGTTATGGAGGATGATCAGATATTTCTTTTAATTTTATTATTAATTTGTGTTTACGTTGCTCAAATAGAGCGCTTAGCCAGCTACAGAGAAAACAGTAGCCAGGCAACAGACAAGTGACCGATTCTGAGTTGTGACATCACTTCACGGATTCTACCAGCACGGTTAGCCAACTGTGCCGAGAACGGTTTGTAATCGTGCCGTGCCGAACCAGGCTCAAGTGGAACTGGAACTGTTCCTTACCATTCTAAGAAAATGGTGGAAAAGTGGCTAATGATTCACATTCTGAGTGCGTCATTTCCAGTGAAAACAAAATTAAGTAAATGATTAAATAGGCTAAATGAGTAGCCTAAATAAGAAAGAAGGTAAAAAAAGTAGTAACAACATTTCTGCGAATACTTAGCTGATGCAGGGGAAAAAAATCCTGCCTATATATAAAAACATGCTTTTACATACCAACACCACATGCTCGTAACCTGCATCCATCACGCAGAATCAACTTTTCATCATCGTCTAAGCTCATTACAAGCTCATTTGTCTGAAATCATCAAAAAAAAAACATATTGTTAATATTTATCATGATAGTTTATATTCACTCATTGTTTATACAGCTATACATCTTCACCATTAGATTGATTCTAATCCATTAGGTAGACATTTCCAGATTTTTTTGCATTATAAATGGGGAAGATAGAACATGAAATGAGTAAATTAAACCCACTGTATCTATACTTAAAAATAAAAAAACACTAATATTTCACTATAATAATATTTCACTTGTTTGTGCCTCTAACATGTTGTCAAATATTAAATGTTTAGCTACTTATATCTCACCACACACACTCTCTCACTGTAAAAACTAAAAGTGTTGCATTGGAATTCACACTCATCTTCATTGAACATTATGCCCCGCCTTCTTTGATCTGATTGGCCATCATGTTGACTTTGACGAGCGCTGTTAGACCGCTGAGGTAGACCAGCCTAAAAATGGACATTTTTAAACTGCCTGCCATCCTAACAACAAATGGAGCGGTGCGTAATGGAGAGCAGCAGTAAGAAATAATAATATATATGGGGGGGGTTGGGGTACAATTAGGCCAATTCCAATTATTGTGGGGGGGGGGTGTGGCTATGGTGGTTACGGCCCTGTATTTAACCCACTGTATCATATTTGATGAGCACATTTCTATGGTCTCTAAAGGATCAAATATGAAAGTCAAAAAAAATAATCACGAGCAAGATTTTTTCATTTAATTATTTTTGATATTTTGTGTAAATGTTATGAACTGTTCCTTTTCAAAATTAGATTTTTCTGACTTCACAGTAGAGCTGCACGATTCTGGATAAATTGAGAAACACGATTTTTTGGTTTCAAACAGAGATCACGATTCTCCCACGATTCTGAACAGACAACTAAACAACATAACATGCATTTTACTAGAGGTTCTGACAAAATGTTAATTGCTGCAGTCAATTTAAAATATTTTGAAAAAATCAGACTCACTCAAAGGCTGCGTCCGAAATCGCGTACTATGTGAGTAGGTACTACATTTGAATTTGAATGAACTTCACGACGTTGTATATAGTATGAATACAGACATGTTGTCGTTATCATGTGACCTATCAGTGTCAGTTGCGTCCCATCACCTCCATTCATAAATCCTCTCCCGTGGCCTCATAGGATAGCAAAGTGTCCATCATATGCACACTTCAGAATCTCGCTGGAAGTAGTAGGTACTTTTCGCATACTATATAATAGAGAAGTATTCAATTTCGGACGTAGCTGTATACTTCAACTGACCTATCGGTAAGCCCCGCCCCCCTTAGTTACTGTTGCTAACTTGGACAAACAAACAGAGTTGCTTACTGTCTTACAATGACAGCTGTCAGTGTGAAAACCTTGTCCCAAGATGTTTTTGGACACAGAAGTTCCATTTCTCGTCGAGGAGCATCCAAGCGGGACTTAAATATGCCATGGAAGGATTTATAAAAGATTTTAAAATAAATATGGTGGGTAACAAGATTAATTTAGAAGTGAGGGTTTACAGATCACAATGCAAGCGGGAGAAGGCTCATGTTACGGTCGTCAGGATCGCACGACAACATCCAGGATCAACAAAAATGTACATTAATGTACATTTAACCAGTTTAATATGGAGAGGCACTGAAATGTAGACCTACGTTTATGTGTTTTTGGCCTACACAGTACATGACGTGAGAACAGTTAGCTATTTAGGTTTGTACCGTAGCATGGACTCGCTAACTTTAATTGTAACTTAATGAGAGTATGACACCCAGGATACCTGGAAACAGTGTTACAGTACCCCAGGCACATCGCGTTACCATTTTTGTAGCATAAACACCATCCAACCAATGAGAGCTTTGGATCTTCCAATGTTTCTCTATGATGCTGAAACCTATGTCTGAGGCTGCGTTTACACTTGGCATTAACATGCGACCTGTATCCGGATGTTGTCCACATACACATTGAAAAGACAAGTGTAAACGCAATTCTGATGGGAATGTGTCCTGGTCCAGAGGTAGTCGAGGGCGCATTGTGATCGGATCTCAGTACGTGTAATGTAAACGCAATCCAGCCGTCGTGTCTGCATTCACAGGTCGACGTCATATAAATCCCCGCCCACTCTCTCTGAAGGCTGTTGGAGAATAAGAAATTAAATGCGTTTCACCTTGACAATAACTTAAAACTAGTTATTTACACTTACATGATATCCTCTGTGCCATTTTTTATTTTAATTGTGCAACAATATCTGAATGAGGTCACTCAGCGCTGCCGATCTAAATGAAGAGCTACACACACGCTGCTCAAGTTAACGTAAAGTGAATCAAAGCATTGTTTAGTTTGTAAAAATTTTCTTTTTTACACATTCAGTAGCCTATATAAATGGGATTGTTTGGGGATTGCGGGATTGTTTTGTCAGAAAAGCGGTGATTACCGCACATATTAACTATAAAAAACCCTAAACAATTACACTTGCAACAAATGCATGTGCAGAATACACATTCTTCCTGCTTAAAATAAGCCTAAAATGCAAAATAACAAGACCAATTAAGGATAGTAAGAGTTATTTTCAAGCACAAACGAATCAAAACATTTGAAGTAAAAAAAAAAGTAATTTATACAGTACAAACTTGTGAAAATTAAAATATTAAATACAATTATAAATATTTGTTAAATAGTTTTATTTATCATATTCATGTTGTTTTATTTTTGTAAAGTCATGTTATAATATGTGTTTGTTTTGTTTTTTGCGGGTGCGTTGAATTGTATTAAATCCAGACCAAAAATCCTAATAATCAAACTAAATCATAATAATGTTAATAATAATAATAATAATATAGGGAGCCCACAACATTCAAAAATGTATTGTCCCATGTTTTTAAATTAAAAGATAATAACAAATGAGATTTTAGTGATATTTGACCACTCAAATCTGGTCACCTTAGGTTAAAGCGAAAGCTGTTTTACACTCCGTAATAAACAGAGCTAATTTAAATATTTTGATATAATCAGTTTTCCAGATACAGAGACCACTTGATGTGAATGTAAACGTGCAGTGTCCTGATTGATTGATGACCGGATGGTGATCGCATGTTAACGCCACGTGTAAACGCAGCCTGAGTTCCGGTCCCGTGCCACCAATACTCAACTGCCATTGGCTCATCTGCGTTCGAGGGGCGGGGCTTAGGTCAATTGTTTCATGACAGGACGAATCAGCGATTTTGAACGAATCTCTTGAATGAATGATTCAATTCCGGATACTGTGTGTGGTTGAACTGCTCTCTCACACTGAGATTGTGTGTCTGTTTGACTCGAGATCTCGATCTTTTAACGACTAACTGCTCTAACGTCACTTCATTTGAAGAACTTGTTCAAGTACTGCACTTTTCCCCTACATGTAATCATGTCAATATCACCACAAATGGAGCATATTTAAAGTTACCTTTGCTCCGTGTGCTTGGTGTGTGATTTTCATTGTGTCTGCAAGAACACAACAACAGGATGTTAAAGCAATAACTCTTATTTTGGGGGTAAAGTAGTGAGTAAATGTAGCCTTACCATACTCAAACTTCCTAAAGGGTGGAGGCAATCCAGCTCTGGTTGAAACGTCTTCAAAGAGAGAAGTGCTTGTTACTCATTATTCATCAATGTTTAATATCAAGTACTTTTTACTCATAAACACGAGGCATGTGAATTCTGTCTACCTTGCTTAACGAATGCAATAAACTCCTCCACCGTCTGATCTAAATGAACGTCTTTGTAAACCACCGGTTTAAAGTTGCGATGCTCGAAAGACCGAACCAGACGCACCGTCAGAACCGCCGGATCACACATATCGGACCGAATCACTTACAAACTACACGGAGTCCAGAGAGGGTTATAGCGTACACATAAACATATGTACATGACCCTAGGGACAATGACAGATAACAGACGTGAGCACTTCGCTATATAGCGTACTTCTATATTTTATCATTTCAATGCGTTTATTTCCAGCATGTTCTGAGAAGTGAAATCCTAGACCAAACTAGCCGCTGTGTGATGCATCGATCAGGCAAGAGCAACAGAACTGCAGAACAATAGATTAAAAAAACAGCATGTGACTCCTTCACTGTGGAAACCATGGTAAAGAAAAATAAATGTCTCCACAATGTATTTAACAAGCCGTTTAATTTGTATATTCTATTGCTTGTTTTATGAGTATAGCTTTTTATTTTAATTATTCTTATAAGCACTGAGTCTGCATTTATAATTATATATATATACTTGTCAGAAATGGAATGCAAAAAAATATCTATTATAATTTGGACACTATTCAAATGGGATAAATAATATGGAAGATTGTTTCTGCCACAGAATACAAATTAAAAAGGTAATTGCGACTTTTTATCTCGCAATTCTGACTTTATATCTCACAATTCTGACTTTATATCATGTAATTCTGACTTTATATCTCACAATTCTGACTTTATATCATGTAATTCTGACTTTATATCTCACAATTCTGACTTTATATCATGTAATTCTGACTTTATATCTCGTAATTCTGACTTTATATCTCGTAATTCTGAATTTATACCTCACAATTCTGACTTTATATCATGTAATTCTGACTTTATATCTCACAATTCTGACTTTATATCATGTAATTCTGACTTTATATCTCACAATTCTGACTTTATATCATGTAATTCTGACTTTATATCATGTAATTCTGACTTTATATCTCACAATTCTGACTTTATATCATGTAATTCTGACTTTATATCTCGTAATTCTGACTTTATATCTCGTAATTCTGACTTTATATCTCACAATTCTGACTTTATATCATGTAATTCTGACTTTATATCATGTAATTCTGACTTTATATCTCACAATTCTGACTTTATATCATGTAATTCTGACTTTATATCTCACAATTCTGACTTTATATCATGTAATTCTGACTTTATATCTCGTAATTCTGACTTTATATCTCGTAATTCTGAATTTATACCTCACAATTCTGACTTTATATCATGTAATTCTGACTTTATATCTCACAATTCTGACTTTATATCATGTAATTCTGACTTTATATCTCACAATTCTGACTTTATATCATGTAATTCTGACTTTATATCATGTAATTCTGACTTTATATCTCGCAATTCTGACTTTACATCATGTAATTCTGACTTTATATCATGTAATTCTGACTTTATATCATGTAATTCTGACTTTATATCTCGCAATTCTGACTTTATATCATGTAATTCTGACTTTATATCTCGCAATTCTGACTTTATATCTCGTAATTCTGACTTTATATCTCGTAATTCTGACTTTATATCTGGCAATTCTGACTTTATATCTCACAATTCTGACTTTATATCTCGCAATTCTGACTTTATATCATGTAATTCTGACTTTGTATCTCGCAATTCTGACTTTATATCTCGTAATTCTGACTTCATATCTCGTAATTCTGACTTTATATCTCGTAATTCTGACTTTATATCTCGTAATTCTGACTTTATATCATGTAATTCTGACTTTATATCTCACAATTCTGACTTTATATCTCACAATTCTGACTTTATATCTCACAATTCTGACTTTATATCTCGCAATTCTGACTTTATATCTCGCAATTCTGACTTTATATCTCGCAATTCTGACTTTATATCATGCATTTCTGACTTTATATCATGCAATTCTGACTTTATATCTCGTAATTCTGACTTTATATCTCGTAATTCTGACTTTATATCTCACAATTCTGACTTTATATCTCACAATTCTGACTTTATATCATGTAATTCTGACTTTGTATCTCATAATTCTGACTTTATATCTCGTAATTCTGACTTCATATCTCGTAATTCTGACTTTATATCTCGTAATTCTGACTTTATATCTCGTAATTCTGACTTTATATCATGTAATTCTGACTTTATATCTCACAATTCTGACTTTATATCTCACAATTCTGACTTTATATCTCACAATTCTGACTTTATATCATGTAATTCTGACTTTGTATATCATAATTCTGACTTTATATCTCGTAATTCTGACTTTATATCTCGTAATTCTGACTTTATATCTCACAATTCTGACTTTATATCTCACAATTCTGACTTTATATCATGTAATTCTGACTTTATACCTCACAATTCTGACTTTATATCATGTAATTCTGACTTTATATCTCACAATTCTGACTTTATATCTCACAATTCTGACTTTATATCATGTAATTCTGACTTTATATCTCACAATTCTGACTTTATATCATGTAATTCTGACTTTATATCTCACAATTCTGACTTTATATCTCGTAATTCTGACTTTATATCTCGTAATTCTGAATTTATACCTCACAATTCTGACTTTATATCATGTAATTCTGACTTTATATCTCACAATTCTGACTTTATATCATGTAATTCTGACTTTATATCTCACAATTCTGACTTTATATCTCGTAATTCTGACTTTATATCTCGTAATTCTGAATTTATACCTCACAATTCTGACTTTATATCATGTAATTCTGACTTTATATCTCACAATTCTGACTTTATATCATGTAATTCTGACTTTATATCTCACAATTCTGACTTTATATCATGTAATTCTGACTTTATATCATGTAATTCTGACTTTATATCTCGCAATTCTGACTTTACATCATGTAATTCTGACTTTATATCTCGCAATTCTGACTTTATATCATGTAATTCTGACTTTGTATCTCATAATTCTGACTTTATATCTCGTAATTCTGACTTTATATCTCGTAATTCTGACTTTATATCTGGCAATTCTGACTTTATATCTCACAATTCTGACTTTATATCTCGCAATTCTGACTTTATATCATGTAATTCTGACTTTGTATCTCGCAATTCTGACTTTATATCTCGCAATTCTGACTTTATATCATGCAATTCTGACTTTATATCTCGCAATTCTGACTTTATATCTCGCAATTCTGACTTTATATCATGCATTTCTGACTTTATATCATGCAATTCTGACTTTATATCTCGTAATTCTGACTTTATATCTCGTAATTCTGACTTTATATCTCGCAATTCTGACTTTATATCATGTAATTCTGACTTTATATCTCACAATTCTGACTTTATATCTCGCAATTCTGACTTTATATCATGCAATTCTGACTTTATATCTCACAATTCTGACTTTATATCTCGAAATTCTGACTTTATATCATGCAATTCTGACTTTATATCTCAATTCTGACTTTATATCTCGTAATTCTGACTTTATATCATGTAATTCTGACTTTATATCATGCAATTCTGACATTATATCTCGCAATTCTGACTTTATATCTCGCAATTCTGACTTTATATCATGTAATTCTGACATTATATCTCGTAATTCTGACTTTATATCTCGTAATTCTGACTTTATATCATGTAATTCTGACTTTATATCATGCAATTCTGACTTTATATCTCGCAATTCTGACTTTATATCATGTAATTCTGACTTTATATCTCGTAATTCTGACTTTATATCTCGTAATTCTGACTTTATATCATGTAATTCTGACTTTATATCTCACAATTCTGACTTTATATTATGTAATTCTGACTTTACATCTCGTAATTCTGACTTTATATCATGTAATTCTGACTTTAAATCTCGCAATTCTGACTTTATATCTCGCAATTCTGACTTTATATCTCGCAATTCTGACTTTATATCATGCAATTCTGACTTTATATCTCGCAATTCTGACTTTATATCTCGCAATTCTGACTTTATATCATGCATTTCTGACTTTACATCATGCAATTCTGACTTTATATCATGCAATTCTGACTTTATATCTCGTAATTCTGACTTTATATCTCGTAATTCTGACTTTAAATCTCGCAAATTCTGACTTTATATCATGTAATTCTGACTTTATATCTCACAATTCTGACTTTATATCTCGCAATTCTGACTTTATATCATGCAATTCTGACTTTATATCTCACAATTCTGACTTTATATCTCACAATTCTGACTTTATATCATGCATTTCTGACTTTATATCATGCAATTCTGACTTTATATCATGCAATTCTGACTTTATATCTCGTAATTCTGACTTTATATCTCGTAATTCTGACTTTATATCTCGCAATTCTGACTTTATATCATGTAATTCTGACTTTATATCTCACAATTCTGAGTTTATATCAAGCAATTCTGACTTTATATCATGTAATTCTGACTTTATATCTCACAATTCTGACTTTATATCTCGCAATTCTGACTTTATATCATGCAATTCTGACTTTATATCTCACAATTCTGACTTTATATCTCGCAATTCTGACTTTATATCATGCAATTCTGACTTTATATCTCATAATTCTGACTTTATATCTCGTAATTCTGACTTTATATCATGTAATTCTGACTTTATATCATGTAATTCTGACTTTATATCATGTAATTCTGACTTTATATCATGCAATTCTGACATTATATCTCGCAATTCTGACTTTATATCTCGCAATTCTGACTTTATATCATGTAATTCTGACATTATATCTCGTAATTCTGACTTTATATCTCGTAATTCTGACTTTATATCATGTAATTCTGACTTTATATCATGCAATTCTGACTTTATATCTCGCAATTCTGACTTTATATCATGTAATTCTGACTTTATATCTCGTAATTCTGACTTTATATCTCGTAATTCTGACTTTATATCATGTAATTCTGACTTTATATCTCACAATTCTGACTTTATATTATGTAATTCTGACTTTACATCTCGTAATTCTGACTTTATATCATGTAATTCTGACTTTAAATCTCGCAATTCTGACTTTATATCTCGCAATTCTGACTTTATATCTCGCAATTCTGACTTTATATCATGCAATTCTGACTTTATATCTCGCAATTCTGACTTTATATCTCGCAATTCTGACTTTATATCATGCATTTCTGACTTTACATCATGCAATTCTGACTTTATATCATGCAATTCTGACTTTATATCTCGTAATTCTGACTTTATATCTCGTAATTCTGACTTTAAATCTCGCAAATTCTGACTTTATATCATGTAATTCTGACTTTATATCTCACAATTCTGACTTTATATTTCGCAATTCTGACTTTATATCATGCAATTCTGACTTTATATCTCACAATTCTGACTTTATATCTCACAATTCTGACTTTATATCATGCATTTCTGACTTTATATCATGCAATTCTGACTTTATATCATGCAATTCTGACTTTATATCTCGTAATTCTGACTTTATATCTCGTAATTCTGACTTTATATCTCGCAATTCTGACTTTATATCATGTAATTCTGACTTTATATCTCACAATTCTGAGTTTATATCAAGCAATTCTGACTTTATATCATGTAATTCTGACTTTATATCTCACAATTCTGACTTTATATCTCGCAATTCTGACTTTATATCATGCAATTCTGACTTTATATCTCACAATTCTGACTTTATATCTCGCAATTCTGACTTTATATCATGCAATTCTGACTTTATATCTCATAATTCTGACTTTATATCTCGTAATTCTGACTTTATATCATGTAATTCTGACTTTATATCATGTAATTCTGACTTTATATCATGTAATTCTGACTTTATATCATGCAATTCTGACATTATATCTCGCAATTCTGACTTTATATCTCACAATTCTGACTTTATATCTCGTAATTCTGACTTTATATCATGTAATTCTGACTTTATATCATGCAATTCTGACTTTATATCTCACAATTCTGACTTTATATCTCACAATTCTGACTTTATATCATGCAATTCTGACTTTATATCTCGCAATTCTGACTTTATATCTCGCAATTCTGACTTTATATCTCGTAATTCTGACTTTATATCATGTAATTCTGACTTTATATCATGCAATTCTGACATTATATCTCGCAATTCTGACTTTATATCTCACAATTCTGACTTTATATCATGCAATTCTGACTTTATATCTCGTAATTCTGACTTTATATCATGTAATTCTGACTTTATATCATGCAATTCTGACTTTATATCTCGCAATTCTGACTTTATATCTCGCAATTCTGACTTTATATCATGCAATTCTGACTTTATATCTCATAATTCTGACTTTATATCTCGTAATTCTGACTTTATATCATGTAATTCTGACTTTATATCATGCAATTCTGACATTATATCTCGCAATTCTGACTTTATATCTCACAATTCTGACTTTATATCTCGTAATTCTGACTTTATATCATGTAATTCTGACTTTATATCATGCAATTCTGACTTTATATCTCGCAATTCTGACTTTATATCATGTAATTCTGACATTATATCTCGTAATTCTGACTTTATATCTTGTAATTCTGACTTTATATCATGCAATTCTGACTTTATATCTCGCAATTCTGACTTTATATCATGTAATTCTGACTTTATATCTCGTAATTCTGACTTTATATCTCGTAATTCTGACTTTATATCATGTAATTCTGACTTTATATCTCACAATTCTGACTTTATATTATGTAATTCTGACTTTACATCTCGTAATTCTGACTTTATATCTCACAATTCTGACTTTATATCATGTAATTCTGACTTTATATCTCACAATTCTGACTTTATATCTCGCAATTCTGACGTTATATCTCGCAATTCTGACTTTATATCTCACAATTTGACTTTATATCTCACAATTCTGACTTTATATCATGTAATTCTGACTTTATATCATGTAATTCTGACTTTACATCTCGTAATTCTGACTTTATATCTCACAATTCTGACTTTATATCTCGCAATTCTGACTTTATATCTCGCAATTCTGACTTTATATCATGCAATTCTGACTTTATATCTCGCAATTCTGACTTTATATCTTCGCAATTCTGACTTTAT